>CM069146.1:36785429-37282929 GCA_035221665.1 Okamejei kenojei
AGGCCTTCCTATTTTCCCCCCCCCCCCCCATTATCGGCTAGATGAAATCAGGTCCCTTAACAGGTGGGATGTTATCATGAATGGACTGACAGGGATGTATAGGACTGGTCCAGGATGATCAGTTGAGGACAGCACGGAGCCCAGGCGATTTTGCATTGCCGGGCAAAAACTTTATACTTCTGTGCATAGGAGAGAGACAGGGCGCCAGTTCATTCAACCAAGCGGAGTTCACCCTTCTTGTGGCAGCGGGACAACAACTGCCCTACGCCCGTGAGGGGCATCTCCACGGTCGCCAGGCTCTCCCGAAACCAAATGTAATCTCACCAAGAAACATCCCAGAAGCTCTAAACAAATCTACCGTCAGGCCATCCATCCACTGGGGACTTACCGCTCCTGAGTGTATGCAGGGCACGAGTCACTCCTCCAAAGATAAGGGGCCATCAAGAAGATCTGCCACCCCCCGATCTACGCGGCAGGACCCTACCACTGATCTCGCTGAGCCTCCCTCCTGTTGAATCTATCCGCAGTGAACAGGGACCCATAAAAGGTCCTGACCAAGGCACTTATCCTCTCTGGATCAGTGTCAGAGGACCGCGTCTGCGAGCGCATCCACGAACTGATTGGAGATCCACGCCCCTTCTCCAAGAGAAAAAGAAAAAAGGCGAAGCCGGTCCCAGATCGCGCAGCATTGGACCCGCGTACTCCGTGGCGCCTCGGATCCGCCTCTAAGCAGAGCAGGGCTCCTCAAAGATTCCTTTCTTCATCTTGAATACTCCCATTCGCAAGAGAGTCTTCACCAAAACCAGACCCAGACGAGGACTCTGCGTCAGTATCTCCCTCTCAAGATCTCGAGGGACCGCTGAGTCCGCTTTCCGGTCGCCCCCACGTTAATCTTACAAAAGTGGAGGATGTGAGCTTTCCCCACATCCCACCACTGCCTAAGGAAGAGAAGCACCTTTGCTCTCTCTCCACTTCCCCCAAAACCGACTGAAATGCTTTCCGGAAACACGTTCCTCTAGCAGCTGTTGTTAAGTGCCAGTACGCGGCCCAGCCCGAGCGCGCGTGGGATTTGAAATCCACACGCACCGACAGTGGTCCGTGCACGGCACCTGCCGCATTGAGGCCGACGAGACAGGGAAACAAACGCTCGTGAAATATATATCGATCAAGGCGGGAAACCACCACCCTCAGGACATCCTGCGAAAAAGCAGTGGAATCCGGTTGGAGGTCGCCAGGCATCAACCAACTCAAAGGATTCAATCAACCCCTCTCAGCTTTCTTCGCTTCTGCAGGGGACACTGAGTACAGAACGGTCTCGCGCCTCAAGAGGTGCAATATATATCCCCACCAAGGAAAGACACACTCTCCCTTTCAATTGTGCTCAACAGAGCCGTCACCTCCTGAAGTAGGCCGGCTGCATCGTGCCGGAGCTAGGGGCATACACGTTAAATGCAATTGCAACGGCATTGCCATCCAGGCTCACGGCCAGATGGAGCAAACGTCCTGCACAACTTCTTGCACTTTTAAAGGATTTGGAGAAAAATCGGGGCCAACAGAAAGGCCACCCCCTCGAGTTCGAGCTGAGTTGGCCTTCATGTTGTCCCCCCCTCCCACTCCTGTCGCCAGGTGGGTTCATCACTAACAACAGTATCGTCTCTTGCGTAAACACACCGCAAATTTCCCCTCTCTAAGGTCTGATAAAGCTGAAATCTGCGAAAACTCTCTCTACTCCCGTTTAAATTTAATTGTGATACTGTGATTGGCAGGCACACTAAATTGAGATCCTACACTCGCCTTTGACTCTCTCTGAGGAACTCCATAACAAGTCCCCAAACTGTCTCTTCTCAGTGTCAGGAAGATCGCTTGTCTTGTTTACCAAGATAAGATCTCGAGTGTCTTATCAAGCTGGCCAATCCTCCCCGTTCTTTGCAGCACCCATTTTTGTTCTGGGAAGTATGACTTGTTTTTGGAACTCTCGCACCTCACAGATAACTGTTGCATGATACACGGCCTTGGAGTCTGGGCACTCGGCAACCCACTCGCACTGAAACTACAAGTTGCCAGTGGCAGCTTCCCAGGTCGATTATCAAAAATTGAAAGACCTGAAGTCTCGGAAAAGTTCACTAAACCGTACACAAAAACTGGCCATCACTCTCCCCCTCCTCCGGCATGCCACCAACCCCAGGATCAATGACTGGGAAAGGGTCCCGACACCCCTGACCGCAACAAAGCAGCCCACTGACTGGCTGGGATCCTGCACTCTCCCATAACATCCACGTTGGGCCTGTGGGAAGAAAAATCTAGAGGCCAACCCCAGGGTCTGTGGTACAACTGGCACCTCGGAAATGATGGAGGATCACGGGACCGAAAACAGCCCCGACCTCCACAGCGCCCAGAGTACCCTCTCCACTAGGCAACACCCAGAGAATCTCCTCTTGATCTAAAACTCTCCCTGCCGACTCTGCTGGAGAGCAGAACACCCCCCAGCACCCATTGGGCTCTGATTAGGAGCACAGAGTGGAATACACAATGCCCCTGAACTCCACCTTGGGCTGACTTGCTCATCCCCGTCTCAGGGGGCACACTACCAGGGAGCTAACCCCATCATTGACGTGCCAACACCTCAGTAGGCTCTGAAACGTGGGGACTCCTCCGCCCAGAGGACAACACCCAGGGGAGCCACCTCAACACCCGATGAGATAACTCCCCCAGAGGTTTCCCCTGAAAACGAAAGGGACATTCCTCCCGCTCGAGGACACACACCAGAGGAGTCAACCGCAATCCACTGGTCTTATATCACTGCGGAAGTTCCCTGAGATAGAGGCCCAACTCAAACCCGGTGGACACCTGTTCAAGACCACCAACCACATCAGTGGTGGAAGGTTTGGAGAAAGACATCACCCCTCACTTTGGACCCACGCCTTGCTCTTCCTCTCCAGGCACTAACCGCCTTTTTGTCACGCTAGTTGTGGCAGTTAGGTGACCTCATATACAGAAGTGTCTCGGCTCCACCACTATCCCCAGCCACTTACCACCCACAGTTTTTGCTTCCCTGCCCGTCTGAACCACCCAGGGCTCCTTGCTGGACCACGACAGGTGCAAACTGCACCACACTGGAGCTGGCAGGCACCCCTTGGGTGGTAGCAGAACTCGGCAGGTGCGCACCGATCCCGTTTGGACTCGCCTCGGGCGCGCCTTTCAACTTCTTCTTCGTCTCTTTCCTCTGCTTTCCCACTTGCCCCCCTCCCTCACCCCCCTCCCCCTGTGCCCCGCCTTCAGCCGCCACCACTGGTTGATGTCTGGGGGGCGGGGGCTATCTCTAACTCGAGTCCCCGAGGCAGAACATGCAGGCCCAGATGGGGTATTACTGCGCCCTTGGATCACGAGGCAGAGCTGGCAGCCCTAGCCGGGTCAGCCAGTACCACCCCGCGCCACTGAGGTTTTGACGAGCCACGCCGATGGGCCGCAGCGCAATCCCTGGGCCGCTGCGCTAGAAACTTCTCGCAGTGACCCCGCGAATAGGAACACTCTCCGGAGATGTCAAATTCGCCGAGCATGACACCGTGCCTTTTCCCCAACTCCAACGCACGGTTTAGGGAGAACCCCTATACTTCACCTGAAAACTCCCCTCAGGGCCATTCCCCCACACCCACCTTCATGAACACCCACCTCTTGAAAAACTGAAGACCCCTTTTTCCTCTGGGTCCCCCCCAGGGTGCATGAGCTTAAGCATTTGGGACCGCACCTCCCCAACTTTGACAGGTGTGGTATAAGTGATGCGTCTGGCATACATGTGGGGCAATCTCGCAGGAGAACGGTCTACCTGGATTCCCACGGAGCCACCTGTATGTGGACCCCCTCTAACTGAAACCCCAGCTCATGGCCTGGGCACACCCTCCGGGGTCTTTAGTATCACCTCACCTTTCCTCTTTCGAGCTCGAAGAGACAATAGCTCCCTCCAAGAAGTTCATTCAAGGGCCTTATTAATGTCTCCCCTTGACATCATAGGCCCAGTTTGAACCGAGGATACCAAACCCGTCCCAATCCAAAAAAGTCAACATGAGGTTCATGCTCAGATGGCCTCACTGTTTGCACCGCTGCGTATGTTCCGGTCCTTCGGCCGCGCCCAGCCATCGCCATTCTGACAGAGGCACAAACCAGCTCCAGGCACCCAGCAGCTCAGCTCCAAGTTATGATTCCAGAGACAGTCACAGTCAAAGACAGGTAGCAGAAAGCAGAAACCTCCAGCTGAAGCAGGAAAGTCCCCAAGTTCGTCCACAGCCTGGAGAGCAGCTTTTGGGAAGCTCTATCCCAGTCGAGCCAGAAGCAAAAGTACCTTCTTCACATTAAGCCAGGCAGCCGCACTGTGCAAAATGAATTTAGGGCAGAGAAACGGTATGCAAAAAAAATGACAAAGACACCGCAATCTTCGTGCCCTCGATCTCCCAGGCACTTTGGCAGTCCGCCAACGACAACCGCACCCCTCGACAATGTAGAGAAAAAATCAGGAATTTTCGCATCTAGTAGAGGAATCCTAGACCAGAGGAAAGCTTCAACAGCCCAACGATTAAGTTAAACTTGTTGATGAAGCCCTCTGCCTCTGTTCCTTCTCCAACAGTACAAAAAACCTTGAAAGGCTGCTTCAATCCTTCTCAACCGCAGAGCTGAGAAGAAAAACACAACCTCTCTCTCTCTCTCTCTCTCTCTCTCATCTCTCCATCACATCTCTCTCTCTCTCTCTCTCTCTCTCTCTATCTCTCGCTATCTCTCTCTATCTCTCTCTCTATCTCTCTCCTCTCTATCTCTCTCTCTCTCTATTTATATATATATATATATTTATCTATCTCTCTATCTCTCTATCTCTCTTATATATATATATATATATCTATATATATCTCTCTCTCTCTCTATCTCTTATATATATATATATATATATATATATATATATATATTATATATATATATATATATATATATATATTTATATATATATATCTATATCTCTCTATATCTATATCTCTCTCTATATATATATCTATATCTATATCTATATCTATATCTATATCTATATATATAGTCCATATAGACTATAGATTGTGCCCTCATCAGCCTTTTTAGTTACTTCTTCAAAAAACTCAATCAGATTCGAGAGACACAATATCCAATATACAAAACCGTGTTGACTATCCCTAATCAGCCCCTGTCTATCCATGTGCATATATATCATATTCATCAGAATACTCTCCGGTAACTTTCCGACCACAAACATTAGGTCAATAGTTCCCAGTCTTTTCCTTGCAGCCCTTCTTAAATAGAGACACAATATTAGCCACTCTCCGGTCTTCCGACACTTCACCTGCATGTATTGATGATTCTGATATCACAGCCAGAACGTCTGCAATATCTTCGCTAGCTTCCCACAGTGTCCATGGATATATCTGATCAGGCCTTGGACATTTATCCACCTTCATACTCCTTAAGACATTCAGCACCTCCTCGACTGTAATGCTTCCTGGACAATGTTGACAGGTACATCACTGAACCCAAACATCCTACTCTTGAGTTCAGTTTAGTTTATTGTCATGTGTACTGAGGTATATTTAAAAAATATTGTTGCATGCTAACCAGTCAGTGGAAAGACAATGCATGATTCCAATAGAGCCATCCTTCACGTGTCTTTGACATTTCCATGACACTCTAGGATAAGGGGTGGCACGATGGCACAGCAGTAGTGGCTGCCTTACAGCGCCAGAGACCCGGGTTCGATCCTGACTACGGGTGCTGCCTGTACAGAGTTTATACGTTCTCCCCGTGACCTGCATGGGTTTGATCCTAGATCTTCGGTTTCCTCTCACAATCTAAAGACGTACAGGTTTGTAGGCTAATTGGCTTGGTATAAATGTAAATTGTCCTTAGTGCATGTAGGATTGTGTTAATGTGCGGAAATCGCTGGTCAGTGCAGACTCGGTAGGCCAAAGGGCTTGTTTCCGTGCGGTATCTCTAAACTAAACTAAATTAAATGCTATATATTTTCTTGTATTTTCATAGCAATTGTGAACCATTTGCACAAATGTACTGAACCAAAGATAGCTCACACTGACATCAATCAATTGACCCAAATGGAAGAATGAATTGCTCTTGTAATCAGGTTAAAAAGGTAATCAGTTTTTTTAATCAGGTTAAAAAAGCACCAATCTCCTAGACCAGATCTATAAAATCTTTAATTTCTTAAAATTATGACAATAGCTGCTTGATTGCTGACAGAACTTTTCTTCATGGAAGGTCTAGGTTGCCTTTTCATCTAATCTTTGTTGAATATCAAAAGACTGCAACTTTTTCATTTTTCTCTAATAATGGTGCTCATTTTTTTAATTTCCTTCGTTAGCTGACTGAGAGGAAGACTGCAGTGAATCACTTAAACAAACTGCGCACATACTTCAGGCTTTGCAGGGCACCTGTGTTGAATTACCTAGAATTCTGGTTATTAATTTATTGAATCTTTTGATTATTATGTGATAGTTGAGTGTATTACATTTACAGGCATTGTAAACTACTGCAATTAAGAATTTCACTGTTCCACTGTGCAGACCACAATCAGTGTGAATTGGCAACACTTCCTCATTGATAACAATCAACACAGGAACATCTGAAGGCTGTGTGCTTGGCCCCCCTGCTCTACTCTCTATACCCATGACTGTGTGGCCAGACACAGTTCCAATTCCATCTTTAAATTTGCCAACAATACCACTGTTATTGTACAAATAACAAGTAATATTGACAAGTACAAGAGATGGACAATCTGTGAAGGTGCCAGGACAACAATCTTGCTCTCAACATCAGCAAGACGAAGGAGCTGATTGTTAACTTTAGAAGAGGTAAGCTGAAGATCCATGAAGTTGCCTTCATTGACGGGACAGCAGTGGAGTCAACAGCTTCATGTTCCCGGGCAAGCAAGACACCCAGGAAGTAGAGGCATTGGTGTGCGTTCTTGGCCATTGCTTCAGTGTGGCTGATCCAGGAAGAATTGCTGGTGATATTTACTCCTACGAACGTGAAGTTTTCGACCATCTCTACTTCTGCGCCACCAATGTTCCTCAGACTTTGTAAAAAGTGTTCCGACCCGAAACGTCACCTTCTCCTTTTCTCCAAAGATGCTGCCTGATCTGCTGAGTTACTCCAGCATTTTGTGTCTAGCTTGGGTTCATATTACTTTTCTATTTCGTATTTGGATCAATGAATCAATTTATAACCGTGTTTTTTTTATGTTTAAAATTGCACAGAATTACATGAACTGTAAAGGCATTCCCTTTTGCAATGCCTAATTGCTCAGCCATGCTTATTATAAGAATACAAAGAAAGAACCCAGAGTGGGCCTTTTGTACTCTTATTCCTGCTCTACCTTAAAATATGATTGTGGCTAATCCTGTACCTCACTGCAACATCTGCATAAAATCATATCACTCTATTTTCCTTATATCTATAAACTTAAATTCTAACACCCAGCCTTAATGTGGTGGAAGCCATCTATATGACTCCCCTCAATGCTTCCTCAGGTGTTCATGCCACCACTACTTTGACAGCAATCTTGAGAATGGCGTGTGGAAGACCAGGACACTCCCTGTCTAAATTGAGTTGCTACTAGTATAGTTGGATGGATGCAGCATAGCTAAACCCTCTGCAAGTTCATAACTTCATAAGTCATAGGAGCAGAATTTGGCAATTCGGCCCATCGAGTCCACTCTGCCATTCAATCATAACTTATCTATTTTTCCCTCTTAACCCCATTCTCCTGCCTTCTCCCGATAACCCTTGGTAGGCTTCCTAATCAAGACTCTATCAATCACCACCTTAAAAAATACCCACTGGCGTGGCCTGTGTCAATGAATTCCACATGTTCAATACTGGTTTGCATCAATACTGAAGGTCATAACTATTGATTGTTTAGATTCCACTGAAAGCTGATTTAAAACAAACCCACAAAGAAATGTTGAAATTAATTTGGCATGGTTTAGAAGATCCACCGTAGTACCTCAGTTTCATAAAATATATCTGGAGTATAACACAACATGCTGGAGGTACTCTCAGCGTGGGGCAGCATCTGTGAAGGGGATGGATACTCAAGGTTTTGGATTGGGACGCTTCTTCAGGCTTATTGTAAAAGAGGAGAAAAAGCAGTAAAAAAGAAGTGAGGGTGGGACAAAGCCTGACAAGTGATAATTGATACAGATGATGGGGGTTTGAAAGGCAGATGGGTGAAGTAACAAAGACTGGAGGTGAAAAGAGACAAAATGGTGCCAGATAAGGAAAGAAGGGGAATGAAACAAAAAGCCAAAGAAAGAGGGATATATGTGGAATGGGACAGGGGGGAAGGAGAGAGGGGGACAAAAGATAAATAAGGGGTTTGGGGATGGGAGCCGTGCACCTGATTTTAAAGTTTCAAAGTTAATCAAGAATCAAAAATATCTTGGACTCAAGATATGAATGTATATTTTAATTGGGAATTGTGTTGGAACTGATCATGGTAGAGGAGTTAACAATCCAAGTCTAATGATGCCTTAAATTAGTGAGATAAAGTTATGCAATTAGTGAGATAAAGTGGGCAATGCTAATCTGAAGCCATCAATGCCACTTTTCAGTTCCAAAGTCCAACACAATTGAACTCAGTGAATGAAATGGGGCTCATGTTGTCGACCCTCCTCCCCGTGGTGAGCCCTGTCAACTGACTTCAGTCAGGCGAACGACAACAAACGGAGACAGCAGCAGCGCCGTAGCTTGGCGCCCAACCCGAAGATGCGCCCTTTTTTTAGGGCGGGCACCTACGGACGTCGAACCGGATGGCATAACCCTGCTGCGGACTTCTGTTGCCTCAAAACGGCAAGAAGAAGAAGAATGGTGAATGAAATAAAGGAAGGAGAAATCTCACATGCACTATTTACATATTGAAGTACTTCAGATTACGTTCGGCATAATTGTTCCAGTTGTATCTGCCATTACACAGCTTCCTGTAGTTGGACCTCACATTTAGCTATTTTTCAATATTTTACAACATTGATTCAGTTCATAATGGATTGCCATCATATCTTACAGCTGCAAAACACTATTCCTTTAAGAAGTGCGGTCTGTCTTTAAATGGTGCAAACCGCTTGTGATTTTGGTCCCTTTGATATTGAGTGAGTCAGTTATGTGTGTCCCAGAGCGAGCAATAAACCTGTCCTATCGTTGCCATGCCCGTTTTCAGGGGTTAACCTGATTATTTTTTTGGATCCTTCTGGCTCCACAGAACTACAATGGGTTGCTGACAGCTGTCCTTTCCCCCTCTTTAAAGGCCCATTGCTGCTGATAACGACATAGTCAGTCTGAAACCAAAGTGCTGGGAAGAGAGACTACCAATGGTGTCGGGAATAGTTTTTGCCTTATTTGGACAAAGATCCAATTTCAGTGTTCTTATGGTGTTTTCATTTAGTTGTAATAACGCCAACCATTGATGCCTTTTCAAATGTAAAAGCTTTGATGTCATGTCTGCTGAAAACGTTGGCCATTTATGACCAAAACCTCTGCAGAACAAATAAAAATGAATAATTCAGATGTGTAATGGAAGTGTGTAGAAGTAACTAAGATGCTGGTTTACATGAAGTAGACACAAAATAATGGAGTAAACTCAGCAGTTGCAGCGGGGCTTTCTAAGGAGGGAAAAGGTATGGGTGACGTTTTGGGTCAGTCCGTGGACACTTCTTTTGTAGAAGATCTTCATCCTGATGCCAGAATGTTACCTATTCCTTCTCTCCAGAGATGCTGCCAGTTTCACTAAGGTACTCCAACATTTTGTGTCTATCTTCAGTGTAATAGGAAGTCTCAGCTTCACTCAATATTGAGCTAAGATGATTTATTAGCAAGTCCATTTCCTACATATTCGTAATTTAAATTGGCCAGAACTAAAGGAAGAAGCCTCCCCCCCCCCCCCCCCCCCCCCGAAGCAACATAAGGAAATTCTGGTTTACTTCCCTTGGGACCTTGCAGAGCTGAAGGCAGTAACATCATACATTTCTCACCCGACTCACATGAGAGAAAATGATAAGCTTTGTCATTTTCTGACAGCTTGACATCTAATTAGTTTATGTCTTGATGAGAATCTAATTCTCAGTGCGTTCTGCACATCATTAAGTATACCTCAAACTGGGCTATTTGTAACCCAGCAAACGAACAGGTTATAAATTTGTAAAAATATTAATTTTGTTGTCGCGAGGAAAGGGGTTGCAAATGGTTTGTATTAAACAGTCGAGAAAGATTCTGGAACATCAGTCAAGTTTGAAGAAATAAATATGCAGAATAAGCCAGCTTTAAGGTTTTTCTGCTTTTAATATTGCCTTACTGATGGCTCTGTGGTTTATGCAGTGAGCAGCAAAGATATGTGTGGCACAATTGTAGAGTTGCTGCCTCACAGCACCAGAGGCCCGGGTTCGGTCCTGATCTTGGATGCTGTTTAGGAAGAGGTTACAAGTTCTCCCTGTGTCTGCATGGGTTTTCTTCGCCCTTTGAACTGACTTTAATCGGAATTTATTGGACTGCAATGTTATATCTTGCACTAAATGCTGTACCCTTTAACCTTTATCTGTGCACTGTGGATGGCTTGATTGTATTCATGTATAGTCTTTTCTTTGACTGGATGCAAACAAAAACTTTTCACTCTACCTCGGTACATATGGCACCAATAAACTAATCTAAATTAAAGAGAAATGAAGCCAGATAGAGAGATATAGGTTATACGAGGACAGGATTGCGGGTGCATAAAACTCTGCTACTGCATAAAATTCCTGACGTTAACTCATCAAAAAGATTACCATTATCTAATGTAGTTGCTTTTTCAAAAAAGCTCAAATGCCCTGATCTCGGTAAGAAGATTTAAAGAGCTTTTTGCAATGCATAGCCTTTAATGTATACAGTTCAATTGTAAATAGAAAATGTGTAGGAAGGAACTGCAGATGTTGGTTTACATCGAAGATAGATACAGAATGCTGGAGTAACTCAGCAGGTCAGGCAGCACCTCTGGAGAGAAGGAATAGGTGACGTTTCAAGTCGAGACCCTTCATCAGACGAAGGGTCTGGAATAAATTTTAAAAAGTTGGAGATGGACTTAGGAACAGCAGAATCTGCACTACGCATGGAGATCTTCTGTTCATGAACCCATTAATAATTGTAGTCCATAGAAATACTAACAGATACAAAGAATATACTTAGCTTTTATTCATTACCTCATCATGAGGCAATTTTCCAAAGCATAATATTTGCAGTGTTGTTATGGTATTATTTGATTGACATTAGTAGTAGTTTTATATCCCAGAACAATGACAATAAAATGTGTAATACACATGGGTTGTTGTAAAAATACCTCTCATTGTTTGTGAAGCTGTTGAAAGCCCAGGAGGACGAAAGTCTGTAAAATAAATGAAATGTTGCGCAGTGCAGATAGCCTGGTAATGAGTTTAATATTCTTTCACTTGATGGAAAGATGCTAATCTCACTGGAAGCCATTGCGTAACAGTCCCCCCCCCCCCCCCCCCCCCCCCCCCAAAAACCCAATAACAGTACTGCCGCTTTATATTCAGATCCAACAAACTTGCGATGTTATTCAAAATTAGGGAAGAATTAATTGATCTTGATCAATCTGACAACATGTTATTTATACCTAAAGTGACACGCGGAGGAATTCACTGGAACAACTCCGATTCTGAATTAAACGTCAGTGGCCAATGTTCTAATGCACAAAGCAGGGCTTGGTATTTATGCTGTGTACACGCACATTCTATTCAATCTGCTCCATAAGAACAAAAGCAGCTGCAGTTGAAAAAAAAATCATTATTTTAACTCTCAGTTTAGAAAGAATAATACTCTTTCCAATACAAATAAATGTACACTATTTCAACTGTTTGCTTTTATGTTCTGATCCTTGTTTGCAATCTGCAAGTTGAATAATATTGTAAAATCATGGTTCACCACTTACCCAATTATTATTGACAAGAGTGAGAAAATCAAAGGCAAGGTTGACAACCTAAATGGAGTGGATGTGGAGAGGATGTTTCTACTAGTGAGAGAATCCAGGACCAGAGGTCGTAGCCTCAGAATTAAAGGACGTTCCTTTTGGAAGGAGATGGAGAGGAATTTCTTCAGTCAGAGGGTGGTGAATGTGTGGAATACATTGCTACAGAAGGCTGTGGAGGCCGTCAATGGATATTTTTGAGGCAGAGATAGATAGATTATTGATTAGTATGAGCGTCAGGGGTTATGGGGAGAAGGCAAGAGAAGGGGTTGGGGGGAAGAAATAGCTCAGCCCTCAATGAATACTGGAGTCGACTTGATGGGCCAAATGGCCTAATTCTGCTCCTATCACTTATGAAAGTGAACAAGCATGAGATGATGAATGTAAGATTGGTGAGCATAAGAAAGAAGGATCTTTGACCTGAAATGTTAACTCTATTTTGTTCTCCACCAATGTTGGGATGACTGTAATAGGTCTGTGGTCAGCCATGCTATTCCTTTCTATTTCCTTTAACAAATTACAGAAATTAGTTCCTTCTAAATTTATGGCACTGCAGAGGATAGAAAATATTGGTGCTTGTCTTCCTTCTTTAAATTCTGTAATACATTTTAAACCCAGAGAATAATTAGTTCTTTATGAAATACGCCGGAAGCCTTAACAAGTCTTTCCTTGGTTCTTTGGTTACAACAACCTCTCTAACTTCAATCATCAGGACTCTTCTGGATTCCCAACCTAGTGTCTCATCTTTCTTATCCACTTGAAAGCCCCTCTTATAAAATACTATTCCTTTGCCCTTTTAATCTCTCCTTTGGTGCGGCTCCCTTTGGTTTTCGAGTTGACATTCATAACAATGTAAGATGTTTCTGTTATATGTGAGCTACAAAGTAAATATCAATTGAGTAGCAGAAGATGGTGGAGGTGGTGGTGGGGGGGGAGGGGGGGGGTTCAAGTTGGGGGAGGTGGTGGCTAGGTAAAGAGGACACTGGGACCTGAAGTGTGTTGCCTGCAGAGAAAGACGAGTTATAATGATGTTGGATCAATGCATGGTCAATGTTTGAGATTCCAATTCACACAAACCTCAGGTCATTATGTGCATGGAACAAGCCTCACATTATTTATGCCTAAACAGTTCCTTCCATTCTAATGCAATTGTGAAATAAACTAATGAAGTGAGGTAGGGTTCAGATTGTATATCGCTGGCCATGGGAGTGGATTGGCTTCAATAAAAGTTCAACGAAGGAGAGGGGTCATTGGTGGGATGGTTAGGGCCTCAACTAAGCAGTGGATATGGACTAAATGTGTAGAAAGGAACTGCAGATTCTGGTTTAAACCGAAGATAGACAGAAAATGCTGGAGTGACAGCGGGTTAGGCAGCATCTCTGGAGAATAGGAATAGGTGATGTTTCATGTCGGGTTTGAAGAACGGTCTGGACCAAAGCGTCACCTATTTCTTTTCTCCATAGATGCTCCAACCTTTTGTGACAATCAGTGTATGTGGACTACTGGTGCCGAGACACCACGGGTGAGAAGTGTGATCTGTTTGTTTAGTTTAGATTAGTTTCGAGATACAGCATGGAAACATGCCCTTCAGCCCACCGAGTCAACACTAACCCCGCACGTGAACACCATCCTACAGACATTAGGCATAATTTATAATTTTACCAAGCCAATTAACCTATAAACCTGTTTTAAAGAAGGAACTGCAGATGCTGGAGAATCGAGGGTACACAAAAAGCTGGAGAAACTCAGCGGGTGCAGCAGCATCTAAGGAGCGAAGGAGATAGGCGACGTTTCGGGTCGAGACCCTTCTTCAGACTGGTCAGGGATCAGGGAAACGAGAGATATAGACGGTGATGTGGAGAGATAAGGAACAATGAGTGAAAGATATGCAAAAAAGTAAACGGTGATAAATGGAACAAGAACCATTGTAAGCTGTTTGTGGTGTGTGAAAATGAGAAGCTGGTGCGACTGAGGTGGGGGCGGGAGATAGAGATAGAGGGAATGCCAGGGCCCGAGGGCTGAGGGAGAGGAGTGGAAGGGGAGGAGACAGCAAGGGTTAACAGAATTGAGAAAATTCAATATTCAAGCCCAAAGGATGCAGACTCCCCAACGCGGAATATGAGGTGCTGTTCCTCCAGCTTGCGGTTTGCTCACTCTGGCCATGGAGGAGGCCCAGGACGAGAAGGTCGGATGTGGAATGGGAGGGGGAGTTGAAGTGCTGAGCGCCACCGGGAGGTTCGGGTTGGTTTATTGCGGACCGAGCGGAGGTGTTCGGCGAAGCGATCGCCAATCCTCCGCTTGGTTCTCACCGATATAGATCTTCTCTGGCATCTGGAGCAACGGATGCAGTAGATGAGGTTGGAGGAGGTGCAGGTGAACCTCTGTCGGACCTGGAAGGACTGCTTGGGTCCCTGAAAGGAGTGGAGGGAGGAGGTGAAGGGACAAAGTGTTGCATTTCTTGGGGCTCCCCAACAATATTGATGAGGCTCGCACCAGGGTCTCCTCCATACCCCCGCAACACTGCCCTCGCTCCCCATTCCCCCACTCGCAAACAGTGCAGAGTCCCCTGGGCCTCACCTTTCACCCCCCACCAGCCGGCAACTACAACATATAGTCCTCCCTCCAGTTTCGCCACCTCCAACGTGACCCCTCCACCACCGCCACATCTTCCCATCTCCCCCCTGTCTGCCTTCCGCAAAGGACCGCTTCCTCCGCAACTCCCTGTCAATTCTTCCCTCCCCCTCCCACTCTACCCCCCCTTCCCCGGGCACTTTCCCTTGCAACCGCAAGAAATGCAACACTTGTCCTTTCACCTCCCCCCCACCACTCCTTTCTCAGGGACCCAAGCAGTCCTTCCAGGTCCGACAGAGGTTCACCTGCACCTCCTCCAACCTCATCTACTGCAGCTCCGTTGCTCCAGATGCCAGATGATCTATATCGGTGAGACCAAAGCGGAGGCTTGGCGATCGCTTCGCCGAACAACCTCCGCTCGGTCCGCAATAAGTCCAACCCGACCTCCGGTGGCTCAGCACTTCAACTATCCCCCCCATTCACACCGACCTCTCGCGGTCCCTGGCCTCCTCCACGGCCAGAGTGAGCAACACCGCAAGCTGGAGGAACAGCACCTCATATTCTCCGCTTGGGGGTCTGCATCCTTTGGGCTTTGAATATTGATTTTCTCAATTCTGTTAACCCTGTGCTGTCTCCTCCCCTTCCCACCTCTCCCTCAGCCCTCGGGCCCTGGCATTCCCTCATCTCTATCTCCCTCCCCCACCCCTAGTCGCACCAGCTTCTCATTCTCACACCACAAACAGCTTACAATGCTTGTTCCCTTTATCAACCGATACTTTTTTGCATATCTTTCACTCATTGTTCCTTATCTCTCCACATCACCGTCTATATCTCTCGTTTCCCTGATCCCTGACCAGTCTGAAGAAGGGTCTCGACCCGAAACGTCGCCTATCTCCTTCGCTCCTTAGATGCTGCTGCACCCGCTGAGTTTCTCCAGCTTTTTGTGTACCCACAACCTATAAACCTGTACATCTTTTGGAGTGTGGGAGGAAACCAAAGATCTTGGAGAAAACCCACACTGTCACGAGGAGAACGTACAAACTCCGTACAGACAGTAACCTTAGTCAGGATCCAACCCGGATCTCTGGCACTGTAAAAGGCCAGTCCCACTTGGACGACATTTTAGGCGACAGCCTGAAAAGTGGTTGTTGCGTCATGGTCAGGTCGTAACGCGTGCGTGACGCGTGGTGAGGCATGTAGTGATGCGTGGTGACGTATGCTGTCCTGCGGGTGACGCCTGGTTAGGGTAAGGGACCACAGATGGGCTGTTATATATTCTTCCTTCAATACATGGATTTTAAACATTAATATATTAAAATGAATACAATAAAATCAATTGTGCAAATGAATAGATGTCTGAGTCGTTCAGTTTTATTTACAGATGTATTGTTCCGCTTCCAGATCCAATCACCGTCTCTAACTTTTCTCTGGGATGGATTCTGTGAGTGTAGACTGAACACCCCTCTCCCCTCCACACCCTCTTCACCCCTCCTGACCCCATCCCTCCTTCTCCACTCCCCCCCCCACCATTCTCCCTTCCCCCTTCCCCTCTTCTTTCCCTTCCCCCCTCTTCCTGCCTTCTCCCCGCTCCACTCTTCTCCCCCTTCTCCCACTTTCCCCGCCCCTCCCCTCACATCCCCCTTCTCCCCCCTCTTCTCACATACTCCAACTCTTCCTCCTCCACTTTCCCAAACGTCCCCCATTTGTGGACCCAGCCTGTGACAGCTGGATCCCACTAATAGTACTGCACAAAGGCCACATCATCTGTTTTTAGAGTACAATTGACTATGGGTTAAATGCAGACTTTGGGAACACTTCCCCCTCCGCCCCCTCCGCCCCTCGCCTTGTTTCAAAATGGATGGTGGGTACTTAGACTCTGTGGCCGGATAGGTGGGTGGCACTGATACATTGACAACATTGCCTGTACCCAGGTGAAAAGCCCGCTGCCTCTGGGGGTTTGGAGAGAACATTGGATCTGCCTCTGGGACAACTCGTGTCCAACAGTTTCGTTCCCATGCAGAACATTGGGGGTTCGAGTCCAACCCCTGGGCCCCTGTGTCACATTTTGCCCACCAAGTCCGCACCGACCAGCGATCCCTCGCACACAATCCCACACCCGCTAGGAACAATTTATACTTAAATACCAAGCCTATCAACCTAGAGTTAGGGTTAGGGTTTCCTCCCGCACTCCAAAGGCACACAGGTTTGTATAAATTGTCCCTAGCATGTGTGGGATAGTGTGCGGGGGTTCGCTGGTCGCAGGCTTGGTCCACAAATGGTGGTGTCGGGGAAAGTTGGGGGGGGGGGGTTGGAGAATGGGAGAAGGGAGGGAGAGAGAGGGGAGCAGAGGATGTGAGGGTGGGGAGGGAGTGGAGAAGGGGGAGTTGAGTTATAGATTGGTTGCTTCTTACTAACCAATTGGAGTGCTTGTTAGTAGAAGCACCGCCTACTATGCGGTTTATATTATCAGGGGTTTGCTTACGTAATTTAGTCTGAGTAGCTGCAGGTTATTGTAACACCATGCAGATGAATGCTGTAAGAATACTTTAATAAACATGTGTTGTACCTTGACGTGTGCACGACTTGACTTGTTACATGGTGTCAAGAAGTGATTTCTTACCCACCCCGTTTAGGTTTATCAGGTTTTATGTTGTCCCATTTGTTTTATGTGCCTGTTATCTCCATCATGGCAACACGTCTCGCCGTCCTAGTCCTCTGATCTTTGACTATGATTTTGCTGAATGCCGGCGCCTTTTCGAACGCGACTACACACTACATTCGTATTGTTCACGTGCTTCCGTATTATTAAACCTGGCTGGTCCTGAGGCAAGGAAGCGTATGGATCGTTGTACTTTTGTGTCTGCAGTTTTAGACCACAACGGTCTGGCCCAGGTACCTGCAGAAATGATTGATGACTCTGCAGTTCTGCTAGCAAAGTTTAGACAGCTGTGTGACCTCCCTTCAAACTCTATAATCAAACGCACAAAGTTTTTTGCTCGTATGAAACAAGTGAATGAGCCAATAGAGTGCTTTATCAACGACTTGAAACACATGGCCGCGCTCTGTCATTTTGAAAATTTATGCGATGATCTTATTCGCGACAAACTCGTTGGAGGTATGCTCACTGACAAGATGAGAGACTAATTGCTTCGTAACACTGAACTGACTCTAAATCAAGCCAAACACGCCTGTCGGGTTGCTAACATACTGGCTAAGTCTCACACTAAGTCTGTAACCTCTGGGCAGCGCATCCAGTATAGTGTCAGCCTTACCGATACATGCTATTATAACAAGCATCCACAGCCTTCACCTCCCTGGCAGCAGCAAAGGGCTGCTGCTCGATGTCCTAATTGTAACAATTCTCATGCTGGGAATTCTGCGTTGCTTTAAAAAAAAAAAAAAATTATATCTTTATTTATTAGAGGTACCGTAAGTTACATCAGTGTACATCCCTTATATTGTATTACAGTCATTGTACCCCTTAATTTTTTTTAAGGATTTAGAAAAGAGAGAGAAATACCAGCAAAGAAAGTAGAAAAGTGAAAAAGAGAAGTGAAAGTGCAAAAGCGTGACAGAGGGAAAGGAAACCCTTGAAGAGTTAGAGACCCTGGAGAGGAAATAAAAAGAAAAAGGGAAAGATAGAGAAAGAAAGAAGAAAAGCCAGTTACCTAATTATAAACATCCCGCAAAAGGAATCTACCAATTCGACAATTTTTCTTCCCCCTTTACCAAGACCCGACACCGATACTTTTTTGAGGTATTGTTGCACCGTATCCTTGTAATAGATTTATAAATGCAGACCACATCTTATAGAAACAGTCTGATTTTCCTGCTAGTCGGAGTCTCATATCTTCCAAGTGTATTGTTTCGAACATAGTTGAAATCCACATATTAACTGTTGGTATAGGAGAATTTTTCCAGAATTTTAAGGTGAGCTTTTTTCCAGTTATTAAGCCATATTCAAATAGAGTCTTTTGAAACATGTTTAATTTAGGGCTATCTTCCGATATCCTGAAAATAATCCAGTCTGCTTTCGGAGTCAGTTTTATTTAAAATATTTTTGTGAAAATTTCAAAAATTTCAGTCCAAAATGTTTGCATTTTTGTACAAAAGACAAATGAGTGTGCTATATTAGCTTCTTGACATTGACATTAATCACATATAGGTGAGACGTTGGGAGAAAGTTTACTTATTTTAGTTTTTGAATAGTATAATCTGTGTAAGATTTTTAATTGTATTAAGGTGTGTCTTACATTAATTGAACATTTATGCACATTTAATAAATATTCTTCCCACCTTTCTTTGGGAATTTTTATACTTAATTATTTTTCCCAGTCTCTCCTGATACCATCTGTTGTTGGTATTTCTGCATTTAGAATAATATAATATATATATTATATTAGGTTTGCTGATTCTGCCTTTGTATTCATTACTTCTTCCAGTAACTCTGGAGGCATATTGTGATAATCTTGTGCATATTTTTTTCAGATAGTCACAGATTTGGAAATATTTAAAATACTGATTGTTTCCCAAATTGTATTTTGGTTGTTTTTGTTTAAATGGTAATAGTTTTCCCAATTCATACACATCTCCGAAGATTTTAATTCCAGCTCTTTCCATTATATAAATGCTTTATCTATATTATAAGGAGAAGCAATCCTCTCTCTCCATAATCATCCAATCTGGTTGCTGGGGAGAGTTATCCAGCAATTGGATCATGTTTCTGATATTTACAGACCAGTAGTAATACATAAAGTTGGGGAGTGCTAATCCCCCTACTACTTTGGGTTTATTCAGATGAGCTCTTTGTATTCTGTGGGATTTATCATCCCAGATAAAATTTGTGATATCTGAATCCAGTTTTTAAAAAACTTTTTGGATAAATATATTGGGATAGATTGGAACAGGTATAAAATTTGTGGTACAAAAATCATTTTTATGCCATTTATTCGGCCTATTAAGGACATCAGAAGCGTTTTCCAAAATTTAATCAAGTTATATAGTTTCTTAAGTAGAGGGTTATAATTTTTGTCAAACATATCTTGATATCTTCTAGTAATTTCGATGCCCAAGTATTTAAATTTTTCCGTAGCTATTTTGAAAGGAAACTGTAAAAGATACATAGAGTCTTTCAGTTATATTGACATGATTTCACTTTTATTCCAATTTATTCTATATCCTGAGAATGATCCGAAGTCCACTATTAATTTTAAAATATTTGGTATAGTAATATGAGGTTTTGTGATGTACAATGGTACGTCGTCAGCGTATAGTGATATTTTATTATTGGAATATTTTGTTTGATATCCATGGATATTCGGATGAGTTCTAATTCTTTCTGCTAGGGGTTCAATTATGAGGGCAAATAACAACGGTGATAATGAACATCCTTGTCTATTACCCCTTGACAAATGAAATATCGTAGATAAATTATTGTTAGTTAATATTCTACCCGATGGCTTATTATATAGTAATTTAATCCATGGAATAAAATTCTCTCCCAGTTGAAATTCTTGCAATACCCTGACCATATATTCCCATTCGACCTGATCAAATGCTTTCTCTGCATCCAACGATATGATTGATAGTTTTTGATCTTCCGTTTGGTGTGAATGCATTATATTGAGCAGACATCTCAACTTATTAAATGATTATCTCTTTGGCATAAACCCCGTTTTATCTGGATATATTAATTTACTAGCATATTTACTTAGTCTTCTAGCTAGTATTTTCGCTAATAATTTGTGATCTGTGTTTAACAATGCAATAGCTCTGTATGATCCAGGTTCTTTCACATCTTTATCTTTCTTGAGTATTAGTGTGATCGTGGATTCTGCTAGTGTTTCAGGTAGTATTTGTGCTTTGAAGGCATAAGTATACATTTTCTGTAGGCGGGGGGTAAATATGTCATAAAAACGTTTATAGAATTCGTTACTAAATCCGTCTGGACCTGGTGTTTTTCCATTTTTTTATGAGATTATTGTTTCTTCTATTTCCTTATTTCAGATTTGTGCTCCCAATTACTCTTGTTCCTGCTCTAATTTAGGAAGGTTACAATTATCCAATAACTCTGTAACTTTGTTGGTGTCCATTATCGTTTTAGATGTATACAGATTCTCGTAAAATTGTGCAAATCTTTTATTAATATCACTCGGCAAGGTCAATATTTCCCCTTTGTCTGATTTAATCTTTAAAATTGTGTGATCCCTTTCTCATTTTTTAACTGACGTGCCAGACGTTTGTGAGGCTTATCCCCAAATTCAAAGTGTTCCTGTCTTGTAATTTGTAATAATCTTATGACTTTCTCTGATAATAATTTATTTAATTTGAATTTCAGTATTATTATTCTATTATGTGTATCAGTAGTGGGGTCTTTAGCGTTTTCTATATCCAGTTGTCTAATTTGTTCTTCTAACTGTCTTTGTTCGTTCTTATTTTTCTTATTTTGAAAAGCTTCATATGAAATTATCACGCCTCGAATAAACACTTTAAATGATTCCCATAATGTTGTAGGTGATATGTCTGGCGTGTCATTTATTTTGAAAAAAAAGGTGCATTTGCTCTTTTAAATATGTACTCCCTTGAGGGTCTTTTAAAATTTGAGGATTGTAGCTCCAAAACGGTTTGTTCTTAGTCATTCCTTCCATTTTTAGAAAAAAAGTTATTGGGGAGTGATCTGAGGTCATATTTGTGTGGTATTTTGATTTAGAAGTGTGGGGTATTAGTATCCACTAGGAAATAATCTATTTGTGAATATGTCTTGTGTACCATAGAATAGAATGAGTAACCCCTGCCGATCAGATTTGCAATCTTCCAGACATCTGTTATGTTTGTGTTTTTAATATATGTGTTTAGAAGTTCGCTAGTTTTGGATTTCGTAATACCTCTTTGTTTTTGATTGGATTTATCTAAGTAAGTGTCTAAGACACAGTTAAAGTCTCCGCCGATTATGACATTTTGGTAGTACATTCTGCAATTATATTCAAGATTTTATTGAAAAAGTACGGGTTGTCAAAGTTGGGCGCATATATGTTTACCAAGGTAATTGGTAAGATCTCCCCGGTAACTATCAAATATCTCCCATCCTTATCTGGTAAGGTAGTTTTGGCTTTAAATGGAATGCCTTTGCGAATAATAGACGTTCCTCTAGATTTCGATGAGTATGACGAGTGAAAGGTTTGTCCTATCCAGTTCGCCCTCAATCTAGCTTGGTCTTGAAGTTTAAGAAGAGTCTCTTGTAAAAAAGCAATGTCTGTGTTGTATGCTTTCAGCTGAGCTAGAATCTTACCCCTTTTAATGCGTTCGTTAACACCCCTAATGTTCCAACTACAAAATGAGATTCCTCCCATTTTATTTTGGTTATTGTCTTGCATTTTGAATAGATTTAATACCTGTGTGCCTTGCGGTGCATTCATACCTCAGGTCTTTAGATATAGGGGGATCATTTACCCTACAATGTTCAGTTAGTAGATTCCCTTTGCGATAGTCCTTGAATAAAAAAAACATACATGTGATTAAATGTGAAAATGATTAAAAAAAAAAACAAATACAAGTGAGAATACAGAGTCTGAGCTTGTCGGCACTGTAACAAGTGACCCACCTGTAGGTGGGAAAAAAGCATTTTATTGATTTCCATGTCGATGTAAAACAAACAAATAGCTCCGCTCCCTCAATTAATCATAACATATTGGAATGGGACCACTTTAAAAATCAGATGTATAGTACCCATTTACAGAATATATGTTCATTTCCTCGGTATTTCCGGATATAACTATAATTTTTATCTACTGAGTGTTAAGTGTATATTTTAACCTCAGAAATCATCAACTGTTGGTTGAAGGGGTTAACTATTTCTGGCTCCTGGAACTAAGCCAGTAGCTCGCCTCTGCCCCTCACGCCCCGGTTATACATCTACTTAAGAATTATTAGGTTAAATTAAGATGTTAATTTGAAAATCCCCATTTCTGCATTTCTGATTAGCATTTATTACTGTTTCTATGTTAATATTCTATGTTAATATTGTTAAGGAATTTAATGCTATAACATTTAGGTTATTCATTGGATCTCATATACAACAGTAATAGCTAAGCCCAGTCTGTTGATGAGCTCTTCTTTTCGGTGGTTATCTTTTTCCAGCTTCTCTTGGAACAGAGTATGTCCTTGAGTTAGCATTCCGCCGATAAGTTGTCTAAACAAAGTTCCTTCATTGGGCAGTATGCCACCATTCTGGGTGCAATAGTAAAGAGAATGAGTGTCCAAAATGTCCAACCTTTCCAGCTAGTCCCTCTGTTCCATGATGGTTAGAGCATATTTGTATGCCTCCTCGGGATTTGTGAACAGTTTTTGCTGTTCCTTGTAGGAAATGCACATTCTAGCTGGGTAGTAGACACCATATCTGACCTCCTTATATCCTTGGAGAGCCTGCTTTGCCTTAGAGAACTGATTTCTCTTTTCCATGATTTCATAAGGATAGTCCCTGAAGATTTTAAAAGTAGTTACACCATACATCAGAGGCACACCATATTTGATATTCCTCATAACCTCTTACACGTCAGCAATGTCCCGGAATTTCACAATAATCTGTCGTGTACGTTCTGAGCCATCCTGAGATTTGTGTTTGAATCTAGGAACCCGGTGTGCTGCTTCAATTTTTGGTAGGTTAGGGAGCTTAAGAGCTTCTTTATTTAATCCCGCAGCAAACTAGCAAATGGTATCTCTCTCGGCTCCCTCTGGTACGCCAACTAATCTTAGGTTATGACGTCTCGAACGAGCCTCGAGGTCCAGACATTTGTCTGAGACTTTAGCCAGCTGAGTCGCCATCCATCGTGTAGCAAGGTGTTGTTCTGACCTCACCTTCTTCATCTCCTCCACCATTCTTGCCATCTCATCCTCCATCTCGTGCATTGTTAACATACAGGTTGATACAGTGTCCAGCACAGCATCGAACCTTTTCGTGGTGTCTTCTTCACCCTTATCAATTCTCTCCGATAGTTCATCTCTCACATCGTCAATTTGTTTATTAATAGTGCCAATCGAATCCTTCACAGACTCAATAACATCCTGATTACAAGAAGTCATGTTTAGCATCAACATTTCTATCTTTTCCATCATCACTCCCATCATGTGTTCCATCTTTTTTCATCCACCTTTACATTTTTCAGTTCACTTACTGAAAGCTTTAATTCCTCAAATTCTTTGTCCTTGGCCAAATCTGCTTTGTATCTTGTAGCCATATCGAAAAGCACCTTTTCTTCAGAAAGCCACTTCAAAAATAAATTCTGCAGGCTTCATTTGGCTTCCCCAGGAGTGTTTTGTAACTGTTCTCTGAGTGCTCTTACCAAGGGAAGATGTTTTCATTTAAAGTGCTTTAAGCCTCTGTTAAATTCACAGCACTTACTGATGATGTCATCAGCACGACGCCCAGAGGCTCCGGTAAGTTTTCTGCGTTGCTTATGGTAAAATTTGCAACTACTGTAAGAAATTTAATCACTTCGCAAAATGGTGCCATTTCCATGCGACTCGAACCGTCCCAAGGACGAATTTGCACCTGTTAAAACATGAGCCAGTTGATAACGAAAACTAAGAGCTGGAGGAGCTATTCCCCGCTCTCCTCTCTGAAAGCGAAGATAACAGTTCAGCCATTCACTCCCTCCTCCCTTCCTCTAATGAGCAACTCGACCCTGAAGTCACCATGATTGTGAATAACAAGACTGGGAATAACAAGACTGCTAAGAATGATACAGGAGCAAAGTGTAATGTCATTTCCTTATCAAAATTTAAAAAAAAAACGTAATGTGAGCATGTTGAAAAAGCTTCAGCCATGCTATGGGGGTGATGTTTTGCACCCGCTTGGAGAAACTGATTTAAACTGTGTCATAGACTCGCAGTCTCATACCATTAAGTTTTTATATAGTCCGAGGGGACTCTGAAACTCTGCTTGGTATCAATGCAAGCCACGATCAGGGCCTAGTCTACTTTGGATGTGCTGTCCATCAACTCTTTCTCGCTGGGGGCCACACTCAGCAGATACTCTCTCAATATAGAGAGGTGTTGAACGATGAGCTTGGTAAGCTGCCCCTCAAATACAACATCGCCATTGATGCCAAAGTCACTCCTGTGGTCCGAGCACCACGTCGTGTTCTGCATGCCATGCATGACAGAATACACAAAGAGCTCTTGCGGATGGTCTCCCTGGGTGTCATTGCTACAGTTTCTGACCCATCTCACTGGGTTTCCACTATGGTGGTTGCAACAAATAAAAACAATGGAGAAATCTGTATCTGCATCAACCCCAGGGACCTCAACACAGCTATCAAATGCCCACACTACCCTATGCGAACGGTAGAGGAAGTTGCTGCTCAAATAGGCAATGCATTCGTGTTCTCTGTTCTGGATGCCAAGAGCTCATTTTGGCAGATCCTGCTGGACCCAGACTCGTCCAACCATACTACGTTCAGCACCCCATTTGGCCATTACAAATTCCTGAGAATGCCCTTTGGCATCAACCCTGCCAGTGAGGTTTTACAGTGGACCATGGAACAACTGTTTGCGGGATATCCATGTGCCATCATTGTTGATGACCAGTTACGGGTGTGACTTGGCTGAGCATGATGCCAAACTGAAGAACGTGCTGGACCGTGCCAAAGACATTCAGCTTACTCAATCCCCGAAATGTAAGTTTCGGGTCCCTGAAGTTGGGCACGTTTTCAAAAGTGATGGTCTCAGACCGGACCCAGCAAAAACCATTGCTATCAAAGAAATGCTGGTTCCTGCCAACGTTACGAGTTTACAAAGGTTCTGTGGAATGGTCAACTACCTGGGGAAATTTATTCCCAACCTCAGCGATATATCTGCCCCCCTGTGGGAACTGACACACAAAGACACTGCATGGTCCTGGTATCTGCAGCAGCAAATAACTTTTGATATCCTCAAGTTGCAGCTGGCCAGCGGACCTATCCTCGCCCACTTCACTTTGGAGTTACCAGTAACACTCACATGTGATGCGTTCCAGTACGGACTTGGCGCTGCTTGCCTACAGACCACCACTGATGGCGATTAGAAGCCTGTTTCATATGCCTCTCGCACACTGACCGACACTGAACAACGTTACGCCCAAATTGAAAAAGAATTGCTCGCAGTGGTTTTCGCCTGCACGAAATTCAAATACATTTTTTTGGGAAGTCTGTGACTATAGAAACAGAACACCAGCCACAGGTCACTATCTTGAATAAACCCATCCACGCCACTCCGGCACGCCTGGATTGGATTATGATGCAGCTGCAGCGTTTTGATCTCAACATTGTCTACAAAAACGGCAAGAACATGCACATACTGTAGCTGCCACGCTATCAAGGGCCCCACGCAAAACCAGCGAACAACAGCCCTCTGAACAGGACAGTTCTCAGTTGTATGTTCCCACTGATTGCCTAAGCAGCCTGGCAGAGCACACGGCTGCGGACGAGACTTTACAATTGCTATCTGAAGTCACCCGGCGTGGCTGGCCGGATAAACAACACAGCAGCCCGCTCGCGATTCGCCCATACTTCCTGGTTCACAACGACTGGTGTTACAGGATGGGATTATAGTCAAGGGTCGCAAAGGGTATCAGCCGTTCTCCGGGACAAGTACTATGACGCCATCCACAGGGGTCACCCCAGCGTGGAGGCAACCTTACAACGGGTGCAGAGCATGTTTTACTGGCCTGGCATGACCAAGTACATACGTGACAAAACAGAAGTCTGTGCCATCTGCAAAAGCCTGATGCCACACCATCAGAAGTAGCCCTTACTGCGGCACCCCGGTTCCTCCTCTACCGTGGTCCAAGGTAGCCACCGACATATTCGAATGGCATGGGAAACACTATCTGGTTCTTGTCGACTCTTTTCGGGCTGGTTTGATATCGATCTATTCCAAACCATCACATCTGGTGCAGTTATCTAGAAGTTGCATCGCCATTTCTCCGTGCACGGTTCCCCTTCTATCCGACCACGGCAGTCAGTTCATCGCTCAACGATGGGACCAGCAGCCCTGAGTTTCTGCAGTGCAACAGACTCGCCAAACGGGCCATCCGAAGTGCAAAACAACTAATGGAGCGCTCTTACCTTGCCAAATCTGACGTCTACCTAGAACTGCTCAATTTAAGGAACATTGCCAGGGATCCCATACTGGGTTCCCCAGCCCAACGACTGATGTCTCGTCAAACCTGTACTGCCCTGCCTATACCCCATCAACTTTTGCAGCCACAGGTCCGTTCTCCTCCCATGGTCCAGAATCAACTACAATTGAAGCGCAGTGCACAAAAATGGTTTTTCGACAAGTCCAGCAAGCCGCTTAAAACTCTCTCCAGTGGACAGATTGTTCGCCTCCAGACCAACAAAGGCTATGGCTGCCTGGGTAACATCCACAGCCCTGCTAAAGAACCGTGTTCTTACCTGGTAAGTGCGGATGGGGCCTTTACAAATGCAACCGTCATCATCTCCTTCCTCTGAAGGAGCCACATCCTGCGAACTCCGTATCCAGAGGTCTCGCGTTTTGTATACCCTCCCGCTACCGGGCAGACTGCTCCACTAACAGAGACTGTGGCCCACACGGCATTCAGGGCCCAGCTCGCCTATTTCACCACCTCTACTCGGCGGGTCTCCGGTGCTGTCCCCGGTCACTTCACTGGTCCCTTCTCCAATCACTTCACCGGTGAAAGGAGGAGACACAGATTTGTACGGACGCCTCCGGGTCAGCAGGCCACCCCTTAGATACAGCGATTTTGTGTAACCATCGATACTTCCCCATATGCATTATTAGCGTTTGGGCTACTTTATTGTTTAGCCACCGTGTATCCGCGTATCTATGCTTTATTTTGTTTCTACAAGGAAAGATGTAGATTGGTTACTTCTTACTAACCAATTGTAGTGCTTGTTAGTAGGAGCTCCATCTACTATGCGGTTTATATTATCAGGAATTTGCTTCCATAATTTAGTCTGAGTAGCTGCAGGTTACTGTAACACCTTTCAGACGAATGCTGTAAGAGTACTTTAATAAGCATGTGTTGTACCTTGACGTGTGCACGACTCAACATTACAAGAGTGGAGAAGGGAAGAAGAGGGGAGAAGGGAAGAAGCGGGGGGGGGGGGGGAGGGGAAGGGAGAAGAGTGGGGGGGGGGTGGAGAACGAGGGATGGGGCGGGAGGGGAGAAGAGGGGGGGTGGAGGGGAGAGGCGAGTTCAGTCCACACTCACTGAATCCATCCCAGTGAAATGTTAGAGACGGTGATTGGATCTGGAAGCGGACCAATACATCTGTAAATAAAACTGAATGGCTCAGACATCTTTCCATTTGCATAATTGATTTTATTGTATTAATTTTAATATATTCATGTTTAAAATCCAGGCATTGAAGGAAGAATATTTTACTGCCCATCTGTAGTCCTTAGCCCTAACCCTGACCCTAACCCTAACAAACCCCTAACCTGGCATCGCCCGCAGGAGAGCATATGTCAGCGTGTATGTCGTGCAACTTGATGGTTTTATGGGCGTCAGTCACTGACACTCCGCAGTCGCCGAAAAAATCACAACGTGGGACAGGACCTTAAGGCAGCAAATCTAACGCTGCGCCACCGTGCCGCCCACGTCTATCTTCGGTTTAAACCAGCATCTGCAGTTCCTTCCTACACATTTTACAATACAAATTCAGCTCTACTCTCACCAGATGTCAATCATGTGACAATGTTCACTGTGCTTCTTTGTTCTCCTGGTCCCAGCATCTCTCTCTGACTCTCTGTGTTTAGTTTAGTTCAGAGATGCAGAGTGGTAACAGGCCCTTCGGCCCACCGAGTCTGTGCCGACCAACGATTCCCACACATTATCCTAGACACACGGGGACAATTTACAATTATACAAAAGCCAGTTAGCCTACAAATTTGAACATCTTTGGAATGTGGGAGGAAACGGGGGGAACCTGGGGAAAACCCATGCTGGTCATGGGGAGAATATACAAACTCTGTACAGACAGCACCCGTAGTCAGCATCTAACCTGGGTCTCTGCCACTGAAAGGCAGCAACTCTACCGCTGCGCCACTGTGCTGCTCG
The DNA here is from genome assembly GCA_035221665.1 of Okamejei kenojei. Taxonomy (NCBI): domain Eukaryota; kingdom Metazoa; phylum Chordata; class Chondrichthyes; order Rajiformes; family Rajidae; genus Okamejei; species Okamejei kenojei. Next base: position 36,814,115 of record CM069146.1, read on the forward strand.
CTCTGGCTAGCAGCATACTCCCAAAGCTTATCAGGAAACTTTACATCTCTGGCTACAGAGATTAAAGGGAATTGAGCTCCATGACCTCTAAGCCAATTAGGCCGGTCCTATTTAAACCTTTACTGAAGACAGCCTTAGATTTTCCATCTGATACAGGGTTGACCTTCATCATTCTGCAGCCCACTCGCAGACTGTTCAAAGCTAGAAGCCCAATGTGCACCTCTGACATTGCAACAAGATGGATGAACTGAGGCTACAGACTGCAGCTAACAATGCCGTGAAGGACAGCTGCATTCTGTTGACCACGGAGACCTGGCTTCATTCATTAATTCCGGACTCTGCTATCGAGCTAGCAGGCCACACCGCACAGCGTCATGACCGGACAAGAGACTCTGGTAAGAGCAGAGGAGGAGGGCTCTGTGTGTACGTGAACAACAACTGGTGTATTAACACAGTGATTGTAGACAGTCACTGCTCCCCTGACCAGGAGTACGTGACTGTTAAATGCAGGCCCATTTATCTCCCTAGAGAGTTTACTGCCGTCATGATAACTGCTGTGTACACACCACCGGATGCTAATGCTAACTCGGCTATCGGACATTTGTACGGTAGCACTAGCAGCCAGCAGAGCACATATCCTGACGCTGTTCACATCATAGCAGGGGACTTTAATCATGCGGACTTGAAGGCAATGCTACCCAAAATCTACCAGCATGTTAAATGTACTACAAGAGGAGCTAACACACTGGACAAGGTCTACTCCAACATCAAGCTGGGCTACAGGGCTAGACCACTACCACACCTGGGCCCGTCGGAGCATATGTCCCTGCTTTTAATTTCTGCATATGCCCCCCTCAGGAAAACTGCTCCTACCATCACAAAGACCATCACAACTTGGCCTGATGATGCCTCTCAGCAGCTGCAGACTGCTTCGACCAGGACCAACTGGGATGTGTTTCAGCACCAGGACCTGGAGGTGTTCACGGACAGTGTATTATGTTACATTAAAAACTGCATGGACACTGTCACAGTGGACAAACGCATCCATGCCTACCCCAACCAGAAGCCCTGGATGACCCGGGAGGTCCAGCGGCTGTTAAAGGAGAGGAACACCACTTTTAGGTCTGGCGATAGGGCTTTATACTGCTCGGCCCGAGCTAACGTGAAGAGAGGCATCAGAGAGGCCAAATCAAACTACAGGAGGAAGATAGAGGACCACCTGGACAGTAACAACAGCAGGCAGGTGTGGCAGGGGATCCAGTATCTCACCAACTACAAGACCAACCTTGGAGCTGCTGAAGGTGACGCCTCGTTGGCAGAGGAGCTGAACCTCTTCTTTGTTCGCTTTGAAGTGGAGCCACCACAGCCAGCCATATCACACCACATGGTCCACAGCAGCTTAACCCTCAAAATAGAGGAGCACGAGGTGAGGCGCACGCTGCGGGCCATCAATCCGAGGAAGGCTGCTGGACCCGACGGCGTCTCTGGACGCGAGCTGAAGGACTGCGCAGACCAGCTGGCTGGAGTATTTACGAGTATCTTCAACCAGTCTCTGGCCCAGTCCACTGTCCCACCCTGTCTGAAGTCCTCCACCATAGCCCCCCTGCCAAAAAAACCCCACATTTCCAGCCTCAACGACTACCGGCCAGTTGCACTCACACCAGTGGTGATGAAGTGCTTTGAAAAACTGGTCCGGGGTCACATCACATCACTCCTGCCCCGAAGCTTTCACCCCCACCAGTTTCCGTATAGAGCAAACAGATCCACAGAGGATGCTGTAGCCACAGCCCTCCATGCTGCACTCTCCCACCTGGAGCAGCGGGGGAGCTACGTGCGGATGCTCTTTGCGGACTATAGCTCCGCTTTTAACACCATCCTTCCCCACAAACTGGTGAACAAACTGGGGCACCTGGGACTTCCACACTCCACCTGCATGTGGATAAATAGCTTCCTGTCGGGTCGCAGCCAGAGAGTCAAAATGGACCATCACACATCCACGGCCCTCAGCCTCAGTACCGGCTCTCCACAGGGTGCATGCTGAGCTTTACACCATCTACACATATGGACTGCACCCCGCCCACCACAGTAACACCATTGTCAAATTCGCGGATGACACTACGGTGGTGGGCTCATCTCCGGGGGGGAATGAGAGTACGCGTTACAGGGATGAGGTGGAGCAGCTGACAGTGTGGTGTGGAGAGAATAACCTGCTCCTCAACATATCAAAGACAAAGGAGCTCATAATAGACTACGGGAAGAAGAAAACTGACATTACACCACTAATCATCAGAGGGGGCTGTGTGGAGAGGGTGGCGGATTTCTGCTTCCTGGGAATCCACATTGAGGGAGTACCTGACATGGAGCGTGAACACCTCTGCGCTGCTGAAAATGTCCAGCAGAGACTGCACTTCCTGAGGGTGCTCAGGAAGAACAACATCACCAAGAGACTCCTGCTGTCCTTTTATCGGTGCTCCATAGAGAGCATCCTCACATACTATGTATGCGTGTGGTACACCAGCTGCACAGCAGCCCAGAGGAAAGCTCTCCACAGGGCTATTGACAACGCCCAGAAGATTGTCGGCTGCCCTCTCCTCATTTTGGAGGACCTACACAGTTCCCACTGTCTCAAGAAATCCCAGAACATTATAAAGGACATTTCCCACCCCGGCCACTCCCTGTTTGAACTGTTGCTGCCAGGCAGACGGTACAGATCAATGAGGACAAGGACAAACAGACTAAAAAACTGTTTTTATCCCACAGCAATAACTACACTTAATGTAGCCACCAAATGAGCTCAGGTGCGCTACATACCAAATGGATTGTGAAATCGACAGAAGAATGTATGGTTGTGTGTTTATTCTTATTTTATGGTGGTCTGTGTATGCTTATGTTAGCTTTTAGAAATGTGTGAATGGTGCACTGACTGGTTGGCATTTTAATTTCATTGTACATGTTCACATGTTATAATGACAATAAAGATTATCTATCTATCTATCTATCTATCACTTGCCGACAAAATGTGTAGGAAAGAACTGCAGATACTGCTTTACACCGATGATAGACACAAATTGCTGGGATAACTCAGTGGGCAGTCAGCTTCTCTGAATGTCACAACCCTAAACGTCACCCATTCCTTCCATCCAGAGAAGCTTGCTGTCCCGCTGAGTTACTCCAGTATTTCGTGTCTAGCCACACTTGCAGAGATGCATACAGTATGTGATGAGCAAGTCATGCACACGAAGTATGCAGAAGCAGCTTGATGCATTCAGGAACTGCGAACCAAGCACCCAGTTAGTTTTAACAATAAGACTTACACCACTATATTATGCAGCGCACACAAGTGGCAGACTACATCATAGAATTTGCAGTGAATATTCTTGCTAAATTGTCCTTATGAATATCTTTCAGAATTCTCAGATTGTGCTACCATTTTGGCCACCATTTATTCAGGGTCTCTGGAGCAAAGACCTTCACTGGGAAGTTTACAGCAAAAGGATTACGTATTACTAATACATTCTTAATACGTGATGTGGAGTCAATTTAATACTGCGGAAACCCTACTTGTCATTTGACTGCAAGCCAAATAGATTGGTTAGCAATGGAAAAATATAATCGAGGTAGACGGAACCGTCTCAACATCACAATACGGCATTAGAAAATTTACACTTAATATTTCTCAGAATATGGTTCAGAATGTTATTCTGGAGAAAATAATAATCTCCATTTCCATCTGTCACTGTTTTACATAAATATTCATAAACATGCATTGATTTTTATGTTTGTTGCTTATATTTGATAATGCAATTTTGTTTGTTTGTAATTGGAATGCAGTGTTGAAAATGTACTTAGAGAGCTCTACATGATATTGATCTTGCCTGGAATGGCAAGAGCAAATGATAATTAGCTCTGCTAAGATTATATTTTACTTCGGAGTAACATGAGTGACTACGTGAATAAGCCCCGCCAGGCGCATGCGCGTCATTACGTCCGCGCATGTCGCACTGAACGGGCTGGAAGGCACAGCTCCACCAGCGGGTAAGTAGGAACTTCTAAGGTAAGTGTTTTAAAAACTTTACTTAGAAGTATTTCCACTCCGTAAAGCTGGCTCGAGCAGTCTGTAGGAGTGGGGAGTTGGAGCTGTCACTTCCGAAGATCCGTCTTAGCATGGATCCAGGGATTCACCAATTTGATCGGGTCGGGAGATAAGCGCGGCAACGCCGGTTCCAATGCCGGGTGCTGTTTTACTGGCAGCAGTTAAAATAGCGCGCTAATTTTCCCCACTAGCTCCATTGACAAAAGGCAGGCCAACTGGAATTTGCTTCAGAATGAGCCTGGTCCGTCTGTTTATTTCCAAGGGTGCTAGCAGACTGAGGCTGCTCCTAGCCATAAAAAGGCAAATATAAAGTCACAGAACTGGGTTCTCTGACCAACAATGGTGACTCTTCTCCTGATCATACAAGACTGTGGGGGAGGTTGGGAACATGCAGCTGATGCTCCAACCTTCATTACATAAGGGTCCAATGGCCAGTAATGTCCAAGAGGGCCATACCAAGACCAACATATGGAGGGTCCATATATTGGGTTTCCTTCCAGCGCCTTGTTTAGGACTGGAGGATGCCTCCCTACCATATGATTTGGGAGAAGCGGGCAGATTGCAGCTGACACTGATGCTGGTGTCCCTGCTTATGTGCAAACACCAGCGCGCACAAGAGCCACGCTCTGGGTGTCTCGGAAATGGCACTGAGTTGCTATTCCAGAGGGGACTGGTTAGTCAATGGAACAATCCCTTGCCAGTGGTATCAATTATGTAGTACCTCACCAGCTCCAGCAAGATATGATGCAAGTGACTGCAAACAAATATGAGACACCTGTTTAATGTGCATTACTGAAAGTGCCTATGGTGACCCAGGTTCTGGGCACCCATGAGTCCTTCTTTGATGGGACAGTAGGTTCGGTGTTAACACGTCCTCCAACTGGTGGCTGCAGCAATTACTGCATTTGGCACTATGGTCCAAGGGACAATCATTCCTCAAACTCACAACAGATATGTTGGGTATTTTATGCAATGCATTTTCAGGAAATTGCATCAGGGAATATCGCCATCAGGCCAACACTAAACCAAAAATTTGCTGCTCTATGTAGGGTGACTAATGTACAAATGCCTGAAATATTGTTTGGAACGGACCTTGTCATGAAAATTCGTGAAATTCATGATGAGGCCAAAGCAATTGGCTTAATGTAGTCAAGCATTTTGAGGCCACCTATTCGCAACCCTGGGTTAATACTGAAGTCTGATCCAGGTGCTGGGCTCAGCAGGGGCAGGCCAGTGGGGCAACGAGGGTACCCACCGAGACAGACCGGCTACAATCCCAATATGAGCAGACAACAGCTTTACAGGTCCACTGTAGAGGTTCAGGGACTTTTCTTAACGATAAAGTTCTGGTGGCCAATCTCCTATTGGAGGTTGATTACAAATGTTTTCTAATGAATGGTGCTGTTTAATGTATGATATGTTTATACTAAATACTGTCTTACGTCTCCCATTGAGTTTATTTCAGGGATAGATCCACCTCAACAGCACAAGCCTAATAAAATGTGGGTGTTTTCTGCTCAAGAGCTTGAACAGATAGATAATGGTGATTGATAAAGCCATTAATCATCCTCCACAATTGTGTCTAATATTTCCCCAGATCTCAAAAAGATGGGTGTTGTAGAGTAATTCTCGTCCTCAATCACTTCAATTCATTACTGCTAATCACCTGCTATCACAGGGCTGTTATGTGGCAACTATTGGTTTGCAAGATGTGTATTATTCACTGCCAATTCATGCTCATTATCTCAGGTACTTGAAATTTAATTGGATGGCACAGCTGTGGCAATACAAGCATTGACTCCTGGATTAAGTTCAGCACCCAGGATATTTATTAATTTGTTTAAAACCTGTGCTGGTGCTATTCAGCCCATCATCACATTGTAATTGCTTATTTAGCTGATATCTTAATTATCAGCAACACTAATGAGTCAGCTGAAGAATCGGTGCTTGAGTCATTAGGGGTTGCTCCATCTAACTAAGTCCAAGTTACAGCCAACCCAAAATATTGAGTATTTGGGGGTTTCTTATTAATTCGTTGCTATAACAGTAACAAAGAATCGTTACCAACAGCCAAGGTTGGCGATGATGATGATGTCTGTACTTGCCTCCCACAACATTTTATCCCTCCATCCGAGAAGACGCTACGGTCATTGGTAAATGGGGAACAGGTTCCTGCAGTACATTCGGGCCTTTGCATTTATCAACATTTGCAGAGAGCATGAGAACTAGCACTAAAATCGAATGCAGGCCATTTTCATCGGGTTATCCAGTTACCAACCACAGCTCTCGCAGAATTGCAGTGGTGCATTGTTAATGTTAATCTAGCTACCAATAACATTTTGGGTACTAGACTCTTCCCTAATCTTCCAGACTGATGTCAGTGCTCTCGGATGGGGGGCTACGGACACCGAGTCTAGCTGTGGGGGTAGCTGGCATGAACACGAAGGGTTGATTCGCCACACACATGGGATACATTCTTTCGCATTATTGGGGGCATTTTATGGGTAAAGGCATATTGCTCCTCAATGAAGGATTTTACACATTCAACTCCAGATTGATAACCACCACAGCAGTGGCATATATTAATCATATGGGAGGAGCACGATCAGTATCATGTGTTAAATGGGTACCGTCATGTGGCATTGGTGTATGTCCAATGCATATCTGCATTTCAAGCCATTTATTCCACCACCTATAGCTAATGTGGTGGCCGACCATAGGTCGCGAATGTTTCATGCCAATATAGAGTGGATGTTGAATTCTCAACTTTGTCACACAATTGTCACTCGATTTGGGTTTGCCAGCCATTGATCTGTTCCATCCAGATTACCATCACCAGTTGCCAAAATATGTTTCATGGGGAGCCGGATTCAGGTGCAGTTGCCATGGATGCAGTTAGTTACATTGGGGGCACTAAAATTTTTATGCAAATTCCTCAATTTTTTCATCCTGAACTGTCTCACCACAATAGAGCGAGACTCCGCCACAGGTGTTTTGGTGGTCCCAGATTGGCCAACACAACCATGGTTCCCCTTAGTGTTTTCATGATGGTTTCAGTCATTCATGATGATTCCCAGCTGCAGTAATTTCTTGGGTGCATCCGGTTACATGAGGAAAGTCACCCCTTTACATGACCGTATTAATTGTTGGTCTGCAGGTTCTGACCAGACATTTCCAAGGACTTGGATTGTCGAACAGGGCCCATTGTGGTTCTCTCTGCAGGTGGCGAAATAGCACTCAAAAACAATATATGGTTCACATAAAGAAATGGGAACTGTTTCTGTGTACAATCCTATATGTCTTATCATAATGCAAGCATATGTGATGTGTTGGAGTTCCTTGCTAAGTTGCATTTTGATGAGCACCTGCGTTATAGTGACATTACCAGTGCTTGGAGTGCGTTGTCCTCTTATTGCGGGCAGTCTTCAGAACAACATCCTATCGGGTCTCATCCGTTAGTATCCCGATTTATGAGGAATTTTTAATAAAAACCCTCCGAAACCTCACTATACAAAAATCTGGGACATCACTCCTGTTCTCACAATGCTTTGGCAATGGACTCTAATTACTTCATTATTTACGCAGAGATTAACTCTTGCTGTGGTTATGCTAATAGCGCTGGTTTCAGCACAACGTGTACAAACATTACAATTCTTACAAAAACCTTGTATGCATTTGTCTGTCAATGACATTAACTTCTATGTTTATGATTTAATCAAACAAAGCAGGCCCGGTCTGGCTGGAATCAAGGTGACATTTAAAGCCTATCTTGTTGACCAAATGTTATATGTAGTTACGCCATATAACTTAAGCCAATATATTAAGGTAACAAGGAGTCTCAGAGGTTCTGAGACAGGACTGCTCAATAATCATAAAAAGACATATAAAAGAGTGTCAGCACAAACTATTTCTACATGGTTGAAACAGGTTCTCAATTATGCTGGAGTCGACATTCCTGTCTTTAACTCTCACTCCACTAGGGTGGCATCGATCTCCGCGGCGAAGGCTCAGGACGTGCCGCGAGACCAAATCTTCGAGGCCGCAGGATGGTCTCGAGAATCACCATTTTCTCAATTTTCTGACAAACCTGTACAGACCGTGCCACGGGTTGGGCATGCTGATTTGGGTCACATTTAATTCATTTGCTTTGTTTTCTATCATTGTTTGTAATTTCCCTGAGACAGAGGGGGTTATTCCTGTGTTTTATTATTGTTAACAATAGTTATTGAATAATTCGAAGCAATGTTCAATATATTATTTATTCCCTACTGTGTCAACCGAAGCAGATTGTCGTATGGTGTGCATCTACGGCATGAAAATACAGAGCTTTGAAATCTTCACGTAGTCACTCACGTGACTCCGAAGTAAAATAGTAAGATTAAATGAGAACTTACCAGTTCGAAGTTTGATCCTTATTTTATGAGGAGTGACGTTGAGGGATTACGTGCCCTCCGCTCCCACCCTCATAATCTAGAGATTGTCTGGTAGTTTCTAGTCTTCTACGAGCCTTACTATGTTACTTCGACTATTTGTTTTCTGTGTTTTCACGACGCTGCTTTGAAGTATGATGCGCATGCGCCTGGCGGGGCTTCTTCACGTAATCCCTCAACGTCACTCTCATAAAATAAGGATCAAACTTCAAACTGGTAAGTTCTCATTTAATCTTACTATTTTACTTCGGAGTCACGTGAGTGACTATGTGAAGAACCCCCGTACAGCCGTTGGTGCATCATTACATCAGACGCTTTGGTGCAGACGGCTGGTTGGAGCAGCAGAGCTCAGGGATTCTCAAAATCCTCGCGCGCCACCTGCGTGACGTGCAAATGACGCCCAAGTAGGACAGGCCCTTAAGGACAACTTACAATATACAGAAGCCAATTAACCTGCAACCCATCACGTCTTTCGAGTGTGGGAGGAAACCTGAGAACCCGCAGAAAACCCACTCGGTCACAGGGAGAATGTACAAACTCTGTATAGAGAGCACCCGAGGTCAGGATCAAACCTGTGTCCCTGGCTCTGTAAGGCAGTAACTCTACCGCTGCGCCACTTGTTGAGAGAAAGAAGATTGTGTCTAATTCATGCTCAGTGGATGTAAGTTGACAGCATTGCAAGGTTGTTTGATTTTCATATACTGTATCATATACATATACTAATTTTCAATGATCAAAGATGGATTCAACAGTGGCTGAATGGGAGATGTCAGAGAGTAATGGTGGATGGCTGTTTGTCAGGTTGGAAGCCGGTGACCAGTGGGGTGCCTCAGGGATCTGTGTTGGGTCCACTGTTGTTTGTCATGTACATCAATGATCTGGATGATGGGGTGGAAAATTGGATAAGTAAGTATGCAGATGATACTAAGATAGGTGGTGTTGTGGATAATGAAGTAGATTTTCAAAGTCTACAGAGAGATTTGGGCCATTTGGAAAAGTGGGCTGAAAGATGGCAGATGGAGTTTAATGCTGTTAAGTGTGAAGTGCTACATCTTGGCAGGACAAATCAAAATAGGAAGTACATGGTAAATGGTAGGGATTGAGGAATGCTGTGGAACAGAGGGATCTAGGAATAACTGTGCATAGTTCCCTGAAGGTGGGAATCGCATGTAGATAGGGTGGTAAAGAAAGCCTTGGTGTGCTGGCCTTTATAAATCAGAGCATTGAATATAGGAGTAGGGAAGTAATGTTAAAAATTGTACAAGGCATTGGTAAAGACCAATTCTGGAGTATGGTGTACAATTTTGGTCGCCTATTATAGGAAGGATGTCAACAAAATAGAGAGAGTACAGAGGAGATTTACTAGAATGTTGCCAGGGTTCCAGCAACTATGTTACAGAGAAAGGTTGAACAAGTTAGGTCTTTATTCTTTGGAGCGCAGAAGGTTAAGGGGGGACTTGATTGAGGTCTTTAAAATGATGAAAGGGATAGACAGAGTTGACGTGGATACGTTTTTCCATTGAGGGTAGGGAAGATTCAAACAAGAGGGCATGACATGAGAATTAAGGGACAGAGGTTTCGGGTAACGTGAGGGGGAACTTCTTTACTCAGAGGGTGGTGGCTGTGTGGAATCAGCTTCCAGCAGAAGTGGTGGAGGCAGGATCGATTTTAACATTTAAGAGTAAAGTGGATAGGTATATGGACGTGAAGGGAATGGAGGGGTATGGTCTGAGTACAGGTAGATGGGACTAGGGGAAAAAATGGTCGGCACGGACTGGAAGGGCCGAGAGGGCCTGTTTCCGTGCTGTAATTGTTATATGGTTATATACAATAATCATATACTGCAATCCAAAGAAACCAGTAAGATTAAACGAGAACTTACCAGTTTGAAGTTTGATCTTTATTTTATGAGGAGTTACGATGAACGATTACGTGAAGAACCCCGCCAGTCCGCATGCGCGTCAATCTTCAAAGCAGCGGTGTGAAATCACAGATAACAGTAACTGAAGTAACATAGTAAGATTATAAACTAGACCTTCCAGTTGACCTTGAACATTTTGAGGGCCGGGAGCGGTGGGCACGTAATCGCTCATCATAACTCCTCTTAAAATAAAGATCAAACTGGTAAGTTTTCGTTTAATCTTACTATTTAACTTCGGAGTCACGTGAATGATTCTGTGAAGATTTTAAAGGTCTGTGATTTCATGCTGATCCAAATCCAGGCGTCTCACACTGCATCAGTTGATTCAGGAGGAGTGAATAATGAGCAATACATTGAAACATGGTACTGATTAACATGTTAATTATTTAATTCACAAAATAAACATAAGAACACAATAGCGACTCCTCTCTCCCAGGGAGAAGCTATGAAACAGAACTTAAAACAGAATGGGCGAACACCCCAGGTTCAATAAGTGGTTTATTATAAAACCTCTGAAAAGTCAATTCATTTGACCATCCTGCGGCCACAAGGATATGGTCTACAGGGACGTCCAAATCAAACAAAATCAAATCAAACAAACTTTATTGTCATTTAGAAATACATCGATATATGCAATTCAAAACAAAATTCTGTTGCATTGGGCTCCCCACACAACACGATAATAAACAGAAGGATAAAATGGATAAAAGGATAAAAGGATAAAATGGATAAAAGGATAAAATAGACAATGGTGGCAGCCTATTACATGGCATTCAGGAGTCTGATGGCTCGTGGGAAGAAGCTGTTGCAGAACCTTGATATTCTGCTCCTTATGCTACTATATCTTTTGCCCGAGGGCAGCAGAGTGAACAGTCCGTGATGGAGATGTGTGGGGTCCTTTATAATACTGCTGGCCTTAGACACGCAAAGTTTGTTCGCAATATTCCAGATTGAGGGGAGAGAAGACCCGATGATTTTTTCAGCCGTCCTCACCACTCTCTGCACGGACTTCCAGTCGGAGGCTTTACAGTCCCCAAACCAGACAGAGATACAGCTGGTCAAAATACTCTCTATGGTGCCCCTGTAGAAAGTGGTGAGGAGGGGATGGGTGTGGTGAGCTCTTCTCATTCGGCGCAGAAAATGCAACCCCTGCTGCGCTCTCTTAACTATTGATGTTATTTGACCAGGTCAGACTGTTAGTGATCTGCACCCCCAGGAACTTAGTGCTACTGACCAACTCCACATCGCTGTCATTGATATGAAGTGGTGTGGGACTGTGCCGGTTTTTACAGAAGTCGACGATGACCTCCTTTGTTTTTTCGACAATCAGGATCAGATTGTTCGTATTGCACCAGTCCACCAGTTGTTTCACCTCCTCTCTGTAAGCCAGCTCATTGTCGTCCCGGATGAGGCCCACCAGTGTTGTGTCATCTGCGTACTTCATGATGTGGTTTGTACTAAACCTGGCACAACAGTCGTGGGTCATCAGGGTAAACAGCAGTGGACTCAAGACACCGCCCTGAGGGGAGTCGGTGCTCAGAGAGATGATGTTAGAGGTGTTGTTTCCAACCCGCTAACATTGCCCTCGCTACTGACGTTGATGCACACCTGGTGGAGTGAGATTTAAAATTGTTAGTATTAACTCCTGCACAACGCAGCACTTGTTTCAGCCATCATGAAATGGTCTGAACAGACACTTTCATATGTGGATATTTGTGGCTAATAACCAATGCTACCTCGGAGCCTCTGAGGCTCTTCGTGATCTCGATATAGCACCTCAAGTGCGCCACTACACACAGCCGTAAATCCGTGGGATATGCTAACAGTACAACCTTGAATCCTGACACCCCTGGTCTGCTTTGTTTAATTAGGTCATAGATGTAAAAATTAACGTCATTCCCTGATGACACCATCCTGTCCAGACGCAGTTTGTGCAAAGTCTGAACCCTTTGCGCTGATACCAGCGCCATGAGCATAAGCAACTTTAGGGTAATCTTTGGCAAGGACAAGGATGTGGCTGTACCCCACTGACGAAGCAGCGTCAGTACCATGCTCACATCCCAGATTTCAGAGTACCTAGGCCTGGGGGGATTAGAATTAAAAACACCCTTCGTAAATCTGGATATTAACGGATGAGATCCTACAGACTGAAGTTCTGACCCCCGGCATAGGTACAATGACAGGGCACTCCTGGCACTGTTGATGGCATTAGAGCTCAACCATTCATCGAAATGTAACTTGGACAGAAATTCGAGCGCAGCTGGGATGGAGGCTGTGTAGTATGTAATGTTCCCATGTAAACAAAATTCCTCCCATTTCCTGACATGAGAGATGTACTGCTTTTTTGTACTATCCCTCCAGGACGATGTGATGACATCCACAGTCTGATTGGATAGTCCCAGACGCAGGTATGGCCTTCTTAAAATCTGCAAATTAATAAATTAACACGATCATACAACGGGTGTCGATCTCCAGTCACAGGGTGTACCAATAGATTATGCCGTTTTGGAATAAAAGGCTGTGTAATAATGTCCGAAATGAGAGGGAATCATGGCTGTGTAGGCCAGTCGGGTACCACCACAACTACTGAAGTGGAGTCCTGCTTGATCTTGGTCAAGCACCGACTGATGAGGCAGAAAGGGGGAAATGCATATAAAAACATTCTGCCCAGTGTAGCGAGAACACATCCACCGCGACTGCCCCTGGATCTGGTTCCCATGAAACATATTTCAGTACCTGGTGATTGAGTCTGGATGCAAACAAATCGATATCTGGCATCCCATACCGAAGAACAATTTCATTAAATACATCATGATTCAACATCCACTCTGTGTTGTCATTGAATTTGCGTGACCTGGTGTCTGCCACCATATTGAATCTGCCTGGCAAGTAGACAGCTGAAATCAAAATGTTATTTTTAATGCATCAGTGCCAAATAAGGTTAGCCAATCCGTCACAAGATTTCAACTTGATTCCACCCATGTGATTAACATACGCCACTGCCGTGGTGTTGTCAATCTGAAGCTGAACATGTAAGTGATGCTTAGTGGTACAGTAAGCCTTGAGCCCATAAAATGCTTCAAAAAGCTCTAAATAATTAATTCCATGTGATTGGAGAATAAATGCCTCATGCATATTCTATCTGCCTCCACAGCTAGACCTGGTATCAGTAGCACCCCAACCTAGGGCACTAACATCAGTCTGCAAAACAACTGAAGTGTTTCCATCAGAATTTTGCTAGAACAATTTGAAATGTTTCTAATCCACCACTGTACTTCCGCAATGGCTTCAGATGGTAATTGCATGGGCCAGTTGAAATGACCTACATGTATTCTGTGCCTGTACCTTTGTCCTCTGTAAATGTTGGTAATGCAAAGTTCCATATTGCACAGCTGGAAAGGCAGCTACCAATTTGCCAATTAAGCTGGCCACCTGTTTCATTGCAGGTGATTGCTCCCCCAAGAGCTTGATACAGCCTTCAATTACATCTAATCTCTTGCCCTTGGGCAGAGTCACAGACATGTGAGTTGAATTAGCTGTGAATCCCAAATAGTCAATTATTTTAACCAATTTTGATTTAGCTGCGTGGATAATAAACCCCAACCTCTCAACCATGAGTTTAACAGCTGAAACTGATAATTCAGCTGGCACAAGGGTTTTTCCAATTATTAAGATGTCATCCAAATAAGCCATTACAATATGGCCCTGTGCCCGGAGTAACCCCAATACTAGTTTTAGCAGCTTTGTAAATAATCTAGGGGCTGAGGTTAATCCATTAGGCAGTGCTCTAAATTGCCATAATTGTCCCATCCAGCTAAATTTCAAATATCTCCGATATTCTTTATGAACAGGCACTGAGTAATATGCATCCTGAAGGTCTATACATGTCATATATACCCTCTGGAAACCAATTGCTTGGCAGTAGCAAATGTTTCCATTTTTAAATGATTATACTGCACAAACGGATTAAGTCCCATCAGGTCCAAAATAATCTGACTCCCACCATCTTTCTTTGGTCTAGGAAAAATATTAGATACAAATTGATGAGTTTGATAAACTATCTTCTCAATTACACCTTTAAAATATAATTTTACAATTTTAGCTTGAATCTCCAAATTCTCTTTTTGTGAGAAAATGAGTGCACGCTCTGGCTTGTGCTGGGTGGGTGGACACAAGTTGGGAATAAATTCAATTTGAAACCCTTGTATACTCTGCAGTATAAACACGTTTGATGTTATTTTATACCATTCTTTCAGAAACCTGTGTAACCTCCCCCCAACTGGTAGGTAATTCTCACTTAATATGTTTCTTTTTTTTAATTTATTTTTTTTTTTAATTTTATATAGTCAAGCGAGTAGAAACAGAAAGAAAAAGAAATAAAGGATATAGATGAGAAGTTAAAAGATTGAAAGAAAAGGAGAAAGTAAAGAAAAGAGAGATTAGGAGAGATCTACCTATCTCGTATTTTTGCCCATCCATCACACGGTTCTAAACCATTTAATTTCTAAGGTTATGTTATGTTGCACCATATGCTTGTAAAAAGTTGATAAAAGGAGACCAAATCTTTAAGAATAGGTCTGCTTTGCCTAGTAGGAGGAATCTCATTTCTTCAAGATGTAGCATTTCAGACATGCTTGAAATCCACATTTTGAATGTTGGCATAGATACGTTTTTCCAAAATTTGAGTATAAGTTTTTTTGCTGTTATTAGACCGTAATTAAGAAAAGCTTCTTGGAATATAGTTAGCTTACTTCCCTCTTCCATTGATCCAAAGATAATCGTTCTGTATTGGGGTTCAATTTTGTGTTAAATAGTTTTGTAAAAATTCCAAAAATTTCATTCCAAAATTTATACAATTTTGTACAAGAGACAAAGGAATGTGCTATAGTGGCATTTTGAGTTAGATATTTGTCGCAGATGGGGGAAACATTTGAAAATATTTTATTCAGTCTAGTTTTCGAATAATATAATCTATGTAAAATTTTAAATTGAATTAGGTTATGTCTTACATTCATTGAACATTTGTTTACATATAATAATTTTTTATCCCATCTATCGTTCGGAATTTTTATCAATAACTCTTGTTCCCAGTCCCTTCCAATCGCCTCTGTCGTTGGTGTTTCTATATTTAGAATTATATTATGTAAGTAGGATATTAAATTGCTTGATTCTGCCTTTCTATTCATTCCTTCCTCCAATAAATCTGGGGTTAAAGTTTGATATCCTTGTATATACTTTTTCAAATAATCTTGAATTTGAAGGTATTTGAAATATTGATTACTTTTCAAATTATATTTTAGTTGTAATTGTTGGAATGATAAAAAATTTCCCATTTCATACATATCTCCCATCGTTTTAAGTCCTATTCTTTCCCAATGGATAAACGTTTTATCAATAATGGATGGTTTGAATGAGGGATTATTAGCTATTGGAGAAAGAAGCGATAATTTTCTTAATTTTAAAGTTTTATTTGTTTCCAAATTCGTATTATACTATGAATAATTGGATTCTTCTTATATATTATATTATTCAGTTTTATCGGGGGAAAGAAGGATCGCTCCTATATTATAAGGGGAACAATCCTCTTTCTCCATTCTTATCCAATCTACCTGTTGGGCAGAACTGTAATATTCACTGCCCAATAATAATACAATAAGTTAGGGAGTGTCAGTCCCCCTGATTCTTTAGATTTACACAAGTGTTTTTTTTTTTAAATTCTCTGTGATTTATAATCCCATATGAAATGTATAATATCAGAATCTAGTTTTTTAAAGAATTTTTTAGGTAGGTATATTGGTATTGATTGAAATAGGTACAATATTTGTGGTAAGAAGATCATTTTTATCGCGTTTATTCTGCCTATTAAAGACATCAGCAGTTTTTTCCAAAATTTAATCAACCCATTTAATTTAGTTAATAAAGGCATATAGTTTGTGTTGAGTAATGATTTATAGTTCCTAGTGATTTGGATGCCCAAATACTTAAATTTTTCTGTTGCAATTCTAAAGGGGAATTTCAACAAATGTGTCCGCTCTTGAGGTTTTATCGTCATAATTTCGCTTTTGTTCCAATTTATTCTATATCCTAAAAAGAACCAAATTCCTCTATTAAATTTAGTATATTTGGTATGCTAATTTGCAAATTTGTAATATATAATAATGTCGTCTGCATATAATGAAATTTTATTATTTGAGTGTTTGTTATTATATCCATGAATATTCGGATGACTTCTTATACTTTCAGCTAAAGGCTCTATCACTAGTGCAAATAGCAGGGGCGATAACGTGCACCCCTGCCTATTGCCCCTTGCTAATTGGAATTTCGGGGATAATATATTATTAGTCAGTATTCTAGCCATCGGCTTATCATATAATAATTTTACCCATGAGATAAAATTATCTCCCATGTTAAATGTTTCCAATACTTTGACTAAATATTGCCATACTACTTGATCGAAAGCTTTTTCTGCATCCAATGAAATAATTGTTAGTTCTTCTTCAGTATTATGTGAGTACATTATATTAGACAGTCATCTCAAATTGTTGAATGAGTATCTCTTTGGTATAAACCCTGTTTGGTCCGGGTTTATTAGTTTGCTAACATATTTACTCAATCTTCTCGCTAGGGTCTTTGCTAATATTTTTTGGTCTGTATTTAGGAGTGCAATAGCTCTATATGAGCCTGGGTCTTCTAGATCTTTATCCTTTTTTGGTATAAGTGTAATAGTTGACTCACTTAGTGTTTCTGGTAGTTTATTTTCTTTAAAAGCGTGTATATATAAATCTTGCAACCGTGGAGAAATTAGCTCGTAGAATCTTTTTTAGAATTCATTACGAAAGCCATCTGGTCCTGGCATTTTGCCATTCTTCAACAAACTTATTGTTTCTTCTATTTCCCGTCGTGCAATCTGAGCTCCTAATTGTTCCACCATATTTAATTTTGGAAGATTACAATTGTCTAAGAAATTTGTAATTTGAGTATTATTTGCAGAGGTTTTCGATGTATATACGTTTTGATAACATTGAGCAAATCTTTTAGTAATATCTTCAGGTAGTGTTAGTAATTTCCCTTTACCTGATTTAATTTTAGTAATTGTATTTTCTGTTTCCCGTTTTTTCAGTTGGCGTGCTAGGAGTTTATGAGGTTTATCACCAAATTCGAAATTTTCTTGTTTTGTAATTTGAAATAATCTTTCAAATTAAATAAATTTTATGGACAATAAAAAATTTTTAATTTATATTTTAGTATTGTTATCTTATTATGTTTTATCTATAGTTAGTTCTTTGGCATTTTCTAAATCTAATTGTCTAATTTCTTGTTCTAACTGCAATTGTTCAGTAATATTCTTTGTATTTTGGAAAGCTTGATATGAGATTATAGTTCCTCTAATAAATGCCTTAAAAGTTTCCCATAATAAGGAGGGTGAAATATCTGGTGTATCATTTGTCTCAAAGAAGAACATCATCTGCTCTTTTAAATATGTACAACCTTGTGAGTTGTTTAAGATTTGGGGGTTAAACCTACAAAACAATTTTTTATCAGGCATTCCTTCTAATTTTAAAGAAAAAGTTAACGGGGAATGATCAGAAATAATACTATTATGATATTTAGAATTATATGTATATGGAATTAGTTTTGTGTCCACTAAGAAATAATCAATACGGGAATATGTTTTATGTACTGTTGAATAAAATGAACATTCCCTACCTACTGGGTTAGCGATCCTCCATACATCTGTTATATTAGTATTTTTCATGTATGTATTTGGGAGTTCACTAGTTTTAGATTTTATGTTAGTCCTTTTTTGTTTTGCTGATTTATCCAAATATGGATCTAAAACACAATTCAAATCTCCCCCTATTATCACATTTTGATGGTTAACTTCTGAAATTATATCCAAAATTTTACTAAAGAATTGGGGGTTGTCAAAATTAGGAGCATAAATATTTATCAAAGTAAGTGGAGTAGAATAAATTTCTCCCGTGACTATGACGTACCTCCCCTCTTTATCTGCTATGGTATTCTTTAATTTAAATGGTATACCTTTATGAATGATAATAGCCGTGCCTCTAGATTTAGAAGTAAATGAAGAGTAGTATGTTTGCCCAATCCAATTTGCCTTCAATCTTATCTATGTTTGATATTTCAGATGCGTCTCTTGTAAGAAAATTATGTCACTGTTTAAGGCTTTTAATTGGGCAAAGATCTTACCCCTTTTAATTGGTTCATTAGCGCGCCTTATATTCCAACTACTAAACGTGATTCCTCCAGTTTTCTTTTGTTTATCGTCTTGCATTATGAATCATGTTAATACCTTTACTTTATATGGTGCAACCAAGAACCTTATAACTCCAGATGAAAAATGGTCATTCCCAGCTGTTAAGTTTTGTTGGCATCCCCCCTTCAGAATAAACCTTGAAAAAGACCAGAATGTGTAGAGTCATGAAAAGATAATTAACAAACAAAAAGTGATATTATAATATCCAAAAATAAAGATATGATAATTAAAAACAAACCACCATCAGGCGGTAGAAAAATTCTTATTCCGTAGATGTTTTTATAGGTTTCGCTCTGCCCCCTTGACCAATTATTATTAATTG
Organism: Okamejei kenojei; assembly: GCA_035221665.1. Taxonomy (NCBI): domain Eukaryota; kingdom Metazoa; phylum Chordata; class Chondrichthyes; order Rajiformes; family Rajidae; genus Okamejei; species Okamejei kenojei. The sequence goes on from CM069146.1 coordinate 36,833,159, forward strand.
GAAGAGAGAGCGATACAAAGTTCAAAAATATATATATATAATAAAACGCACTCCAATAACTAGATTAGAAATGTATCTTCAAAGAGGAAAAACAAAATAAAGAATAGTTTCCAACATTAAGTATATACTTAGATATAACAGTAATTATGTTAATTATATATCCATATCTATCAATATGCCTACATTTATTACAATTAAGTCTCAAACTTTTGTATCAGACAACAGCAGGTTCCAAGGGGTTAACCAGATTCAGACCCTTGGATAACTTCCAAGTATCTGAGTCTCCTCCCCCACCTTTACGCGCAATCTAGACTAAGTCTACTATATCCATAAAATTTGTTAATATGTTATTAATACTTATCAATCATATTTAACTCATTATTCTTATTAGCAAATAATTAACATCATGAAATAAACATCAGCTATAGTTAAGCTATGCCTTAATATTACACCATTTTATTAATTATATTTTATGTTAGTATGTAATTATATATTTCTTAAATCATAAATTTCTATATACAAGTCCATTGATAATATTCTATATTACACTATATTCTCAATTTATTTTCCCCACCACAGTTTCATTTCTTTGTCAATCCTTTGTTGAAATGAAACATAAAATCCGACCTTGAATTAACATTCCAAAGTTAAAATATCTAGACAACGCCTCGAGGAAAGTTCGCAATTTTAACAAGAGCAATCTTTTTTGTATGTTAAAAAAAAGAGACACAATCCTTTCTTTGTTGTTTCTCCTCGGTGTTATTGTAGGAGACCAACTCCTAATGATTAGTAGTCCTCCTTTGTGATACTTTGTGCATATTTAAATGCCTCTTCTGGATCCGTGAATGCATGTTCAACATAGTTATAAGTAATTCTCAATTTCGCAGGGTATACTATCCCATATCTTACTTCCTTGACCTCCTTCAGTAGCCTTCTCGTATTTGTAAACTTATGTTTCGACAAGAACCAGACCCACCTACCTCCATGGTTACCGGTGGAGTTCTTTGTCCCCTGGTTCTGGAAGGAAAAGGCATGTTTGCCCGTACTCCTGCTGGAGTGCGCCAGCTGCGCACATTGAATGGACGGCTTGGTCCTTGCCCGGACCCGGTTTCAGCAAACCACTTGTAGGGGTACTGCCTCCGAAGGGTTCTGCTGGTCACTGGTGCCTTGATGAGCCCAATGGTTTTTGCCTCATCGTCTAGCTTCTTTACCCGCTTTGCGAGGTCTTCCCCAAACAGTAGGTTCGGTGGCTGGCTGTTACTAGGCTTACACAGGGCAGCGAACCTTGGGTTAATGGTAGGGTGGATGGCGCTCTTCCTAAGGCAGTTTATCTCAAAGTGCACAATGCACATGAGAGCCAGGGCACCCTGCTGAACGTCAGTCAGGTGTCCACCATCCACACCAACCTACCGAAAGCCGTAATGCCCGATGCGAGCAGCTTCAGCACCCTTTGCAGTTTTATCTCTTGCGGCCTGATGCCTACTCCCATATGGCCCCAGATGGCATGGTTTACGGCCGGTACTTTAAACAGGATACAATTCGCCGGGGTTTCATACTTTTTGGCCGTTGTATCTATGGCCAACTCCTGAAGCTGGTGCGAGGCCAAGTAATTAATACTGGCAGCCAGCTCTTCCCCAGCGGCTCTCCAGAGTCTATTGGGATGGCAAACCTCGCCGCCAGGAATGGGAACTCTGGCTCGTGCCCTTCGTCCCATGGGGCAGCCTCCAATGCTAAGCCCACAGGTTCGGCGTCAGAATCGTACTAACCCATTATACTCTCCTCCTCCAAGAGGGAGACACTAGGCAGCACTGTAGGTGCTGCTGGCGCGGGCTTTTGAAGAGGCCAGCGCTCTTGACGGAGCAACCTCTCCAATAGGAGCTCCATCCTGGATATCTGTGCTACGGTATCCATTCTCGAGGGAGAACCCTCCAGACCGGACTCGTCCGAGTCTATCGGCCGGACAGACTTTCTGGTGGCCTTACACCCCTCTGGTGCAGCCACGGTGCCCTCAGACACCAAGTCTGTAGTCGCTGGTCTCGTTACTAGCGACTCAGTAGATGAGCTAGGCGGCCGCCCGCTGCCCGCACTCCCACGATCCTTGGTTAGTTTTGCAACGGCTCACCTTGCCCTTAACGATTTCTCCATGCTTGGACTTGTCCTCCTGTAACAAGATTTAACAAGCGCAGAAACGACCTCCAACAAGTTTGACACTTTCCTGAGGCTTTTTAAACTTACCGCTGGAGAAGTGCTGCTCCTCCCAGCCGGTCGCTGCGCCATGCGTCAGATGTAATGACGCGCATGCGGACTGGCGGGGTTCTTCACGGAATCACTCACGTGACTCCGAAGTAAAATACTACTTTCTCTGATTCTTAATAATTTTAGCTTGATTTAACATTTTGCTTTGGATTGGTACATTACATGAAGGAAGAACTGTGAGCCTCAGAATGTTTCGAGTGGATAAGTAGAAGTACTTATGTAACATGCAATAAAACATTCAATCCTGGTACAGATGTATAAACTACTGTAGGTGCTAAGTTGTACACTAAATCCCCTGTACCTATAGGGAGGTAGATCAAGTGAGGAATCCATGCTGATAATAGAACCTGTCATTATAAAAGGAGTAGTGAGTGTTTAGGAATGATTTAAAAGAATAGTAACATAACTAGCTGGTTGAAACTGAGAATGCTGAGCAGGCTGGGGTATCTTTCTTGTGTTCAGCTAATGGATGTCTTCATTAGAATATCCGGTAAAGAAACAGGGGAAATGAAAAAGCTTTTGGAATATGGAACTTACTACTACGAGGACTGGATGGGGAAGCATACATTTAATACATTTAAAGGGGAAGAGAGATAAATAATAAGGGAAAAATAAAGGTGAAAGATATTGAGTGCAGAAACAAGGAACTGAAGATGCTGATTACACAAAAGAACACAAAGTACTGGAATAACTCAGCAAGTCAGGCAGCATCCCCGGGGTTCCATGTTCTCCAGAGATGCTGCCTGCCCTGCTGAGTTACTTCAGTACTTTGTGGCATTTAAACTTAAAGATAGGAACTGCATAAAGTAGGAGGAAGATATGTTTACAACATGTACCAGCACAAACAAGTTAGTCAAATACACAACTTCAGTGCTGTGAGTCCGGAGGCAAATTTCATTGCAGGTTTCAAAGCAAGACAATTTAATTGACTTTAGTTCGAGCTTTGCAGCAAGAAGGTTTAGTTTAAGTTCAGTTTAGTGATACAGCACGGAAACAGGCCCTTTGGCCCACCAAGTCCGCACCGACCAGCGATCCCCGCACATTAACATTATCCTACACACACTAGGGATTTTTTTTTTACATTTATACTAAGCCAATTTAACTACAACCTGAATGTCTTTGGAGTGTGTGAGGAAACCGAAGATCTTGGAGAAAACCCACGTGGTCATGGGGAAAACGTAAAACTCTGTACAGACAGCACCCATATTCAGGATCGAACCTGGGACTCCGGTGCTGCAAGCGCTGTAAAGTAGCAACTCTAACGCTGCGCCACCTTGGTGTTTGGTGGTGCTATTTCCAATGTAACTCTTGCAGGCACAAGCTTGCGCACCTTCTGACACCAATGTATCTCAGTATCTGCTGTAGCTTAAGCAGTCACAAGCCAAAAATCTGTAGGGTGTTGTGGAAGTTTAGACTTCTAGCCAGCAAATCCTGCTTTGTGGCTCTAAATCCCAGTGCTCAAAGGGGCCTCATACAAATCATTTCATTCCAATAGTTTGGCATCAAATAGGTTGCAAGGAATGTCTGAGATTCTGTCCTAAGTGGATAGCAATGGGAATTTATGTTTGGCCTCACTGTGACTCACTAATGGAGGAGGCCCAGGACAGAAAGGTCAGTATGGGAATGGGAAGGGGAGTTTAAATATTTGTCAATTGGGAGATTGTATCAGACAAGGTGAACTGAGCATGAGTATAATGTGAACCATATTTCTTGTTGACATCACTTGCAGTACCTATCTACTGTATTAATTACTTGTATTGATTGGTCATCTGTCTCATTTGGTTCAATAAATAGCATTTATTTTATTGAATCATGCTGATTATTTGATCCATGGCTGGCAATGAAACGAGCCAGAATCTAATCTGAATGGATCAAAAGCAAATATTTCCACCATCAAGATTTATTAAAACCGTTTGACATATTGTGTTCAACATTCATTTTATATCAACATATAGAAGACAAAGAAACATAGAAAATAGGTGCAGGGGTAGGCCATTCGGCCCTTCGAACCTGCACTGCCATTCAATATGATCATGGCTGATCATGCAAAATCAGTACCCCGTTCCTGCTTTTTCCTTATATCCCTTGATTCCGCTAGCCCCACGAGCAAAGTCTAACTCTCTCTTGAAGACATTTGGACAGTTACATGGAAAGGAAATGTTTAGAGGGATTAATGCAGGCAGGTGGGGCGAGCATGGATGTGGCATCTTGATTGGCAAATGGTAGGTTAGGCTGAAGGGCCTGTTCCAGGTATTATGACTCTATCTGTGTTCATCTTCTCCCTTGGAAGTTGGAGACAAAACATTACTAATTCATTGCATCCAGGAACCAAAATACCAAAATCATCCAAATAAAACCTAATTAAAATATACTTCAGGAGAAAGTAGATTTTGAAACTTTCGGAAAATACCTTACATATTTCTTGCCATCCTATATGAGTGTGTCTGTAATATGCAACTGATAATCCTACAAGGGTTCTTCTGTAATCTCATAAAATACTGTGCATAAACCATTAGCATATTAGTGGACGGCATCGTTTCTGGAAAAGCCTGGAAAAGTCTGGAAAAATATGACACAAATGCAGAAGAATATCAGTCAGATCAGTCTGAAGAAGGGTCTCATCCCGAAACATCACCCATTCCTTCTCTCCAGAGATGCTGCCTGTCTGATGAGTTACTCCAGCATTTTGTATCTATCTGCAGAAAAATATCAGATTGCTGACTTTTTTTTAATTTAATTTTTTTATGTTGGATTATAAATATTGATGTATAGTTCCCACAAATCATTGTAAAAGATCCGGGACACCACTGACAATGCCACCACGGTTGGGTGAATTATAGCTGACGATGAGGCAGAGTTAAAGAGGGGGATCGATCGACTGACCAAATGGTGCAAGAACAACAACCTTGCTCTCAACGTCAGTAAAACTGAGGAAATGATTGTTGACATTGGAAGAGGAAGGTCGAGGATCAACAAACCTGTATTCGTCAACGGGACTGTGGTGGAGAGTCAAAAACTTCAAATTCCTAGCCATGCATAGCTCTCAAGATCTGTCCTGGACCCAGCACATTGATGCAATCAAACAGTAAGCCATTCAATGCTCGGCTTCCTAACTAGATTTGAGGAGATCCGGTATTGCGAATACTCTATTATGAATAGAGTCTGAAGAAGGGTCCCAACCCGAAACATTACCCACTCCCTATATCCAGAGATGCTGCGTCCCGCTGAGTTACTCCAGCATTTTGTGTCTATCTTCAGTTTAAACCAGCATCTGCATTTCCTACCTACACATTACAAATACCCCCGGCGAATTTCTACAGGTGTACAGTACAGAACATATTGACAGGTTGCATCACAGCCTGGTTTGGCTACTTGCATGACCAAGGATGAAGAAGATTGCAAAAAGTGGTGGACACTGCCCAGTCCATTGTGGGTACTGACCTCCCCGCCATCGCAAACATCTGCACGAGTCCCTGCCTCACAAAATGTAGCCAGCTTCATCAGAGACCCACACCACCCTGGCCACACTCTCTGTTCACTCCTGCCATCAGGAAGCAGGCATAAGAGCCTGAAAGCTGTAATGTCCAGGTTCAAGAGCTGCTTCTTCCCTACAACCAGTGGGCTATTGGACAATACAACCTCTAAATTTGCTCCATAGACTTGGGAGTATTGTTTCTGTATTTGTACTATTACTTTTGTGTTTTGTTTTACACAAACACACATATATATATATATAAATATATATATAAATAAATATATAAATAAAAAGGTGTCAGGGGTTATGGGTCAACCCCATTCTCCAGCCCTATCCCCACAAACTTTGACACCCTGACTAATCAAGAATATGTCACTCTCCGCTTTAAAAAGTGGTCATTTGATCTATTCTTGTTTCTCATCTAGTTCCTAATAAATGTTAGCAATTTGTATCCTGCTGCCCCCAGCTGTCTGGCCTATAATTCCCTGTGAGGGGTGAACTTGCAGTGGTTAGAAGGAGACTAAAGGCAGCCCTGTTACTGGTAGGCGGAAATAAACTTGGAGCAGGATGGGTCCAACATTTCCGTGAAGGGTGCAGATAGACATTTCACTCCAAACAAGAAAAATACACATGGTTAAAAAAAAATAAAATGTTTCTCTCCAGCCTTTCACTTATCCCTATATGTTTTCATGAAGGTGTTAGTGGAAGTTATTTTTGTTTGAGGTAGAAAAGGATGGGAAACTAATGGATTAATCTGTTGATCCATTTTATTTATCGCTGTGTTAAAATTTGCACAACTCATTTATATAAATTCAAATTTCTATCACTTAAGTTTAGTTAGAGGGATTTACTTCAAGCAGCAAGACAGGGCATTTTTAAGGCATGTATTTCATCAGCCATTTGCTCTCAAAAACATAATTATGTCATATCTGAGGATGCCACAGGGAACAGTAGCCCACAAAATGGATCAGATGCAGTGGAAAAGATTGAATACAAGGTGCAGTGGGAAAGATAAAGAGGAAATAATAGTGAGTTAAAAATAAAAGCTGGTTTAAAAAGAGAGCAGATCTAGTGAGAGGCATATTCAAACATAAGCTTCAATCTATTCACCTAACAAGATGAACAAATAATCTCATTTTATACAGATAGAGAACATAAAGAATAACAGGGGGAAAAAAATCAACATTGGGACCACAATAAGGTGTAACAATTAAACTTGAACATCCGCACCTGACTCAATATTAACTAAATATGACCTTAAGCAGTAGTTGCATGGAGTTACTGCATGGAATCTCTTTTCAAAAATGTGGGTCTTCCGAAGTGCCAAAGCATGATAAATGCTGAGTACCACATCAAATGACAGTGGAGGCCAATTCACTGGATGTTTTAGCTCTTCGGGCTGAATCAAGGGATATGGTGAAAAAGCTGGAACGCGGTACTGATTTTGGATGTTCAGCCTTGACCATATTGAATAGCTGTGCTGGCTCGAAGGGCCGAATGGCCTACTCCTGCACCTATTTTCTATGAATAGGCTCTATGGCCCACAATGTTTGTGCTGAACATGATGCCAAGTTAGATTGATCTCATCTGCTTGATCCATATGATATGATCCATATCCCTCCATTCCCTGCACTTCCATGCCTATCTAGAAGCCTCTTAAACACCACTATCATATTTGCCTCCACCACCACCCCTGGCAATTTAGCAGCCATAATATGTACTGAAATTTCACTAATCCCCTTTTCCACCTTTTCATATTCAGCCACAGAATAGTCTTAGTTTAATATATATTGATTCATTCACATTCTTGATTTCCAACTTGACCTTTATGATTGAAACATAATAAGTGAAAATGTTAATTCCCTTCAAAGTCATCATCATAATAATATTCCTAATTTATGGTATTATTGTGTTTTGGCACTGCTTGTTTTTGAAAAAAGTATTGTGTTTAGTGTTAAGTGTAGATATTCAGTAATATTTAGTTGTGACACCTAATTGTTGCCCCAATGTTGATTTTTATTCTGTTGTTCGTCTTGTTAGATGAGTGTATTGATTGAATCTGATGTTTGAATATGCATTTCAATAACTATGCTCACTTTTTAAACCAGCTTTTATTGTAGGTTCGCTATTATCTATATTTAGTCTTTATCTTTCCCCTGTGCCTTGTATTTCACTGTCTTTTCAACTGCATCTAGTCCTGTCTGTGAGCTACTGTTCCCTGTAGAATCCTTGGATAATACTTAATTATGTTTATTGACAGTAAATGGGTGATTAAATATATACCTTAAAGATGTCCTCCCTAAATCTTTTTAACTAACGTTAAATCACAGAAAGTTCAATTTATGTAAACCAGTGGTGCAAATTTTAACACAGCAATAGATAAAATGAAGCAGAAGATTTATCCATTGGTTTCCTGCCCCTTTCTATCTTTCATCAAAAATAACTTTCACTAAATCTTCCATGAAGAGGCATAGGGATTAGTGAAAGCCTAAAGGGAGACATATTTCTTTTTTGACATTATTATATTTTACTTGCAGGGGCAGGAATGCCAACCTGAGCTCTACAAGGAAATGTGGGACCCCAAATGGCGGAGTAACTCAGTGGCTCAGACAGCATCTCTGGAGAACATGGCTCGGTGACGTTTGGGTTCGGGAGAAGGGTCCTGAGATTAAGGGTACACAAAAAGCTGGAGAAACTCAGCGGGTGCAGCAGCATCTAAGGAGCGAAGGAGATAGGCGACGTTTCGGGTCGAGACCCTTCTTCAGACTGGTCAGGGATCAGGGAAACGAGAGATATAGACGGTGATGTGGAGAGATAAGGAACAATGAGTGAAAGATATGCAAAAAAGTATCGGTGATAAAGGGAACAAGCCCATTGTAAGCTGTTTGTGGTGTGAAAATGAGAAGCTGGTGCGACTGGGGTGGGGGAGGGAGATAGAGATAGAGGGAATGCCAGGGCCCGAGGGCTGAGGGAGAGGTGGGAAGGGGAGGAGACAGCAAGGGTTAACAGAATTGAGAAAAGATTAAGTTTGACGTGCTGAGTTACTCCAACTTTTTGTATCTTTTTCATTTAATGTATTTTTATTAGAAGCAAACACATATTATGGTGAAAACATTTCATGTGCATCAATCATACATTATTAATATTATCAATTGAGAATTCAATCTGCTTCTAAGGAGGCAGGATCGATTTTAACATTTAGGAGTAAAGTGGATAGGTATATGGACGTGAAGGGAATGGAGGGGTATGGTCTGAGTGCAGGTAGATGGGACTAGGGGAAAACAAATGGTCGGCACGGACTGGAAGGGCCGAGAGGGCCTGTTTCCGTGCTGTAATTGTTTATGGTTATATGGTTATATGGTTAATAATTTTTTTTTATAGATAGAAAGTAAAAAAGAGAGAGAGAAAAAAAAATCATAAATGTCAAGATTAAAAAAAAGAAGAATGGAATGATTTACTATTAATACATCATTGGAGATAGGTTCGAAGAGTATAAAGTATAACTTTTCATCTGATCCCGAGTCCAAGTTTCAGTTAGGTTCCTGTGCCAAACCAATCTACCCTTTCAAATAATCGATGAACGGAGACCAAAACGTTCTTGCTTGCCCATTAAGACAAATCTGATTCTTTCCATGTGTAGGGTCTCCGACATGTCCATAATCCACATTTTAATTGTGGGGGTTATAGGACCTTTCCAAAATGTTAATATTAATTTCTTCCCAGTTAATGTACTGTAGTCTAGAAAGTTTCTTTGACTTGTTGTAAGTGTTAGACTTTGTTCTGATATTCCAAGTATTATTAGTTTTGAGTCGGGATTCAGTTTAGTATTAACAACTTCAGAAATTATTTGAAAAATATCAATCCAGAAATTTTTGATTTTTATATAATTTGCAAAAGTATGTGTTAAGTTAGCCTCTAGATGATGACGTTTATCACAGATAGGAGAGATATGTGGAAAAATTCTATTTAGTTTTACTTTAGAGTAGTGTAATCTGTGTAATACTTTCAATTGTATTAAAGCATGTCTGGCATCTAACGAGCATGGATGCATATATTGTAAACTTTTGTCCAAAATATCGTTCGTTATGGGATGGCCTAATTCATTTTCCCCATGTATGTCGATATGATTCCGTCGAAGGGACCTCGCTCTCTAACAGGGTATTATAAATATAAGTTGTTATTTTTTCTGTATCAGGATGTTTATTCAAACATTCATCAAAGATTTCTGGATCCCTACTCCTATAATCTTGTGTATTGAATTTAACATAATCTCTAAATTGTAGATATCTAAAAAGATTATTTGAGTGTAGTCCAAAAATCTGTTGTAACTCCTGAAATAAAAGAAAAGTGCCTTTCTTATAAAGATGTCCCATCTTTTTAATTCCGTAATTTTTCCATTGTGTGAAACCTTTATCCAGCACGGAAGGTTTGAATAAGGGATTGTTTACAATGGGGAGACAGAGTGATATATTATCCAATTTTAAAGCCTTTTTTAATTGTTTCCAGATTTGTATACATATGTATTAGAGGGTTTTCCCTATAGGTTTTTTTGTGCAATTTTGTGGGTGCAAACATAATCGAACCGATTTCAAAAGGTAAACGATCTTCCTTTTCTATCCTTAACCAGTCTGGTTGCTGATCCATTTCTTCCAGCCAGAAATTCATGTTTTTAATATGGATTGCCCAAAAATAAAACAGAAAATTTCGTAAAGCTAAACCTCTATTAGTCTTTGATTTACATAAATGTTTTTTTGCTTATTCTATGATTCTTATAATCCCAGATAAAACTTGTAACAGTGGAGTCGACTTTAAAAAAAAAGATTGTGGGATATATATCGGGATTGACTGAAATAAGTACAGTAATTGCGGCAAAAAGATCATTTTTATAGCATTCATTCTACCAAACATTGAGATGGGGAGTGTTTTCCAATACTGAATATTCTTATTTAGTTCATTCAGTAATGGTGGGAAGTTTGATTCAAATAAAGAAGTATATGTCTTAGTTACATAAATACCTAAATATTTACATTTCTCCTCAACTATTTTAAAAGGGGGTTGTTGTAGTGTATGTAAATTGAGTTCCGTTATTGGCATGATTTCGCTTTTATTCAAATTAATTCTATATCCTGAAAACTGACCAAATTGAGTTATTAGATTTAATACATTTGGAATACTAATTTCTGGCTTTGTAATATATATTAATACATCATCTGCATATAAGGAGATTTTATTAATTGTGTCTTTAGTATGAGACCCGTGTATTTCAGGATGAGCTCTGACACTTTATGCTAGTGGTTCGATTGCTAGGGCAAATAATAATGGGGATAGCGGGCATCCTTGTCTACAACCTCTAGAAAGATTAAATTTAGTTGATAACATTTGGTTTGTTAGTATTCTAGCTGTTGGAACATAAATATGACCATTCTACCTGATCAAATGCTTTTTCAGCAGGTAGCAAAATAATTGCTAGATCTGCATTAGCAATTCTATTTGAGTATATAATATTAAATACTCGTCTCAAATTGTAAAATGAGTAACGTTTTGTAATAAAACCTGTTTGGTCGGGGTGTATTAATTTGTTAATCACTAAACTCAATCTATGAGATAGTATTTTAGTTAATATTTTCTGATCGGTATTTAAGAGTATCTTCCAGATCCTTATCGGTTTTGGGTATAAGTATTATTGTAGATTTGTTTAAAGTTTCTGGGAGTTTCTGTTGAGTATAAACGTGTTTATACAGTGTCTGTAAATGTGGGGAAATCAGATCATAAAGTTTTTTATAAAATTCGGAGCTTAGGCCATCAGGGCCTGCGGCCTTTCAGCTTTTTAAAGATCTAATTGACTCTTCAATATCTTTTATCGTTATTTCGGCACCTAGTAATTCTCGCTCTTGCAAATCTAAACCCGTAAGGTTACATTTCTGTAAAAATAACTGCCATTTCTGTTGATTGTTCTGTCACTTTAGTTGAGTAAAGTTTTTGATAGTATTGTAAAAATCTGTCATTAATATCTTTAGGTGGTGTTAATATTTTTCCCTTGTCTGATCTAATTTTATAAATAGTTTTTTCCCCCGACCAGTTTACGAAGCTGACGTGCTAATAGTTTTTGTGGTTTATCACCGAATTCTAAATTTAATAGTTTTGTATGTTCATAAAGTTTTATAACTTGGTCGGAGTATATTTTATTTAACTTATATTTCAGTGCTGCAATTTTATTGTGTTTTCCATTTCCAATGTCTGTTGTTTAGCCCTATTCTCTTTATTAAGAAATGCCTGGGAGTAGATTAATGCTCCTTGTGTAAATGCTTTAAATGTTTCCCATAGAAGGGAAGCAGAAGTTCCAGGATGGTCATTGGCCTCGAAAAACATATTAATCTGTTTTACAATATATTCATAACATACTTTTTAATTTAAAATTTGAGGGTAAAGTCTCCATTGTATCTGTTTCTTGTCCATTCCGTTTAGTTTAATCATAAATGTTAATGGAGCATGGTCCAAGATTATCATGTTATGATATTGCGAGTTGTAGGTGAATGGGATAAGTTTAGAGTCTACTAAGAAATAGTCTATCCTTGAATAAGTGTTATGCACCGGTGAATAAAATGAATGTTCTCATCCGGATGGATTTTCAATTCTCCAGACATCCTTGATATTGGTAGTATTAATATATGAGTTTAAAAAATCACTTGACTGAGATTTTAATTTTCTTTGAGTTGATGATCTGTCTAAATAAGAATCTAGTGTACAGTTTAAGTCTCCACCAATTATTAAATTATTTTGTGTGCATTCCGGGATAGTATTGAATATTCTCTTGAAAAACAATGGGCTATCAAAAATTGGTCCATATACATTAAGGAGAGTCACTTTTTTTTAGTATAACTCCCCTACTACTACAATATATCCGCCGTCAATATCTTCTATAGTTGATATATGTTGAAAAGGTTTATCTTTACGGATTAATATTGCAACCCCTCTAGATTTGTGTGAATGAAGAGTAATACATTTTAGCAATCCATTTTGCTTTGAATCTGTGTTGTGCTTCCTTTTTAAGATGAGTTTCCTGGAGGAATATTCTAGCTGTTTTAGGCGATTTAAAATGAGGTAATACTTTACCTCTCTTGATGGGTTCATTAATTCCCTTAACATTCCAATTACAGAATGTAATTCCTTCACAGTTTTCACATTTACGTCTTGCATCTTATGATTATGGTGGTCTATAATAGAGCAGATGGTTCAGCACATTAAACCTTACCTTACACCCGAACCTCAGATAGATGAATTTTAGATCTCGTACGTTTTCTTCTCATGCATATTTTCTTAAATAAAACTTATAATTCCATTCAAAATAAAAATTATAATATAATATAAAATAGAAAAAGTAAAAGCGTGTTATATTAGTAAAGTGTAAAAGAAAGAAAAAAACTACATCTATAGTTAGTGCAGTTAGTGATAGCCACCCTAATGTGGCTAGATATCTAAGGACTTCCGTAGCTTTTTTTGGTAAAAAAAATTACTAGCTCTGTACTTTCCTTAAAAGAAACGCTTCAATTTCAATAAAAACAATATATGGGGGAGGGAAAACAATGGTTATATTCCACTTGTGGAATAATTATTAGTCCCAAAGTAAAATATTAGTCTCATATAGCAAAACTATTAGTCAACGATTAGTATCAAGGAGTAAACCTCCAAACTTGTTATTAATAAATTGCCTGAATCACACATTACACATCACACATTCATTCTTTTAGCAAATTCTAAGTTGATCCAGTTAACAATAATTAGTAATCATGATTAGTAGTAATTAGTAATAATTGGTACTAAAATATAAAATATTATATAACAATAACAAGATAACTGCACTATTCTCATTCTAAATTCTAGACAGTCCTTAAGTATAGCAATTTAAAGTTCAATTTCTTCTCTGTGGGGTAACAATATACAGTGTCGTCAGGTGTATGTTGAGTGTTGAATTTATTCAATCCTCAATCTCATCCTCGCTCTGGATGTTCTCAGTGTTCTCAATGTTCTCGATGTTCTTTGCAAATTCAAGGGCCTCTGTGTGCTTGGTGAAGAAATATTCCTGCTTGTCGTAGGTGATTCTCAATGTTGCGGGGTACATCAGTCCATATCTCAGGATTTTTATGTTCTTAAATATTCTTCTTGTGTCTGTAAACAATGTTCTTTTCTTGGCGACCTCCGCAGGGTAATCTCGAAATATACTGATCTTATCTCCAAATTCGAGATTTCTGCTGCGTACGATTTTCTTCATCATATCATCCAAAACATGATCATATTGCACCTTCACTATCAGTTGTTTTGGGGGGGCGTCCGCCCTTGGGCGGCGTCTCAATGCTCTGTGTGCCCGAGCAAGTAAAGGTGCTTGATCCAGATGTAAAACTTTCTTCAATAGATCTGCAGCAAATTCATGGGGGTCACGGTTCCCCTCTCTGCCTTCCCGAACGCCCATAATTCTTAGATTCTGGCGTCTCTGACGTCCCTCCAAGAATGCATTTTTCAGTTATTTTATGCAATAGGTCTGATAAACGCTTGTTCTTGGAAAGAGGTGTTCTTGGAGTTTTAGAGCTTGTTTCAGCTATTTCCACTAATTCAATTACACTTTTATGTTGTTGCTCTAGTGCCTGGGAAATAGGGTCCAACTTTGAATTAAATCTGGATTTCATCAAATTCAATTTAACATTCTTCAATCTTTTGATTAAAATTTTCTTCCATGTCCAACTTCAAGGCATCCAGTACATCATGTACAGAAGCTATGACATCTTCTTGAATTTCTTCTTTAATTTCTTTTTAAAACATTTTCAATTCTTCCTTGAAGTTCTGCTTAAGTTTTTTCAATTCTTCCATTATATTTGCGATTCCTTGTGCGAGGAAACTTCTTAGTTCGTCCACATCTGTTTTTTTCTTCTTTGAGATCTCTTCTTGGGGCGATGTTAAACCTGAGCCCGAGGCTTCAGTCTTGCTCTTACCGGTTTTTCTCTACTTGGGGGGGTATGTTGAGTAGGCATACCGCCGGTGTCGTCACGCGCCTGATGACGTCACACGCTTACTGCAAGCAACCGGAACCGTTGTACTGCTGGTAAGCCCCGATTGTTCCCCCGTTTTCCATCCAATTTTAGCGGAGCTAATCGGAGCGAGTCTGCATTACTCCATAGCGCCGCCGGGAGTCCAACTTTTTTTATCTTGCTTCAGAGATGCTGCCTGACCCACTGAGTTACTCTAGCAATTTGTGTCCTTTTGTGTAAACCAGTCCCTTGCCTGAGTTTACTTCCCATTACCAGGTACAAGGTACCAATGCAAGTGCATCCCTTGCAGGGAAACATAGGACAAATTGTTAGATATAGCTCTTAGGACCAACGGGAATAAAGCAAGAACGAGGTACTGATTTTGGATGATCAGCCATGATCATATTGACTGGGTCAAAGGGCCGAATGGCCTACTCATGCACCTATTTTCTATGTTTCTATGTTTCTAATATCCCTGGGATCAGCAGGATAAAGAACACAAAAAATAATTAAGACGGAAATGAGGAACAGAATAGATTAAATGACCAATCAAGCTGCTTGGGCATTCAAAGAGATGGAAATATGGTTATCGGGCACTTGGAAAGTAATAATGTCCTTGAAAGTAGTCAGTGATTGACAAAGGAGGGTGGATGATAAACAGTGGTTGGCTTCGAAGGAAATATTTCACAATTCTCACCAAATAAAACATTGAAAAGTAAAAACTCACTAAGAAGGATGATCCATCCATGCCTAACTAAAGATTGTTTCAAACTGAAAAGAAAAAGAAAAGGCATATGAAGCTGTGGGTTAATTTGAAAGGTTAGAGAAAATCAAATTTGAAAATAATTTATTAAAATATATAAAAACACACAAGAATTTACACAGGTGCTCAACAATGTCGAAGCGACCAAAAAAAAATGTTAGTCTCTTAGGGGATGAGTCTCGAGCAGCGATAATGGGAAAATAAGGAAATGGCAAAGAATTTGAACAAGGTTATTGTTCTGCATTCCCAGATGTAGAAGACACCAAAAGCCTCTCAATAATATTCAAAAACCAGAAGATGAAAAGATAGAACACACATTCTCTATCAGGAGAGAAAATATGCTGGGCAGACTAATGAGAGTAAATGCAGACAAGTCTCCCAGATATGGTAACCTGTATCAGAGAACCTTAAAACAGTGGCAGCAGAGAGAGTGCTTGCATTGCTTTGAATTGCAAATTTCCCCACTCACCCAGCAGATTGGAAAATTGCAAAGAAAATGCTCCCACTCAATAAAGCTGGGAGACAGAATGTAGGAATCTTTGGCCAGATAAACCATGTTCTAACATTGAGAAAACACCCAGATTAATTATTGAAGAAGTAGTGAAAAGACATTTAGAAAGTCAAAGTATGATCGAGAGCTATGTTATTCTGCTTTTGCAACACCATAGCATTGCATCGCTGAATCAGCTTTGTACAAGGAAACTAGATTATGTTTGATCAAGGTCTCAGTCTGGGTCTTTGGTCGGGTTTGAGGGTGGGGGAGGGGAAGGAGCATAAGCGAGTAGCTGGGAATGGTGGATTATAACTGGGAATTGGAAAAATACAGGTTGGAGCCCATTAGTCAGTCGGCGACATGAAGTGAAGGGTGAAGATGGGGTTGAAGGAAATCGGGTAAAACTTTGCTTCTGAAGATAGAGGATTGCCATCTGCAGTGTTCAGGCGGGCAGGTCAATGACTGGTAGTAATGTCTTATCTCTGGGGTGGGAGAGGGAAGGTGAGAATGGTGTGGTGTGCAGGGGAAAGGATTAATACACTTTAAGATGAGTGAAGATGTGTGGTAGAATGGGACGGGTGGGGGGGAAGAACATGGGTTAGGGTAGACTTAATGTAAGAATGGCTGCTTGGTGGTCAGGGTGCACCCAGATGGCCAAAGAACCTGCTACTGTAGATTTATAACAGGAGCCTCATGTATGTTTGTGGCTAATACAGGCATTGTACAGAACATATAGCAACAGAGCAAATATTCCACAATTTATTGGATGAGAAGTAAATGTTTGATAAACATTCACATAACTGCTGTTTGTCTCTTTTAATGTGTTCTTTTAATTTACTGTTCCTTAAAGCTGTATTCCTGTCTTAATATGTGTTCCGTCAGCTCAATATTAATCAGCAGAAGGACACAGCATCAGAATGTCAGTACTGTGTAGGAAGGAACTGCAGATGGTAATTTAAACTGAAAGTAGACACAAAGAGCTAGAGTAACTCAGCAGGACTGGCAGCATCTCTGGAGAAAAGGAATAGGTGAGCACTTGTTCACATATCAGAAATGTCAACGGTGGTGGGAGTTGTAAAGAACGGCCAGATCTCTTTCCAAGCAGATCCCAATCATGGAAAACAATGGAACCAATTATTGAGAAAGTGATAACAAGACAACGATTTCTTGGAAAACGATTGATTGATTGTTTGAAAGATACAGGATGGACGGAAGCCCGGTGTCACATCCACTCTCTACACACTCGGGGTTAACTTACAGAAGCCACTTAACCTGCAGCCACTTACATCTCTGTGACGTGAGAGGAAACCAGATTTCCCAGAGGAAAACCCACACAGTCACAGGGAGAACGTGTAAACTCCACACAGACAGCACCCGAGGTCATGATCGAACCTGGATCTCTGGCGCTGTGAGGGAGCAGCTCTATCAGCTGCGTCACTGTGCTGCCCAGGTACCAGTAATAGGATTCATTGAAGATAAATTACATTTAATAAATTAGTCAGAATATTTTGAGATTGTCACCAGCAGAAATGTATGGGTGATAGTACGGGTATCAGGGGTTATCGGGAGGAGGCAGGAGAATGGGATAAGGAGGGAGAGATAGATCAGCCATGATAGAATGGCAGAGTAGACTTGGTGGGCTGAATGACCTAAATCCTGATCCTTTCACTTAGGAACATGAACTTATGAAAAATTATTTACTCATTGATCTGGTTTATTTTAGGTCTGAAGGCCTTCAATAATATGTCAGAGATATTTAACCAAAAGTAGAGCACATGATTTTGAAAGTCACATACTACATGGTTTGAAAGTTGGTTAAAAGCGAATTGGGATGCAAGCAGTTAGATGGCTGTAATAAGGGGTGCTGCAGTGCCGGGGTCCAAGCCACCTGCAAACTGTATCAGTCCTTTGGATGAGTGTGTCAAGTGCAATATGTGAAAATCAAATCAAATACTGCACATGCTGAAAATCTAAAATGGGAGTAATATACCCAAGTTTGTGTAGAAAGGAACTGCAGAAGCTGCTTTATATTGAAGATAGACACAAAGTGCTGGCTAATATATCCAAGTTGCTTGTTATAAAACAGCTAGCTGGCAGCATGAGCATTGAGGAGGGTTCACGGAGTTGTCAGGAGGATAGAGATCAGTTGTGCATAGGCAAGAACACGGCAGATGGAATAAATTGTGGAAAACTGTTATATCATCTACTGTCTTGGTTAAATAAGGAAGGAAGAGTACTGTTGTTTTAAATGATGAGAGGTTTGAAAAAGATGGCAATCAGAACACCTTGCCTTTCCATGTATATATGTTGTGCATAAGGCAAGTAATAAAGTAATTAATAGATTCAAGTAACTGCAGAGGCTGGAATCGTGTGCTTAACACAAAGTGCTGCTGGAATTTAGTGGGTCTGGGGAAGGAATGGATAGTGACTTTTTGGGTAGTCATCTTACTTCATATTGATTGTAGAAGGAGGGAGAAAGTTGGAAAAGATAGGTAGTATTGGGACAAAGCCTGGCAAGTGATAGATGGATACAGGTGAAGGGAAATGTCTGTCAGATGGGTTGAGTAAGTGTCAAAGGCTAGAGTTACAATAGACAATAGACAATTGGTGCAGGAATAGGTCATTCGGCCCTTCGAGCCAGCAACGCCATGATCAGCCATGATTACCTACAATCAATACCCCGTTTTTGCCTTCTCCCCATATCCCTTGGCTCTGCTATCTTTCAGAGCTCTATCTAACTCTCTCTTGAGAGTTAGTTGAAATGAAAAGATAAATTGAGAAATGGAGGAGTGAAATATAAAGCAAGTGGGATGGCTATACAGTGTACATTGGCCTTTATTGTGTGATGATTTGTGTGCTAAACAAGAGATGTTTTGTTCCAATTATATAGGGCCCTGGTAAGACTGCATCCAGCATATTGAATACAGATCTAGGGAAGGACCTGCTTGCAATAAAGAGGATACAGCCATGTTTCCTCAGA
Source organism: Okamejei kenojei (assembly GCA_035221665.1). Lineage (NCBI taxonomy): Eukaryota > Metazoa > Chordata > Chondrichthyes > Rajiformes > Rajidae > Okamejei > Okamejei kenojei. The sequence goes on from CM069146.1 coordinate 36,852,146, forward strand.
TGAACTCCTGAGATTGCGGCCTTGCTATTTTTTGAGGATAAATTAAGACCTATACTGTCTTGCTATACTCGACTGCATTTAGCACCGAGATGAAATAATTTTCTTCATCAAGAGGGACATGTATCTTTGAAATTCACTGTCCAAAAGGGCTGTGGAGCCATCTCCGTCATTATGTTTACAACAGAGATCTATAAATGATAAATATTTTGGGAATCAAAAGATGTGTGGATAGAGCGGTTAAATGGTGCTGGGGTAAAAGATCAGCAATGAACTTATTAAATGGTGCAGAAGGTAACAAGGGACTGATAAGCTTTCTACTGCTTCTATTTAATGTATTTTTTTGTCCTTAATTCCAGAAAGGAAAATCAAAATTTATTTCTCAGGGAAGGGGAAGATATTGTTCCCAGTTATTAAAAACCCCGTGTAGAATAAGAACATTTAAAACGCTCTGTTGGATTACAAGTTATGAAACATTTTCCATAAATGGCTTGAGGTGATTCATGTGACAGCTATCACCACCTACCGTGAGCGCTCTTCATGTATTAAATGCTCGTCTAGTTTATTGGCCCTGTTAATGAATTCTGGTCTGTCAGATATTGAGCAGTTTATGTTCCATGCTGAGCAGATGTTTGATCACCATTATAGATTGGTATGACCACCTTGTACCCATCATGAGCTAAGAAAAATCACCCATGAATTCATGCTTACCTTCAATCACATTCATCTGCAAAAATACCAACAACTTACTTAAAATGATCCAGACCTAAAATTGAAAATGTCTGACTAATTGACTTGTAAGAGAGATGTTGGTGCTTTGCATGCATCCGTTTTCACCTTTCCACTATCAGCAGCAATGCTTTAGACTGTCAAAGTATGGAAATTCCCTGCCATCATCTCTCCAACTGGAGATCTGAGGGATGCTTTTTACACAGAGGATGGAGGCTATCTTGAATGAGCTATCAGAGGAGTTAGTGGTGGAAGATACAATTACAATGTTTGAAAGGTGAAATGCCGGCTAATGGGATTAGTGTCAAGAGGCACCACAGAAGGCAAAGATAAGCTGGTCCATTTCCTTGCTGAATGATTCTGATTCTATGATACCACACTCTCTTCTTTAATTTACTGGAGTTATCCAGCACAGAAACAGGCCCTTTGACCCAATTTGTCTATGCTAATGAAGTTGCATTCCTTGTCCCATTTGCCTGCATTTGGCCCAAATGCCTCTAAACATTTTCTATTGAATTATTTTAATCAGGGTTTATACTGTATCTAAACCTGTCCAAATATATTTAAAACATATTTAAACATTACTATTTAAAACCTAACTATATGATCCCATGTTAGTGCATGTGTCCTAATTTTGTATCATGGCTCAGAGTGCAATTTTACTTTGGAGTCACGTGAGTGACTACGTGAAGAGCCCTGTACAGCCGTTCGTGTGTCATTACGTCAGACGCTTTCATGCAGACGACTGTGGAGCAGCGCAGCTCCTCCAACGGTAAGTCTAAAAAAGTTTCAGGTAAGTGCTATTTCTTACCTGTTCTAGGTTTCCTTCAGGAACCTCCAGGGTTCTTGCGGGATGGTCGCGAGGCCAACGAATGAACCAGCCTAGGGCTCTGGGGGGAAAACCCTGGTCCGACCGCGGGAGCGGGGAGCTGGCGAATGTCGGGTTAGCGATCGGAGTCACTGATGACGCGGTCAGTGACTCCTCCCACAGCTACCTGGACTACTCTTCCTCCCACCCTGTTTCCTGTAAGGACTCCATCCCCTATTCCCAATTCCTCCGTCTACGCCGCATCTGCTCCCAGGATGAGGTGTTCCACACCAGGTCATCACAAATGGCCTCATTCTTCAGAGAATGGGGATTCCCCTCCCCTACTATAGATGAGGCTCGCATCAGGGTCTCCTCCATATCCCGCAACACTGCCCTCTCTCCCCATTTCCCCATTCGCAACAAGGGCAGAGTCCCCTTGGTCCTCACCTTTCACCCCTCCGCCTGTTTCGCCACCTCCAACGTGACCCCTCCACTCGCCACATCTTCCCATCTCCCCCCCCGTCTGCCTTCCGCAAAGACCGCTCCCTCCGCAACTCCCTTGTCAATTCTTCCCTTCCCTCCCGCTCTACCCCTTCCCCGGGCACTTTCCCTTGCAACCGCAAGAAATGCTACACTTGTCCCTTTACCTCCCCCCTCCACTCCTTTCAGGGACCCAAGCAGTCCTTCCAGGTCCGACAGAGGTTCACCTGCACCACCTCCAACCTCATCTACTGCATCCGCTGCTCCAGATACCAGATGATCTATATCGGTGAGACTAAGCGGAGGCTTGGCGATCGTTTCGCCGAACACCTCCACTCGGTCCGCAATAACCAACCCGACCTCCCAGTGGCTCAGCACTTCAACTTCCCATCCCATTCCGTATCCGACCTCTCTGTCCTGGGCCTCCTCCATGGCCAGAGTGAGCAACATCGCAAGTTGGAGGAACAGCACCTCATATTCCGCTTGTGGAGTCTGCATCCTCTGGGCTTGAACATTGAATTTTCTCAATTCTGTTAACCCTTGCTGTCTTCTCCCCTTCCCACCTCTCCCTCAGCCCTCGGGCCCTGGCATTCCCTCTCTCTCTATCTCTCTCCCCCACTCTAGTCGCACTAACTTCTCATTTTCAGTCTACAAACAGCTTACAATGGCTTGTTCCCTTTATCATCGATACTTTTTTGCATATCTTTCATTCATTGTTCTTTATCTCTCCACATCACCGTCTATATCTCTCGTTTCCCTGATCCCTGACCAGTCTGAAGAAGGGTCTCAACCCGAAACGTTGCCTATCTCCTTCGCTCCTTAGATGCTGCTGCACCCGCTGAGTTTCTCCAGCCTTTTGTGTACCCTCGATTCTCCAGCATCTGCAGTTCCTTCTTTAACACAGTGACTCCACATGTTGGGCTCCTGGGGAAGGGATACCCGAGAATAGTGCGGTTCCAGACCACAGTAGTCCCTATGGGATGGGGCTTAATGGACCTGAACAGTCAGCCTGGCTTCCCGGTGGAGGGGAAACTCAAGTGTATGCGGTTCCCAGACCGCAGTAGTCTCCAAGAAATGAGGTTTAATTCACGTAAATGAGTAGCCCGGGTGCCCGGGGATTGATTCCTGGGGAGGGGAAATTCACTTATGGGGTTCCCTAACCACAATAATCCCCAGGATATGGGGACAGCTGCCAAAATAGTCAGAGTAATTAAGAAAGATTTGGTAGGTTCACCTCTGGGAATGAATTTAGAGAAACTCCTTTAGGCAGGAGGTGGATCAGTAGTAAATTTATGGCAATGGCAGCCTATTGCAGAGGCTGAGCCAGCAGCACCTTTGGGAAGGGCTGCATCATGGGAATGCCAAGTTATGGCAGTGCCAGCCTATGGGAAAGGTTGTGCCAGCAGTACCTTTGTTCAGGACTGCTCATGGGGATGCCAAGCTATGGCAGGCTAGCCTATTGGAGAGGCTGTGCCAGCAGTACCTTTGCTCAGGACTGCTCCAGGGGAATGCCAAGTTATGGCAGGCTAGCCTATCGGAGAGATTAGGCCAGCAGCACCTTTGCTCAGGGCTGCTTCATGAGAACGCCAAATCTATGGCAAATACTGGCCTATGGGAAAGGCCGCGCCAGCAGCACCTTTGTTCAGGGCTGCTTTATGGGCGCCAGAGGTACCTTCTTCAGGGCTGCTTTATGGGAATAGCTGGTTAGTAGGGTATTCCCATTTACAGTGATCATGGGGGATGAGGGGTCATTGTTAGGATAAGGCAATATAACAGAATCTGTTAAGTCTTAAACTATTTTTGAGAAATTGGGCTCCTCCATCCAGTTAGATTAAGTCTATCAAATAGACTTGTGGGATGTTGGGATTCACTTTTAGGTATTCAATTGGCTGTGATGCCGGCCTGGGCAACAGATGGCAGTCAATAAACTCTGGTAACAGCTTTACTAGTCATTAGATTAATTGTTAATAATATAGATGTGATTCAGCTGTGCAAGCAAGACAACTTATCTTGTTAAGTGGTTAACTATTAAGTGCCTTATAGGTCATTGTTAATACACCTTGTTTCTCCAGGTGAAATTAATAAAGTCACAAGGATGGACAAACAATATTCATTACTGCTCCAGTTGTTGTTAAGTAAATCTTTAATTATATTACAAAATGGTGCTAATGGCCCTTAATAGGAAATTGTGTCAGCAGCGCTTTTTAACAGGCCTGCTTAAGGTCTCCCTCATGTAGGAGGAGAGCATGCTGCATCAGTATTATTCTGACGTTGGGGCCATGGCAAAGTCGGCGTATTGCTGAAGCTGTGCCAGCAGCACCTTGTATCAGGGCTGCTTAATGGCTCCCTCATGTAAGAGGAGAGCATGCCGAGGGTATAGCCGTAGTCTAATGCCGAGTCTGAGGGTATAGCCGTAGAGCATGCCCAAGGGATTCAGGGCATGTGCCCAGAGGTCTATGCCTGGCCAGAAAGTTACCATCGCAAACACATATGCAGTGAATACCGCTCTAAGGGGGGCATTACAGTTGGCCGTCAAATCTTCTATTCAGGTAAGACCTTTCCATAGGCGAAACCTGGAGGACAAAGCACAAGCTATTGGAGCGAGCAAGGTTTCATAGTTTTGATGATAATGCACCCCACGTCTTTATTGGCAGTAAGCGGTTCACTGAAGTTGGTGGCAGCATGAAGGCTGGCCAGAGGTTCCACGCACTGTACCTGTGCTACTCTACAATTAAGCGACCACTTACAGCTTGGTAAGGTGTACACTTAGTTATACATTACAAATGATTGAGACATTATCAGCTAATCTGAGGGGTCTAATCATGTAAAATGGTCTGTTCTAGCTTTTCAAGCAGGTTAGAATTGCGCAGGTACAGTAGAAGGACCAAGATTGTCTTACAAGACCGGTTCGGAAATTGGGCCACTGTTGCTGTTTACGGCAGATACCAAGTTGCAAATATCATCTTGAGTTTGGAGGTGGAGCAGATTTGCATGATTTGCAAAAAATGTCTGTTGTGGGTATCAACTATCTATAGACCCTACGGGCATGCAGGAGGCTGCAGCTATATCCTTAAATTTGGATCTTGGAACTTGGAAAACTTTATTGTCATTCAGACCTTGTGGTCTGAACGAAATGTTGTTGCCTGCAGTCATACATATAGTAAATAACAAAAACACACAATAAACACATATTTAACATCCACCACAGTGAGTTCACCAGACACCTTCTCACTGTGGTGGAAGGCAAAAATCTTGTCTTTGTTTCTTCCCTTCTTCCTCTTCCTCTTCCTCTGCGCTGAGGCGACCCGGGCCTCCGATGTTGTGACCGCACCGGGTGATGTAAATAAGTCCCGCGGGTGAACCGCGCTCCGCGAGCGGGCCGGTTCACCTCCGCGGCCCAGGGCGATCGATGCTGCCGAAGCTGCCGCCCTCCAGTCCAGCAGACGCAGCTGTTGCCGCGGGAGCTCCGGAAAAACAGGTCACCAACCTGTGACCTGCGAGCTCCCGATGATGTCGTCCACTGGGCCCGCGGCCGGGCCTCCGAAGTCGCTGCTGCCGCCACCCACCACCGGAAAGCTGCCACAGCTCCGAGTCGGGCCGCAGGAACGCCTGAACCCGCCGCAGCCCCGAAGTCGGCCAGCCCCGCGCTGGTAAATCCTGGCTGGCTCTACCTCCGGATCCTCGGGCCGGTCGCAGTTTAAGTTGGATGCCGCCAGCTCTGCGATAGGCCTCAGCGCAGAAGGAGATGGGGGATACGACAAGAAAAGTCGCGTCCCCCCAAAAGGAAGAGACTAAGAATGTTTCTCCCACCCCTCCCACACACACACTACATAATAACTCAAACTAACGCTAAAAACAAGACAAGAAAGCAACAAATAAAAAGAAAAACAGACGGACTGCAGGCGAGCCGCTGCTGCCAGGGCAGCACCGCCACTCCCAGGCTGGAGTTTATCAGGTAGTTATCCTTCTGGCACTGGTTTAGTGCAGCAGGTTCAGTTGCTACATAATTGTGATGGTACAGGATGATAACATCTGTAAATTATAATATTATGTTATAAATACTTGAGCAGTCCAGAAGGGGGTCAGGTCTCAAAATAGTCACAGGCATACCAGGTGACCTTTTACAAGGTAAGCACACATATTATTAGGAAAAGGGGAGATGCAGCGAGACCTGGGTGTCATGTTACACCAGTCATTGAAAGTAGGCATGCAGGTGCAGCAGGCTGTGAAGAAAGCGAATGGTATGTTGGCATTCATAGCAAAAGGTTTTGAGTACAAGAGCAGGAAGGTTCTACTGCAGTTGTACAGGGTCTTGGTGAGGCCACACCTGGAGTATTGCGTACAGTTTTGGTCTCCTAATATGAGGAAAGACATTCTTGCCATAGAGGGAGTACAGAGAAGGTTCACCAGACTGATTCCTGGGATGGCACGACTTCCATATGAAGAAAGACTGGATAGACTTGGCTTGTACTCGCTGGAATTTAGAAGATTGAGGGGTGATCTCATAGAGACTTACACAATTCTTAAGGGGTTGGACAGGCTAGATGCAGGAAGATTGTTCCCGATGTTGGGGAAGTCCAGGACAAGGGGTCACAGTTTAAGGATAAGAGGGAAGTCTTTTAGGACCGAGATGAGAAAATCATTTTTCACACAGAGAGTGGTGAATCTGTGGAATTCTCTGTCGCAGAAGGTAGTTGAGGCCAGTTCGTTGGCCATATTTAAGCGGGAGTTGGATGTGGCCCTTGTGGCTGAAGGGATCAGGGGGTATGGAGAGAAGGCAGGTACAGGATACTGAGTTGGATGATCAGCCATGATCATATTGAATGGCGGTGCAGGCTCGAAGGGCCGAATGGCCTGCTCCTGCACCTAATTTCTATGTTTCTATATATACAACATCAGCAGCAAGGGTATTTATGTTCCGCTGGATCGCATTGTTATGGCTGCAGCATGGTCCAACGAACGAATCTCCAAACATCTGTAATGACCCATTGCTGAACCAGGGTTATTTGTTAACTCTATGTTCTGGTTATATTTTCCATCTGGTTGAGAGATGGAGATATTATTGTTTCATTTAAACAGCATCAGCATGTTTTACATCTATGTTATGACTGTATGCATTATGAATGTTTTCCCTTCATTTGTCAATGAAGCAGGTGTGGTTGTGTACACTCGTTTCACACGGCATGAAATCACAGAGCTTTGAAGTCTTCACGTAGTCACTCACGTGACTCCGAAGTAAAATAGTAAGATTAAACGAGAACTTACCAGTTTGATGTTTGATCTTTATTTTATGAGGAGTCGAGTTGAGGAACTACGCCGATATAGAGCAGCTGACACCTAGAGCAGCGGATGCAATAGATGAGGTTGGAGGAGGTGCAGGTGAACCGCTGCCGCACCTGGAAAGACTGCTTGGTGCCCTCTGCTCCCAGCCCTCATAGATCTCATCTGGTAGTTCTAGTCTTTGTTATCTTACCATTATACTTCAGTCATTATTATCTGTGATTTCACGCCGTTGCTTTGACGATAGATGCACGAACAGCTGTACGGGGTTCTTCACGTAGTCCCTCAACTCATAAATAAAGATCAAACTTCAAACTGGTAAGTTCTCATTTAATCTTACTATTTTGTTTGATAACTGTTTCTGAGAAGAAGCTCAGATTGTGAAGAAACAAAGAACTGCAGATGCTGGTTAATACACAGAATGATACAAAGTGCTGGAGTAACTTAGCAGGTAGACAAAAAATTGCTGGAGAAACTCGGCGGGTGAGGCAGCATCTATGGAGCGAAGGAAATAGGCGAACGTTTTGGGTTGAGACCCTTCTTCAGACTGATGTGGGGGGGCGGCGGCGGGAAGAAGAAAGGAAGAGGTGGAGACAGTGGGCTGTGGGAGAGCTGGGAAGGGGAGGGGAGAAAGCAGGGACTACCTGAAATTGGAGAAGTCAATGTTCATACCACTCCCCGTTGGATTGCAACCTTGTCGTGGTCGGGGAGCTTGTGTGTCTCAGTGACCCCTAGAGCTATGTCAGTGGGAGATTCCTCTCCTGTTAGGGTCTCCCATGCTGGACAGGTCGAAGGGTAGAGGCGAGATGAAGAGTGATCCGCTGGTCCTCCAGGTTCGAGGTTGAGCACAGGGCTAACAACCCTGTCTCGTAAAACAAATATGTTACTGAAATAGCAACTGAAGGAATCAACACTACTAATGGACTTCCAGGGCTATCGACAGATGCTAGGACAATGGAGCTGACCTGGGGTAGTGTCCAGTAGCTAGCCCAGAACAGACAGGAGTGGAGGACCATCGTTGCTGCCCTACATGCCCAGGAGGTATAATAGGCAGTAAGTAAGTAAGGAAGTAAGTAAGTAATGTTCATACTGCTGGGGTGTAAACTACCCAAGCGAAATATGAGGTGCTACTCCTCCAATTTATGCTGGGCCTCACTCTGGCCATGGAGGAGGCCCAGGACAGAAAGGTCGGATTCGGAATGGGAAGGGGAGTTGAAGTGCTGAGCCACTGGGAGATCAGGCTGGTTATTGCGGAGGTGCTGGGCAAAGCGATCGGCAAGCCTACACTTGGTCTCACCGATATAGAGCAGCTGACATCTAGAGCAGCGGATGCAATAGATGAGGTTGGAGGAGGTGCAGGTGAACCGCTGCTGCGCCTGGAAAGACTGCTTGGGTCCTTGGCCAATCCCACACAGTTCACTCGGGCCATCGGGAAGAAGATCTAGGAGCCTGAGAACTGTAACGCCCAAGTTCAGGAACAGCTTCTTCCAAACAGCCATCAAACACAAACCTGGGTGATTTTTGAGGCGTCTGCCGGCGACTGTCAAGTTGCCGGCAGTCACCTGAAAAACCGGCAACTGGAACGGCGACTGTCAGAGTGGAACACACACGCACAAACACATCGCAAAGGCGGGGGGGGGGGGGGGGGGGCCAGGACAAGCGGTGGGAGCGCTGTATGAAATTCACACGGTGCAAAACCAAGGTGATACAGACACACACAGGAAGGAACAGGAAGGTTGGCACTGTAATTAAGACGGCTAAAGCACAGTGTACGGTAAGTCCTTTAAAAGGAGGGGAGGGGGAGAAGGAGGTTAAGAAGCCAGACAACATTTAAGAAGCCAGAGATACACAGCTGTGACATTCGGCGGACATTTAACATTATCGGTCGGTTATCCTTGGTTCTGAAAACTACTGCTTATGTTTTTTTTCCCCAATTAGCCAATGATATTCACATTGATTTCCTTGTGAAAGCTCATAACATTTGTCAGCACCGACTCCAACCTACGAGAACCTAAGAGAACGTTCTACCTCCTGGCAACCCATTAGGACCTCCTTGCGACCCACCTATGGCTCGAGAATTCTTGCTACTCCCCATGGTGGCTTCATTCTAGTCGCCGCTAATTTTTCAACATGTTGAAAAATTCTCGGTGACCATAACGAGGCTGCGACTAGTTCCAGAATGTGGGAACTCCTCACGACCATGTAGGCGACTCCCCGGCAACCACCCGCGAACATGTGGCGACCATGTGATGACTGCATAGTCTCATGCAGTTGCCCAAAAAGTCGCCTAAGTGGGACAGGCCCATGATGGAGTCTCAGCATTACATCCTTGTTTTTGTATACAAGCCCTCATGAAATAAATGCTAGCATTGTGTTTGATTTCTTTACAATCGATTTGACTTGCAGATTAACCTTTTTGGGAATCCTGCACCAGCACTCCCAAGTCTCATATGACAATAAAACACTCTTGACTCTTGCATTCAGGGGCGATGCACAAGACCACATGCTTCGCCTCAATCCATTGTGAATGGCTGTCTCCCAATGTCAGGAACGTTTCTCCCTGCGGTTCATATAAATGTGCTGGAATGGTTTCCTGCATCACTTCCACATTTGGGAGGTGTCCACAGAAGTAGTCTGAATGAAGAGTTGTTTAGACACTGCTGACCCTTGACTTGAATGAATAGATAGTGCGGGGTTTTGGTTCCCTTTACTCCACTTCGAGCCCAACTGCCCAAGTTATTCTCTCCCATGTTGGTGGGTCAATCGGCCACCGCTCCACTCGAGCAGTTCCCAAGAGAGAAAATACAACAAAAGGGATTTCCCCGGGTTCTAGACCTCGGAATTATGGTGGAATATGATAAAAGGTTGACTTGACCAGAGCGTGCTGATGAGAGAAAACAGAAACCAAGACGGACTCAAAGCAAGTCTAAAATTTACAGGCTTTATTAAACAATAAGAAATCGAATCTCACCAACACTACATAATTGTGACTAAACTTATTGTTTAAACTAAGACTATGGAGAGAAAGCTATTGGGCATATCGTAAAAACTTACTTTACACAATTTTACTTACAGTACACCCCCTTTCCCCTTCTTCCCTCAACCACTATCCGATTTCGAGAACTTCACCAGGTCACTTGGGTACTTACAGCTTAGATTTGATGCAGGGTCTGGAGCCGTCCAGCAGAGCAGAAAAGAGAGCGAGTCCTTGCTTGGCTCATGCCTTTATACCCGAGTTTCTCCTTTGAAACCTCCCAGGTGGTCCTCTGGACAAAATGGTCTTTCAATGCTTCCCAGTTTCAATCTGGCATGAACAATAGACTTTCGATGATAATGTGGTTTGCTGATGTCATGATACCTCAGCCTGATCGTTATCCCATCGCCTAGATGGGCTACCATTGTCCCGATGGATGGGTCATCCATGATGGAGATTGGCATGCTGCTGGGCTGTTTACCACCGTCTGCTGAGGATCGGTACCTTCCTTTGTCTCTCCAAGATAATCTTGTTATCTCCGTCCTGGCCATTCCTGTCCATACCATTCGCATAGTCATGTAATGCCCAGGCCCACAGACAGGTTTTAAACTGGTTCTTCCTTTGTGGATTGGGGGTTATTCATTTGCAGCCAGAAACATAGAAACATGGTGCAGGAGTAGGCCAGCAAGTCTGTTTTTAAAAATGTCTATGTCCTTGTCCCAGAGTTCTTCCATAATTTTGGAGGATTTGCCCCAATAACTTACAATATCTACGAGCTGCAGTTACATGTTAATATGCACAAGTACCACAGGAGAACTTCTTCCCTTACTCTGCCTTATATTTCCTTGTGACAGCTCAAAACATTTGTGATGTAGACGTTTTATATTCTCATCCAAACATGTATCTGAAAAAGTACAGCCACAGAAAATATATTCATATATTTGTTTTAATACTTGGGCATCAATCATATCCTTTCCACTGTTGTATGAAATTCTCATGGCTGTGCAGTGAATATTTCATTTTCTGTGTTTGCTTTGGTGTTTTCATAATGGAAATACTGCAGTATTCTGAATAGATTTTCAACACTCAATTTTGTAATCATGTTAGGAGAACAGAACGGTACATTATTGAGACTGGCATCAGAGGATTGGGCCTAAGACTGACCAACAGAGATTTAAGGCCTGTGTCCAACATGAATGGTTAACGTGACAAAGACTGAATGAGAATTGTGATCCCAAACATGGTTGCCAATGCACACGTCCATCTCTGAATATAATTCTTCTTATGCTTCTTTAGTGGGCATGATGAAGGGGAATGACTTTTCCCTCCCGATTGTCCACAATTTGTTCTCACTGTCTTGGCTCCATGTCTAGAGGCACCACAAGAAAACCTCTTGGTGCTATTGCTATTATTGTGGACCAGCTGAGACTCCTCCTGCCATGTTCGCACACCTTCCTTCCTCATGGTTTGTTCTTCAACAATTATTGCATTTGCATCAGGAGCAAAGCTGAGCAGACATGCCTGCCTGCAGCAAATAGCGTCTCCTGATCGTGTTTCACTCTGTACAACTCTTGCTCCATTTGAGCCTTTACACATAAGGTACCTGACTAGCCTGCAGTAATATATCATGACGTTGAACCTTGTGCAATGGATGCCTTTAACAGGTCCACCTGCTAATCAAAAAGCTTAACTAGATGCGGTTACAAAGTGTTCATGTTAAACACATCCTTCCAGTGCACCTTTGAGCTACTCTTTCCACGACAGAGCTGGATTGTGCCTGTCATCGGCCATTATAATCTGTAATATCTCTTCACCTTAATAAGATTGTACATATAGCAGTACAGTGGCGCAGCAATTGAGTTGCTGATTTACAGCGCCAGAAAAAACTAGGTTTGATCCTGATTACGGGTGTTGCTGTATGGAGTTTATACCTGTCCCTGTGACTGCATGGGTTTTCTCTGGATGTTCCACTTAACTCCAACACTCCAAAGACGTACAAGTTTATAGATTTACTAGCTTTGGTAAAATTGTAAATTATCCCTAGTTTGTTGGATAGTGTTAATGTATGGGGATCGCTAGTCGGCACTGACGGTGGACTGAAGGGCCTGTTTCCACGCTGTATCTCTAAAACTAAATGTCACATTTCATGATTTCTCCAGGATATGTCCCTGGATGCTGGGTGCATCATGCCAATGTAACTTTGCTAAACCTCCTGAAGTCCACATCGCTGCCTATAAGTAAGTAATCAACAGGCATGTAGACGCTCATCAATACACATTACATCTCATTTTACTTTTAAATTTACTGAAATGGCAGTTTTTGCACTTTATGGTATTTACTCAACTGAACATTCTTCAGATTTGTCATCAACTATAAGGTTAAGCAAGAATCTCTTTTATATATTTATGTTATCAGCGATTCTCTTACCCTGCGAACCTACTTGGCCGACATCATCTGGCTTGGCTTCCTGGATTATTCTTTCTTTGTACAATTAAAGTATTTTATTACTCTGATCTGTGTTGGGTGATCCCTCTTACATTGGCAGCTCGTCTTCCTACGTGCCTCAGTTTTCATGCCAAATTCAGCACTTAACTCGTGTTGTTGGGGTTGCCACCACTTTTGATGCAGTTGTATGACAATATACCTGAACAAGAGCGGCAAGAACAGCAGCGCTGCTGCCTCACAGTGCCAGAGACCTGGGTTCGATCCTGTCCTCTGGTGCTGTCTGTGCAGAGTTTGTACATTCTCCAAGAGAGCTTGATTAAACTAATTCTGCAATCTTTCTATTGCCATGTCAAGTAAAACACATTTTGAATTTTATAGAGCTGGGTGTGCTGCTGATGTTACATGTGCAAGGGGCTATGTTTCCATTTATAAGTATTTGTGCTTGTATTCTCATTCAGGTATATTTTGAATGGGTACCATGTTCCCTCACACTTAACATTGTGGAAAGTATCCCCATCTATTCATTATAAGAACTGAGGGGCTCATAGCAGCTTTGAGGAGCAGTGTTAACTCTGCCTCCCTATTTAATGGTGTTTGAGTGTTCTGCCATCTCATCTGGACATCATGAAGACTTGATCAACGAGCAATATCCTGTGACTGTAAATCATGTTGAAGTTCCATGAAATAATATCTTCCATACCTGTAGACCGCAGAATAAAATTATATAAGCATTATAATTCTGGTTGTGTTGCTACTTTACATTTATAACTGGTCATTTTGCTCTCTGTTGTATTGTTGATACAGTTACTTATTATTGCCTGTGTCTTTAATCCATGCAGATGCCCTGATAAATAATGCCAACTTCAACCCACAGGTTCAGAGTCCAGGTCATCTGTGACCAGGTCTGAAAATATTTTTAATTATATATATAATTTAAAATATTTTAAATAAATTATATATATATAATTTAAAATATTTTCAGACCTGGTCACAGATGACCTGGTTCTTCTCTTTTGGAAAATTATGAGCAAGTGATTTTCTGCAGCAAACTATCACCCACCAAAGCACTTTGATGAGTAACCAAGGAACTGAATTTCAATTTGAAAGGTACACTGAAGAAAAGATGTTCTGTCACGTACTCCAGATCTGTCATGTAATCTTCTGATGGATGAAGTGTCTCAATTTTTTCCTATGTATTACTATTAATGAATTCAGAAAGGTACTGTTTGTAAATTTATTTATTAAAACTAATACAAGGAACTAACTCAAGAATTCCCTTATTGGATTCTGGAAACATGTGCCCCTTTGTAAGGAATATAAATCACCACGAGCTTTTCTTTTAATTCACAGCTTATTTGAGTGAGCGTAGCCTTTTGAGAGGTCAGTTTATTTCAAAGAATGTTTACTTTCAGGCAGCATATTTGTGCATAAACTTGGCTTATCATCCTTGAATCAGCTTTCAATTTCCTTGGTTGGCAAATCCCATTGCTTTGATTATTTTATTACCTGCAGCACAGCTTATTATTAATCTTTCGCTGAAATACCAAGGCTTATTTTTTTCTTTGAGGAATATATTTTAGCTTCTAAAAGCATTTGCAGCTGTCAGTTTTATTATTTTTCTTTAAAACATAGTAATCTCATAAAAATTATTTTAAAGAATGTTGACGCTCACAACATTTTAAAATTATTTAAGCAAGAAACAACTTTTCGTTTTCTGTTCTGCCCGAAAATGTGTTCACAACTTTACGAAGAGGCTTTGAACTTGCACAATGGGGAAGAAAACAATCACATGTTAACAAGGGGAACAGTCAATTTTGCTTTCAATGATGCTTTCAATGATACTTTCACGAAAGGCCATAACTTGAGGAGTGAGGAGATTCTGTAGTGTATCGTGGAACAGAATGGCATTGCAGAGGCTCATTCATTCAATGTGTCATTAAGAAAGTGCAACTATTTAGGGTTCTCCCACTTTCCAGCACTTGGCCCCTGAAATTGTGGGTTACAGCTCTTCAGGTTCTCATGTGGGTAACATTGAAGTATAAATATGGCGCTTACCCTCTCATCCTTTCAGGGCAGCATGGTGGCACAGTGGTAGAGTTGCTGCCTTACAGCGCCAGAGATCCAGGTATGGAGTATGTATGTTCTCTCTGTGTCCTGCGTGGGTTTTCTCTGGGTGCTCCGTTTTCCCCCCACACTCCAAATGTGTACACGATTGTAGATTAATTGGCTTGGTGAAATTGTAAATTGTCCTTGTGTGTGTAGGATAGTGTTTGTGTGTGTGTGGGGATCACTGGTCAGCGTGGACTCGGCAGGCTGAAGGGTCCATTTCCGCATTGTATCTCTAAAAACGGAGTTCCAGATGTTTGACACATTTTGCATGAGTGAAGATTTCCTCAATGCTTCTTCAATCTTTTCATCAGTTGCTATTATGGCAGGACCCTTGTAATTGATGTGTTTATTAAAGAAAATAGTAACTTCTTTTGTTTAATTTAGAGATGCAGCATGGAAACAAGTCCGCCAAGTCCGCGCCGACCAGCAATCACCTGTGCACCAGTTCTATCCGACACACTAGGGACAATTGTTTAATGGAAGACTATTAACCTGCAAACCTGCATGTCTTTGGAATGTGAGAGGAGACTGGAGCAACCGGAGAAAACCCACATGGTTACACTTCATACAGACAGCACCCACGGTCAGGATTGAACCCAGGTCTCTGGCGCCATTGTGCTGCCCCTGTTTATGATTTTCACGTTCGTTTAGACATAAATGTTCAGCCTATATAGGCTTCTCATAATTTTATGCAGCTTAGTTAAGTCTCTGCCCAATTTTCCAATGGAACTTAACCAGGGCAGTCGTTCCTCATAACTATAATTCTCGTCCTTAAACAACATCCTCATGTATCTAGCTGCTCCAGTCACTTAATCAACAATGTCAATCAAATACATTGTCCATCTAATTTTTCCCAATGATATTGTTGAGATGGAAAGTGATCCCCCACCACCTGCACTCCCTGCTGGAATTTTATGAACCATGGCTCTGCAGCTTTATGAAACATCTCAACACTACGTGTGCTTATGTGGAATACTTTGGATTGTACTTTGTTCAACAGTGAGTTGTCCTTGGTATGTCCATCATTGTTCACTCAGAGGTTTTCAGTATTTCATATCACTGTCTCAGTGGCCAAATTTCAGAAGGATAGTAGACACAAGGAACTGCAGATGCTGGTTTACATAAACATATGTCAAGTGCTGGAGTAACTCAGCCGGTCAGGCAGCATCTGGAGAACATGAATTAGCAGTGTTTTAGGTCAAAGGCCAGAAATGAAAAGGCAAAAAGTGTAAGATAAGGAGATGGATAGTCCTCTATATCTCATACTTCAAATCCTATGCAGCCAACTCTTAAAGAAACTGAATTCTTATATCCTTGCAGGTTTATAGGTAGAATTTGATGCAATTTGTGTCCACCGTATGGTAATACATACATACAGAGGCAGACCAACCAGTATTATTACGATGGCAATATTAGGAGAACTTTGCAGTCGACACGTAGCAAGTTCAAGTTCAAGTGAGTTTATTGTCATGTGTCCCTGATAGGACAATGGATTTCTTGCTTTGCTTGGTCAGTGGTTTTCCTTGTAAGGAAAAGACAAGGATACATTCTGACCTCAGCTACAAGATAAGTGAGATTGAAGGTTAATCTTGTACTGTAGACAGCTGGAGCACTATAGGAGGAATACCATGGGAAGTAAATTGGTAAGTAAATTGGATTAGTAAATTGGTTATAAAGAGACATGTGTGAGTCTGGTTCCCAGTACATATCCCTTGATGTAATGATGAAGCAGATGGTGTAAGATTGTAGGCCCCAGTGGGTTCCTCTGTGAATGCCTAGTCTTCCATTTGTGGCTCATGGAAACTGCAAACTAAGTGCGTCATGTTGAAATTTGTAGAAGTTATTTGTTTTTTTTTTTTTTTTCATTCATTCACAGAAGCATGACTAGAATGTGTAGCCCCTCAAATTATTCACAGTCCAGGCATTTTTGAGGGGCAATTGAGATGTGGGCGTTGAGTTCCATATCTGCCAGGCTAGATCATGGAATCATATGAAATGTCAATAAGCCGAATGAGGCCATTCAGCCCATCACGTTTGTGCTGTTCAATTAAGCTATATTCACAGATGCTATTTTCCTTCCAGTATATCTCTTTCTTCATGTACCAGTCATTGCATCTTAAAATTATAATTCCTATTAGATATTTACTGATGGAATTCATCAATTCATTTATATTGCTCTGCTTTTTTAATCATTGGGTTAATTGATTAATCAATTGAGGAGCATTTCTCTGTTTTGATTGCAGATCTTTACTGTTCAAATGTGTTTTTTTGTGTGTTGACTTTGGTTGATTTATCATTTACTAGAGAGTCATGATGTTCACTCAATGTTTAATATTGGGATTATGTTGTGTATTCCATTAGGAGCCTATTTACTTTTACTCGTCATGGGGGCAAAATTTGAAAGGTCATTGCTTAAATAACTCATTTAAATAAAATATCCAAAGTGGATGGAGAGTTAGACAATGGGATTCGTTTCACAGAGTTTTGCAAACCATGCAATTACAAAGGAAATGTTTTCATGGTATCCAGTTTCACTAAGAAATTGCAGTGCCACAGCCTGTATTTAATGTATAGGCGGCAGGTTTCTCCCCCAATGTTTCCTTTCTTCCAATTTGCCTGAGGCTTTCTTTTAATCTTATTAATTTCAGTCCATGACTTTAACTAATATCTTTTGTATTCTGGTTCCAATAGAATGACCAGTTTTAAGAAAATGTTGTTGTAAAACCACGGGTCATTTCTGTAAAGAAGGCTTGATTTCTGAGGAACACCATTAGTGCCCAAATCTCTGAGACTCTCGAGGCTGGTGGATGATGAACTGCAATGTCACTGATGAAAAATATGTAGAATGAGAAAAAATGAAAGGAGAGTTTTAATGGGCATTTTTAAGGCGCAGATTGACAGATTCTTGATGAGTAAGGGTGTTAGGGGTTATGCGGAGAAGTCAGGAGAATGAGGTTGAGAGGGAGAGATAGATCAGCCATGATTGATGGCATCTATCATCTAGGTTGAGACCCTTCTTCAGACTCAAGCAGTATCTCTGGTGAACAAGGACAAGTGACATTTCAGGTTGGATCTGATGTGCCATATGGCATATTCCTGCTCTTATTGCATCTCTATCAATTCCAGTGCTAGAAACTCCTACACCCCCACTTACCAAATTTTCAACATGTACTTTTTATGTAAAAGTCCCATTCAATGGGGAGATGACTGGGCAATTGTCATATTAACCAAGCCAGGTGACCTCTCTGTTGTAAATGTGACTTTTATATAATTATCCTCCACTCACTGCAATTTGTTCAGAAATGTTGATGTAACTCCTTTTGTAAGCTCTGTTTGCTCCACACTTGAAACAGAAAGAGACAAATCATTCAAATAACTCAGTGAGTCAGGCAGCATCTCTGGAGAACATGGACAGGTAACATTACGGGTCAGGACCCTTCTTCAGATCCAACCCGAAATGTCACTTATCCTTGTTCACCAGAGATACTGCTTGAGTCTGAAGAAGGGTCTCAACCTAGATGATAGATGCCATCTTCTTGAGGCAAAGCCTCATGTACATGCTCTCAGTGGTTGGTAGGATGGGGCCATTGATGGTCCAGGCTGAGTCCACCACTCTGAATGTCATCATGTCACATGTCAGGTGTTTGTCTTTTTGGAAAAAAATATCATTAACGTATTTGAAATATTGACATTGTTTTATAATTTACAAAATATACATCACACCAAAACATTGCCATTCTTATCCATGCAGTGGCCATCAGTCCTAGAAGGCCTCCAGAGAGTAGGTACTGCTGAGATGCTGCCTGTCCCGCTGAGTTACTCCAGCTTTGTGTGTCTATCATTAGTTTAAACTGCCATCTGCAGTTCCTTCCTACATAATTCTCTCCCGTATTCTCAGTTCTGATTTCCAACTTTTTCATTTCATCCTTCACAATTTGCACACCAAAGAAGAACCGAGATGATTGCAGCTTATGTCAAATTTAAATCAGCCCATGCAGGAAAGCCTGAACGAGTCTGAAAGAGTTCTTCCAAAGTACAATCATCACATGGAATCATGTGAAGGTTTGCACAATTCCCTACAAGCTCTGGAGATCTCAATTCTAATAAATTCTCATTAATATAAAACTTTGCCCCTTCCCAGAATAGAAGCAATAGGATAGAGTTTGATAGGACAGGTTTGGAGGGATATGGACCAAACATGGACAGGCGGGCCAAGTGTAGTGGGCTGGTGTGGGCAAGTTGGGCTGAAGGACCTGTTTCCACACTCTATCACTCTATGACTGTATGACTAGATTCAAGAGCACACTGTGCTCTTTGTGACCAAAATTGTGCATTGAAGGAAAAATAAACATTTGCAAAGCATGTCTTGGGTGATTAACTTTATTGCAGCCCTGTGCACTTAATTCATCTCTGATAGTGAGCGCTAAGAGAGAAAAAAAATGGAATAGTAAAGAGGACACTAATGGTGCGGTTGTACTCAACTAGAGTTTAATTTATGTGTTTAGATATGTGAGGTGGTATGTTAATTTAGACATTAGACTTTAGAGGTACAGCATGGAAACCGGCCCTTTGGCCCACCGAGTCCGCACTGGCCAACGATCACCCCGTTCACTAACACTATCCTACATACTAGGGACAATTTAAAATGTTACCAATGCCAATGAACCTACAAGCCTATGTGTCTTTGGAGTGAGGGAGAAAACCGGAGCACCCGGAAAAACCCATGTGGTCACAGGGAGAACACAAACTCTGTACAGACAGCACCCTGAGACAGGATCGAACTCGGGTCTCTGTCGTCATAAGGCAGCTGCTCTACCACTATGCCACTGTGCTGTCCTATTGATGATTATAACTTACTCCTGGTGTAGGCAAGTGGCAAAAGCATCAAAGGGGAGATGGCACATCTATGTGAGGGAATAAAGTACAGGGAATAAGAAGGCTGGGGTGGGAAATAGGACTGATAGAATTGCTCTACGGGGAGCTAGCATGAATCCAAAGGGCTGAATAGCCTCCTTCTGTGCATTGACACTGGAAAATCAGAGAACCTTGAGTAACATCAGATGCTCACACAGACTTCTATGGGGATGATCCCAGTTTTATAGTCAGTCTCTTTAAATGAACTGAATTTTGACTCGACCTGTAATTGCAATTCTTTTATGGTCACATCTTTTTACGCGACACTGATATGCAAAATGTTCTTGGAGCCTCTAAGACGGCTAAAATACAATTCGCTCACTAATCTTCCTAGACATCAAAGGCATTATTTTACTATGCCAGCCGTGTGCTCTCTTATCACGCTGATGGAAGCAAGATTCTCATTATATTTGTAGTCGGCTTCTGTTCCTGACTATGGCAGACGATGTGCGCAAGGTTCCTTCAAACTGAATAGCATTTCTGTCAAATCTCATTGAAATGCTATTGTCATCAAATCACTAAGCACAGTGATGTTCTCATGTATTCTGTGAAACAGCGGCTTATGCTATTCAAAAAGATACGTTATCTTGAGGAGGTTCAGTAGCACAGAGCTGGTAGAACTGCTGCCTCACAACGGTAGAGACACAGATTTGATTCTGACTTTGGGTGCTTCTTCAGTCTGAAGAAGTGTCTTGACCCTTAATCTCACCTATTCCTTTTCTCCCGAGATGTTGCCTGACCCGCTGAGTTACTCCTGCATTTTTAGTGCTCGTTTGGGTGCTATCTGTGTGGACTTTGCACGTTCTCTTTGTGACCGCATGGGTTTCTTCCAGGTGCTCCGGTTTCCTCTCACATCTTAAAGACTTCTGGGTTTTTAGGTTAATTGGCCTCTGTAAATTGGCGATAGCATGTAGGGACTGGATTGGAAAATGGAATAACATAGAACTTGTGTGGATGAGTGGTTAATAGTTGGCATGGACTCAGTGAGCTGAAAGGTTCGTTTTCAAGCTATTTCTCTAAACTAAGATGAACAATGCATAACATTGTTTGCCAAAAAAAGGTAATGAAGATATCCAAGACATTTCGCACCGTTTTTATCCAGCAGAGATGTAGAGCAATACTAGGTCAGTGCAATGTTGTGCAATGCTAGAAAAACTTATGCCCATAGTGCCTGAGACTGGTTCAATCTGTATATCTGTGTGGAGTTTGCATGTTCACCCTTTGACCATGTGGGTTTCTCTTTGGTGCTTTGGCTTCCACCTACATCTCAAAGACGTGCAGGTTGTTAGGTTGATTGGTAGGTTAATTGGCCATTGTAAAGGACTTGTAGCATGTAGAGTCTGGAGGAAACTGATGAGAATGTGGGGGAATTAATGAATGATCATTTAAAATAGGTGGTTGATGATCTGCGACCAGGTTTTACAGACCAAGGCCCTCATTTCTTGAAATTAAGAAACGTTGCTCTTATTGGCAGTACAGTAAGTAAGTAAGTTTATTGGCCAAGTATTCACATACAAGGAATTTGCCTTGGTGCTCCGCCCACAAGTAACAATAGTGACTTACGAATGACTCAGAAAACACTAAACATTAATAATAATAAAACATTAATGATAAAACACCACTGATCAAGCATGTGAACCAACAAAATACCAGATCAAAGGGAGGCTACAGATTTTTGGCTGTTGAGTAGAGCAACTACTCGTGGATAAACACTGTTTTTATGTCTGGCTGTGGCAGCTTTGACAGTCCGGAGTCGCCTTCCAGAGGGAAGTGATTCAAAGAGTTTGTGGCCAGGATGAGAGGGGTCAGAGATGATCTTGCCCCCTCGCTTCCTAGCCCTTGCAGTGTACAGTTCATCAATGGAGGGAAGGTTGCAGCCAATAACCTGTGCTGATCGGATGATTCGCTGCAGCCTCCAGGTGTCATGCTTGGTGGCTGAGCCAAACCAGACCACGATGGAGAAGGTGAGAACAGACTCTACGATGGCCGTGTAGAATTGGACCATCATTGCCTGTGGCAGATAGTGGCGCAGCAGTTGAGTTGCTGCCTTGCAGCACCAAAGATGTGGGTTTGATCATGACTACGGGTGCTGCCTGTATAGAGTGTGTATGTTCTTCCTGTAACAGCATGGTTTTTCCACCAGATGCTCCGGTTTCCTCCCACATTCCAAAGACCTGCAGATTTGTAGGTTAATTGGCTTCTGTAAATTGTCCCTAGTGTGTGTGGGATAGAACTATTGTATGGGTGATCACTGGTCAGTGTGGACCCGGTGGGCTGAAGGATCTGTTTCCACGTTGTACCGGTAAAACTAAAACGAAAGTTGTGCTTACAGAATTATATCTTATCTCAAAATAACAACCCCTTATTCCTCCATCATTTGGTATGTGGGTCCAGAGAGATAATGCTTGGAGTCTCACCACTTAGCTGATGAGTGGTTTCCATTGCAAAGAAGTACACTGGAAGGAAAGATGCACTAGCAAGGTGTGTGAATGACAAGCTCAAGAGTTCCCTCATCAAGGAAAGATGCTCCCTATCCAGCAGAGTGCTTTAAAACCTTGGCCAAAGGGGTGGGTTTAAGTGGGACAGGCAGCATCTCTGGAGAGAAGGAATGGGTGATGTTTGGGGTCGAGACCCTTGTTCAGAAACGTCACCCATTCCTTCTCTCCAGAAATGCTGCCTGTCCCACCGAGTTACTCCAGCATTTTGTGTCTACCTTTGATTTAAACCAACATCTGCAGTTCTTTCTTACACAAGTGGGTTTAAGAATTCATCCTGTGATCACCAGGCCAACTACTCGTATGGAAGTATTCTTATTTTGAATTTGGGCAAGGGATGGAGGACCTTGTATGCAAGAACCTTTCCATGTAGTAAATGGTAAGGACCCACTGTCTTTCATGATGATAAAGGAGGAATAATCAATGGTTTTAAAAGGAAACTAGATTGGCACCTTAGGAAGTAAAGGCGTGCAGCTATTGGGATAGAGTGGGGAATGGGACTAACGATTGTTCTTCAGAGAGTCAGCGTGGATTCAGAACAGCTTATTTCTATGCATCATCACTCTGTGACTCCCTGATTTTCTTTTTTCAAAGGACGGAACGGTGGTGCTCCATTTCTCATTTGTTCATTGTGCAAAACTCTTTAGTTATTAAATTGAATGGCAATGTTCTATTTTTTTGCTTTGATTTTCAGCTAACAACTGAGATTGCAATCGTATATTTCTGTCCTTTTAAAGTGATGCCAGCACATTACATTATTCTCCTCATTCTTCCTTTTGGTTATCTGTTCCTCACCACTTCAATCATCTCTTCTGGTTGAGTGCCAGCACTGACTTTTGCAAGAACTGACTTCAGTCTTTGACTGGGATGCAAACCAGTTTCCCTATCTTATCCAACTGGAACAAGTGCATCTTTCTTCAGTGCATTTCATGTAGCACTTTGGAAGTTAATCTTTTTTTCAGTTATTATTCTCAAGGTCATCAAAGAGAATCGCAGCATTGGAAACTAAAGTCACACCACCCACGAACCCTATCCCAACTCATTTTATTACACTTAAATTATCATCAACGCCTCCAGATTTGCCATGTATCCACACACTAGGAGCTGTTTACAGTGAGCATCTAACCTACCACAGGTTTATGGGATGTGGGAAGACATCAGCCTATTGTACAATATCAACATTTATTTTATTAACATTTATATATTATTAATTTAATTTATTAATTAATGTGTGTATTTAAGTATATAATTGTGGTCAATGCCTACTATGTTCTGTTGTGCCATGCAAAGAAAGAATTTCATTGTCCTGTCAGGGACACATGACAATAAACTCTTTTGACTTTGAACATAATCACAGGATGAATACGAAAACTCTACACAAGTATCACCCAAGGATCAAATTCAGGTTACTGAGGTATTGGTTGGGTGTGGGCAAGTGGGGTCATAGGGTCTGTTTCCATGCTGTATGACTCTATGCCTATGAGGGCTCTTCTGGAGCTGTTCGGCAGCAGTTCCACCAGCTGCACCACTCTTCCACTCCTGCTGCTGTTGAAGTTAAAAGAAGGGGAAAGGAAATTATAAAAATGATGAGAAAAGCAAGCAGGGACATCCTTCCTTTGTTGAAAGAGCAAATTTCAAGGCAAATTTGGATGGGACAGTGCTGGTATGTTAAGGTGTGTGTGAGAGATTGTGAGAACGAACATTTAAAAAGGGCTGGGAATGTTTTTAAATTGTGCTACATTTTCATTTCTTTCAGCAGTTGTACTTTGCTTATGGTTTGGAGATGTAGGAATAAGTACAATGAAACATGTTCTTGTACTCCACCATTCAATCATGGCTGATCTATCTTTCCCTCGCAACCCCTCTCTCCTACCTTCTCCCCATAACCTCAGCACCCGTACGAATCAAGAATATATCAATCTCTGCCTTAAAAATATATTCATTGACGGCCTCCACAGCCTTCTGTGGCAATGACTTCCACAGATTCACCACCCTCTGACTAAAGAAATTCCTCCTCATCTCCTTCCTCAAGGTACGCCCTTTTATTCTGAGATAATAGGAACTGCACTCGCATGCACTGGCCACATATCCTCAACATTGAATCAAAACCATTAGACTTTTAAGCATTAATCGATATTTGCATGCAGCTCATTTTCTATGCAGTATATTATAGATTGCCAACAAACTTCATATTTATAGTTCAACAAAAGCTTTGTGTTAATGGAAATCAGGATATTAAGAAGTTTCCTGCAGCTTCGGCAGAAGAATTATATATTGAGTGGCGTCACATCAATAGAGTTCCAGGTGAGCAAAAGCCAAGAAATTAAGTGGCACGCAGTAGTGCCAAGTTTCTTCATCCCACACACCTCTGCATTAGAGCTGTATATTTTGCAGGTTACTCCTACGCATTTTGAGGAGGAGTCTGATTGCCTGTTAATGAAGATCATGGTAGACCTTTCCCATATTCTAGATGCTGACTATGATGCTTGCGATCATTTAAAGGAGTCAAGTGGCTTAAAGTTAAGTGGCAGAATTTGAGGATGAAGAACAAAATTGTAAACCAAACATGTGAGGCTTTTTTTGATTAGTGTGTTGATACTATATATATGTTACCACACAGATTATGCATGCTGTACTTTCCTTATGTAGGCTAGACCACATTGTCACTCATACTGCTGATCCGCCCACAGGCTTGCTAGTGGCCTCTTTTTTTTTTTTTTTTTCTTGCATTATTTTATTCATTTTTTTGGTCAAAGCCAGTATTTATTGTCTGTCTGTCTGTCTGTCTCTCTCTTTTTTTTTTTTTCCAGTTTCAAAAACTTTATTGACACAATCATATAATACAACACATCAAACCATAATCAAAAATGGCACTATATAAAACCATTATAGTACAACAATACAATCATTGTTCACAATACACTGAACCCCACGCGGTGACCAGCGCCCACGGAAGGCCTCCAGAGTCCCCGTGGACACCGCATGTTCCCGCTCCAGGGACAACACAATCATATAATACAACACATCAAACCATAATCAAAAATGGCACTATATACAACCATTATAGTACAACAATACAATCATTGTTCACAATACACTGAACCCCACGCGGTGACCAGCGCCCACGGAAGGCCTCCAGAGTCCCCGTGGACACCGCATGTTCCCGCTCCAGGGACACACGTGCACGGACGTAGGCCCGGAAAAGGGGCAGGCAGCCGACTCTAGCCTGACCATCGACCGCCCGCTGCCTGGACCCGCGAATGGCCATCTTGGCCAGGCCCAGGAGCAAACCGACAGGGAAGTTCCCCCCCCCCCACTCGGCTCTCCCCACTCCCTGCCTTGTGTCCGAACACTAGAATCGTGGGACTAAAATGCAACCAGAACTTGAGGAACAACCTCTTCAGATATTGGTACAGGGGCAGTAGCCTCTCGCACTCCATATACACGTGGAACACGGTCTCTTGCTCGCCACAGAAAATACATGCTGCGGACGAGCCCGTGAACCGACTCAAAAGTTTATTACAAACCACCGCTCTGTGCAACACTCTCCACCCCAGGTCCCCAATGTAAAGGGGAACAACTCGCTTATAGAAGGACCCCCACTGAGGACCTCCCCCGCCTTCAGGTGGTAACACCGTCCGCCATGGTGTATCGGGATGGGAGACGAAGGTAAGGAGGTGCAGAATGTGCAGGAGCATCCTGTACAGTGTGCGTCTCTTCGCATCACGAAATGGCAAGCTGGTCATCTCAGAAAGGCGGCTTAGATTGTGTGGAACCGGTACCCGAGAAATATCCCGGATCCTAGGCCCGATGAGCAGATCTGACGGAGCGGGGGTAAGCTCTATCAGAACCACTCTAGGCACTCGCCTCTCCTCGACACCCCGCCATGATAGGGTGAGGACCGGCCACACCCGCAGCCACGACAACCCCCTCCCCTCGTGGAACAACACGCTGGCTGAAAACCACCAAATTCCTCACTCTTAGCACATCCCGGTAGAAGACAGGCAAACCCCTTAGGGCGGGTCGACTGATGCCCGCCACCGGGAGCCGTGAGACCCCCTTAGACAACGACCCCGACGGAAAAAATACGTGGCCAGAGTGTGCCATCTGGGTGGGTTCTCTTCGTACATGTACCTCCGCAGAGTCCTGAGGCGGAGAGCTGCCACCTGGTACGCACACATACCAAGGACTGGCCGCCCTCCTCTAACGGGAGACTCAGGACCGCCGCGGAAACCCAGTGCTTCCTATTTCCCCAAAAGAAATCTACCAGCTTCTTCTGTAAAGCAGTTGCAAAAATAGAGGGCGGCACAAGAGTAGCCAGCCGGTACCATAACATGGAGGCCACCAGCTGGTTTATGACCAGCACCCTCCCACGAAAGGAAAGAACTCCAAGCAGGCCTGACCAGCGCCCCATCCGGGCGATCACTTTCGTCTCCAACTCCCGCCAGTTTGCCGGCCAAGCATCCTCAGTGGGACTCAGGTACACCCCCCAGATAGAGGAGGTGCGTGGTACTCCACGCAAACATTACCATCTCCTCTGGCAGGGAGTCTACCTGCCACTCACCCACTAAAAGTCCAGAACACTTACTCCAGTTAATCCTAGCAGAAGATGCAGCCGAGAAAATCTCCTGGCAGTCACGCATCCTCCGCAGGTCACCAGGATCAGTGAGCATAAGGAGTACATCATCGGCATACGCCGAAAGAACCACCTCCACCCCCGGGCCAGGTAGGGCCAGGTCTGTCAACCTTCTCCGAAGAAGACACAGGAACGGCTCCACACAGACCGAGTATAACTGACCCGACATGGGGCACCCCTGACGGACCCCCCTCCCAAAATGAAAAGGAGACAACAATGCACCATTAACCTTCACAAGGCACTCCACTGCAGTGTACAAAAGCCGGACCCGGGCCACGAAATGCGGCCCAAACCCAAACGCTTGCAACGTCCCGAAAAGGTATTCATGTTCCACCCTATCAAAAGCCTTCTCCTGATCAAGAGACAGAAAAGCAGCTGACTGACCAGTGCCCTGGGCTAGATGAATCAGGTCCCTTACCAGGTGGATGTTATCCTGAATGGACCTGCCAGGGACTGTATAGGACTGGTCAGGATGAATCAGTTGAGACAGCACGGAGCCCAGGCGATTTGCCATTGCCCGTGCAAAAACTTTCTACTCTGTGCATAGGAGAGAGACCGGGCGCCAGTTCTTCAACAAGCGGAGTTCGCCCTTCTTGGGCAGCAGGACAACAACTGCCCTACGCCACGAGAGGGGCATCTCCCCGGTCACCAGGCTCTCCCCCAGAACCAACATGTAATCTCCACCAAGGACATCCCAGAACGCTCTAACAAACTCTACCGTCAGCCCATCCATCCCAGGGGACTTACCGCTCCTGAGCTGATGCAGGGCACGAGTCAACTCCTCCAAAGATAAGGGGCCATCAAGAAGATCTGCCACCCCCCTATCTACAGTCGGCAGACCCTCCCACAGATCTCGCTGAGCCTCCCTGTTGAATCTATCCGCAGTGAACAGGGACCCATAAAAGGACCTGACCAAGGCACTGATCCTCTCTGGATCAGTGACAGAGGAGCCGTCGTCTGTGAGCAGCTCCACGAGCTGTTTGCGAGCTCCCCGCCCCTTCTCCAGAGAGAAAAAGAAAGGTGAAGCTCGGTCCAGATCGCGCAGCATCTGGACCCGCGACCTCACGTAGGCGCCTCGGGACCGCTCAAGCAGCAGGCTCCTCAAAGCTTCCTTCTTCATCTGAAACTCTCCCCATTCGCAGGAGTCTTCACCAAACCGACCCAGACGAGACTCTGCGTCCAGTATCTCCCTCTCAAGCCTCTCGACTGCTGAGTCCCGCCTTCCGGTCGACCCCCACGTATAATCCTTACAAAAGAGACGGATGTGAGCTTTCCCCACATCCCACCACTGCCTAAGGGAAGAGAAGCACCTCTGCCTCTCTCTCCACTTCCCCCAAAACCGACTGAATGCTTCCCGGAAACACCGATCCTCCAGCAGCCTGTTGTTAAAGTGCCAGTACGCGGACCCAGCCCGAGCGCGCGCTGGATTGAAATCCACACGCACCAGACAGTGGTCCGAGCACGGCACCAGCCGCATTGAGGCCGCCGAGACACGGGAAACAAACGCTCGTGAAATATATATTCGATCAATGCGGGAACCACCACCCTCAGACCTCCGCGAAAAAGCAGTGGAATCCGGGTGGAGGTTCCACCAGGCATCAACCAACTCAAAGGATTCAATCAACCCTCTCAGCTTCCTCGCTACAGCAGGGGCACACTGAGTACCAGAACGGTCTCGCGCCTCAAGTGTGCAATTAAAATCCCCACCAAGGAAGACACACTCTCCCCTATCAATTGTGCTCAACAGAGCAGTCACCGCCTGAAGAAGGCCGGCCTGCATCGTGCCGGAGCTAGGGGCATACACGTTAATGAAATGCAACGGCATGCCATCCAGGCTCACGGCCAGATGGAGCAAACGTCCTGGCACAACTTCTTGCACTTTTAAAACATTTGGCAGAAAATTCGGGGCCAACAGAAAGGCCACGCCACTCGAGTTCGAGCTGAGATGGCTCATGTAGACCCCCCCTTCCCACTCCAGTCGCCAGGTGGGTTCATCACTAACAACAGTATGCGTCTCTTGCAGAAAACACACCGCAAATTTCCCCTCTCTAAGGACTGATAAAAGCTGAAATCAGCGAAAACTCTCTCTACTCCCGTTTAAATTTAATGTAGCTACTGTGAATGTGCAGGCACACTAAATTGAGATCCTCACACTCCGCCTAGACTCTCGCTCTGAGGAACTCCAAAAAGTCCCCAAACTGTCTCTTCTCAGAGTCAGGAAGATCGCTGTCCTTGTTGCCAAGGATAGCCTCGAGAGTCTTAATCAAAGCTGGCCAATCCTCCCACCGTTTCTTTGCAGCATCCTTTTTTGTTCTGAGGGTATGACTTGCTTTTAGGAACTCTCGCACCTCACAGATAACTGTTGCATGATACACGGCCTTGGAGTCTGGGCACTCGGCCAACCCACTCGCACCTGAAACAACAAGCTTACCAGTGCAGCTCCCAGGGTCGTTATCAAAAATTGAAAAACCAGAACTCTCGGAAAGTTCACTAATCCCGCTACACAAACTGGCCCCATCACTCTCCCCCTCCTCCGGCATGCCACCACCCCCATGATCAATGCCAGGGAAGGGTCCCGACACCCCTGACCGCAACAAGCAGCCCACTGACTGGCTGGGCTCCTGCACTCTCCCATCACCCTCCACGTCTGGGCCTGGGGAAGAAAAAACAAGAGGCACCCCCAGGGCCTGTGGTGCACTGGCACCCTCGGAAACTGAAGGAGGATCACGACCCGAAACAGACCCGACCTCCACAGCACCCAGAGTTCCCTCTCCACAGGCAACACCCAGAGAATCTC
Organism: Okamejei kenojei; assembly: GCA_035221665.1. NCBI lineage: Eukaryota > Metazoa > Chordata > Chondrichthyes > Rajiformes > Rajidae > Okamejei > Okamejei kenojei. Next base: position 36,881,810 of record CM069146.1, read on the forward strand.
CTCTTGCCTCTAAACTCTCCCCTGCCGACTCAGCCGGAGAGGCAGCACACCCCCCAGCACCTCCATTGGCTCTGATAAGGAGCACAGAGTGGTACACCAATGCCCCTGAACCTCCCCCTTCCGGCTGACTCTGCTCATCCCCCGTCTCAGGGGGCACACTACCAGGGGAGCTAACCCCATCATCTGGCGTGCCAACACCCTCAGTAGGTCTCTGAAACGAGGGGACCTCCTCCGACCCAGAGGACACACACCCAGGGGAGCTAACCTCAATACCCGATGAGATAACTCCCTCAGACGTCCCCTGAAACGAAGGGGCATCCTCCCGCTCTGAGGACACACCACCAGAGGAGTCAACCGCAGCACATGGTCTTATAATACTCGCGGAAGATCCCTGAGATAGAAGCCCAACCTCCGACCCGGAGGACACCTGTTCAAGACCACCAACCACATCAGTGGTGGAAGGTCTGGAGAAAGACATCCCCCTCACTTTGGACCCACGCCCTTGCTCTTCCTCGCCAGGCACTAACCTCCTTTTTGTCCCGCTAGCATGTGGCAGTGTGGTGACCTCCATAACAGAAGTGTCTTCGGCCTCCACACTATCCCCAGTCACTTTACCACCCGCACGTTTTAGCTTCCCTGCCCCCATCTGAACCACCTCAGCTCCTTGCTGGACCACGACAGGTGCAAACTGCACCACACTGGAGCTGGCAGGCACCCCTTGGGTGGTATCAGAACTCGGCAGGTGCGCACCCGCTCCCGTTTGACTCGCTCGGGCGGACTTTCTCCTGTCCTTCTTCTTCTCCTGCCTCTGCTTCTCCCAATTGCCCCCTTCCTCACCCCCCTCCCCCTGTGCCCCGCCTTCAGCCGCCACCACAGGTTCAAGACATGGGGGGCGGGGGCTATCGCTGCCCTGGGTCCCCAAGGCAGAACCTGCAGGCCCAGATGGGCTATCACTGCCGCCCTGGATCACCGAGGCAGAGCTGGCAGCCCTAGCCGGGTCAGCAGTACCACCCCGCGCCACTGAGGTTTGACGGGCCACGCCGGATGGGCCAGCAATGCATCCCTGGGCCGCTGCGCTAGAACTTCTCGCAGTGACCCCGCGAATAGGACACTCCCTCCGGAGATGTCCAAATTCGCCGCACGCATGACACCGTGCCTTTCCCCAACTCCAACGCACGGTTCTAGGGAGACCCCTATACTCCACCTCGAAACTCCCCTCAGCGCCATCCCCCTCACCCACCTTCATGAACACCCTCCTCTTGAAACTGAAGACCCCTTTTTCCTCTGGGTCCCCCCAGGGTGCATGAGCCTAAAGCACTTAGACCGCAACTCCCCAAACTTAGACAGGTGTGGAATAAGTGATGCGTCTAGAATACATCTTGGCCAGGCCCAGGAGCAAACCGACAGCGCTCTCTCTCTCTTTTTTTTTTTTTTTTTTCCAGTTTCAAAAAACTTTATTGACACAATCATATAATACAACACATCAAACCATAATCAAAAATGGCACTATATACAACCATTATAGTACAACAATACAATCATTGTTCACAATACACTGAACCCACGCGGTGACCAGCGCCCACGGAAGGCCTCCAGAGTCCCCGTGGACACCGCATGTTCCCGCTCCAGGGACACACGTGCACGGACGTAGGCCCGGAAAAGGGGCAGGCAGCCGACTCTAGCCTGACCCTCTCTCTCTCTCTCTCTCTCTCTTTTTTTTTTTTTTCAAAAACTTTATTGACACAATCATATAATACAACACATCAAACCATAATCAAAAATGGCACTATATACAACCATTATAGTACAACAATACAATCATTGTTCACAATACACTGAACCCCACGCGGTGACCAGCGCCCACGGAAGGCCTCCAGAGTCCCCGTGGACACCGCATGTTCCCGCTCCAGGGACACACGTGCACGGACGTAGGCCCGGAAAAGGGGCAGGCAGCCGACTATAGCCTGACCCTCTCTCTTTTTTTTTTTTTTAGTTTCAAAAACTTTATTGACACAATCATATAATACAACACATCAAACCATAATCAAAAATGGCACTATATACAACCATTATAGTACAACAATACAATCATTGTTCACAATACACTGAACCCCACGCGGTGACCAGCGCCCACGGAAGGCCTCCAGAGTCCCCGTGGACACTGCATGTTCCCGCTCCAGGGACACACGTGCACGGACGTAGGCCCGGAAAAGGGGCAGGCAGCCGACTCTAGCCTGACCCTCTCTCTCTCTCTCTCTCTCTCTCTCTCTCTCTCTCTCTCTCTCTCTCTTGTTACTATGAATTCTAATCACTAAGTGTTAGTCTGATCCTAGTATCAGTATCAAAGGCTGCCAGCATCCTGCTGAACATGCTTAGTTTAGTGTCAAGTTTAGTTGAAGAAGGGTCTTGACCCGAGTGTCTCCTGTTCTTTTTTTCCAGAGATGCTACCTGTCCCACTGAGTTAATTGAGCATTTTGTGTCTATCTTTCGTGTGAACAAGCATCTGCAATTCGTTCCTATACTGTTTAGTTTATTGTCACGTCTACCAGGGCACAGTGAAAAGCTATTGTTGCGTGCTAACCAGTCAGCGGAAAGATAAAACGTGATTACCACCAAGACATCCACAGTGTACACATACATAATTAAGGAAATAACGTGCATAATGCTTAGTGCAAGATAAAGTCCAGTAAAGCCCAATTAAATGTGTATGTAGGTGCTGCAGATGCTGGTTTAAACTGAAGATAGACACAAAAAGCTGGATTAACTCAGCTGGAAATGCAGCATCTAGGGATAGAAGGAATGGGTGACATTTCGGGTTGAGACCCTTCTTCAGACTAGGAGTTGAAGAAGGCTCCTCACCGATATCTTAAATAATTTCAACATGACCATCCCAACTTCTCTTCTCAATACTCTGTCTGATGAACGCCAATGTGTCGGAAGCTCTTTAGACTACCCTATCTACTTATCACACCACTTTTTAGACGAGAGAGCCACACATCTAGAGACTAATGAGTTGTCACAGGCTTCCGGACACAGCCTAAACCAACCTCCCTTTCATCTGCACTTCACACTGCCTTGGCAAGGCCACCAACATAATCAAGGATGAGTTTAACCTCTCCCATCAGGAGGGGGAGGACCACAGTCTAGGGTCCTTCCGCTGCTGGACATAAGGTGGGCAGGGTGTGGTTGTGTAAACAGCATTTAATGTTTGTATAGCCTCTGAAAATGCCAGATGAATTTTTTGCATGGTTTCTGTATTGTATATATTTATTACTTGAATAAAGTCTATTTTGATATTTTTAAAAAATGTTATAGAAGTGTGAAAACACACCTCTAGATTGAGGGACTGAATTTTTCCAGGGTCTAACCTGGGTCTCTGGCGCAGTAAGGCAGCAACTCTACTGCTGCGCCACTGTTCCACCCAGCTTTCTTCTCAGTTCATATCTCAGTGCTCCTCCATTGACATACACTTGCAAGAGACCACTAGAAATAGTAAGAAGACAGAACATATTCTAGATGGGGGCTTCACTGCCCATCAACAGGCGTGGATTGGTAGCATCATCATTGAATGAGCTGGCCAAGTCCGAAGACTTAGTCTGTGGCAGATAGTGAATGGATCAACATAAGTGATGACCTACTTGATCTTGCCTACGCCATCCTACCTGGGAGAGATGCATCCATCCATGTTAGCAATAGGAGAAGTGACCAACTCGCGGTCATTTAGAGATGAAGTATCGACTTCACCTCGAGGGCACCCTACACAGCGATGTGTGGCATGACAATCATGTTAAATAGGACGGACTCTGTATAGACCATTAGCAGCATATAATATGTACATAACCACATTTCCTTTGCTATAATGGCAGGGGATTAGCCTTGGTTCCATGAGTGCAGAAAGTCTTGTCAGGAGCTGCACTTAAAACTGATAAGGTGTCAGCCTGGTAATGCTGCTATGCAAGATTACATGTATGCTACAAGCAAAAGCAGTGTGCAATAGCAGCTAAGCTATTTTGCAATCTAAACATTGGATCGAAAATCCGCAGTCGCACCACATCTCATGAATGATGCTGGACAATTTAATTGCTAATGGGAGAAGGAGGTTCCAGGGTTCAGCATGTGAGTATTCAAATGCGGCACTGTGGCGCAGCAGTAGAGTTGCTGCCTTAGAGCACTTGCAGTGTCGGAGACCTGGGATCGATCCCGACTACAGGTTCTGTCTGTACGGAGTTTGATCATTCTCCCCGTGAACATGTGGGTTTCCTCCCGCACTCCAACGAAGTACAGATTTGTAGGTTAATTGGCTTGCTCTAGGTGTAAATTGTCTCCAGTGTGTGTAGGATAGTGTTAATGTGTGGGGATCGCAGGTCGTTGCGGACTCGGTGAGCCGAAGGGCCTGTTTCCGCGCTGTATCTCTAAACTAAACTAAATAATGTATGAAGCATTTGCAGTCACGTTCAAACAGAAATGTTGAATTAATTATCCCTCTCTTCCACCTGGGATTCACACCATCATAGAAGTTAATCTCCTACTAATTTATTTTTCTCCACGTGTTATGATTGAAATGATTGAAAGCAAATACAGCAAATGGCATGAGGCAACATCCCAGAAACATGATGGTCAATGCGAAAATCTTGCCAAAATCTTTCCAAAATGACAGCAAAAGATGAGCATACCAGTTTTGAAAGCTCTAGTTTCTTCCCTAGACTTTGTAATGGTCTCCATGAGAAATAAGATAAACATTTTGGTATTTAAACCCACTGATGAAATGTGAATGGACCAAGCTGTCTAGACATGGATTATAGACTTTATTCTCCACACCACCTAATTAATACACCAGAGAATGCAGTTATAATGAACAAAATAATGGAAGTGTCATTGGTTCATGTTAGCAGCTTAGTAAAACATCTTTGACAATTTACAAAGTAAACAAATCCGCAGAGTTTCAGATCTACTTTTAAATTTAATTCAACAACAGGTCTGAATGGATTCAAATTGTATTAAAGTTGATGAAATCCCTAAAATGTCCTCCATCAGAGACAAATACTATCAGCAGGCTATTAATAAACTTTTAAAATGTGTTTCCCTAAGTTTCATTCTCAAAAAAAGGAAGGAATTGTCAATTGGGTTTATTTGAAGGGATTGTGAAAAATGTAAACTTTCCCCACCATGTCTTATGTTGCCAGCAGATAGACCCTCGGACTATATTTGTAGATTTTTGATATCCCTAGGATGGACAATAGTTATGTTTTTGTCCCAAGATCAAGTTTTAAGAAACCTCATGGGAGGGTTAAACTAGTGAAAGCATTTTGTGTATCATGCTGGTGATCACGACTGAACTGATTTGCTTCCTTTACTATCCCATGAGCACATTCTATCAAATAAAAGTGACTGAATTGAGCTCTGCATGTTATTCTTTTCATAGGATGGAACAAATTAAAGAGTAAAACAGCTTTAAGAGAAGACATGTATTTAATGACTGCAACATAGGTAATAGGAATAAAGGCGTAGATAATTTTCTAAATGGGGAGATAATCCAGAAGACGGAGGTGCAAAGGGACTTGGGAGTGCTGCTTAAAATTTAAAAGTTAATTTGCAAGTCGAATCGTTAGTAAGGAAGGCAAATTCAATGCTAGCATTTATATCGAGAGGACTGGAATACAAAAACAGAGATGTAATGCTGAGGGTTTATAAGGCGTTGGTCAGGTCACATTAGGAGTATTGTGAGCAAATTTGGCCCCATATCTGAGGATGTGCTGGCTCTGAAGTGGGTCCAGAGGAGGTTTACAAACGTGATTTCAGGAATGAGTGGGTATAGGGGCTGTCCCACTTTTTGGCCGACCTAATCCGCGAGTTAAGAAGAGTGTCTTTGACCTTCAAGCTTGAGGGCACTCTCCTGGAAAGCCTCGAGCTGGATCGACGGTCTGCATTGAAACCGCGAGCTGGATCGACTGACCGCACACTCACACACAAACACATCGCAAAGGTGGGGGCCAGGGAAAGCGGGGGAGCGCTGTCTGCGCGATGAAGACGAAGGGAAACGGCTGCCACAGTGTCCTTTAGGTAAGTCCTTTAGAGAACATGGAGGGGGGTGGGTGAGAAGGGGGGGAGGGGGGGATGTAGAAGGGGGAGAGGAGGGGAAAAGGAGTGGAGACATTTTTAAGAAGTATAATAAAGTTTAGCGGGCATTTAAGCTACCGGTCGGTTTTCCTTTGTCCTGAAAACTCCAATGAGCAAACAAAATGCCCGGTCAGCGAAGGAGATTGCCTACGGCTGCCCTCGACTGCCTGTAACTATAGAACGACCCCACGCCACCGCAAAAAGAATCATGCCGACCAACCTTTACTCGCGGAAAATTTTTCAACATGCTGAACATTTTTCCATGACCTAGCTGAGGCCACGTGTATTCGGGAACTTCCCTCGAGCATGAAGGAGAGTTCCAGCAACCTCATAGGACCTCCTAGGACCATGTGTCGACCATGCTGCGAGTTTGAAGGTTGAAGACACTCTTCTAAACTCACAGATTAGGTCGCCCAAGTGGGACAGCCCCTTTAGCATATGATGAGCCTTTGACAGGTCTCTACTCGCTGGAGTTTAGAAGGTTAAGGGGGAACCTCATTGGAACTTTCAGAATAATGAAAGGCATAGAGTGGATGTGGAAAGGATGTTTCCACTGGTGTGAGAGTCTTGGACTATAGCCTCAGAATTAAAGGACACTCTTTTAGAAAGGAGGTGAGGAGAAACTTATTTAGTCAGAGGGTAGTTAATTTGTGGAACTCATTGTCACAGAGGGCAGTGGAGGCCAAGTCAGTTGACATTTTTAAGGCAGAGATCGACAAATACTTGATTAGAATAGGTGTCAAGGGTTATGGGGAGAAGGCAGGGAAATGGGATTAGGAGGCAGAGATCAGCCATGATTGAATGGTGGAGTAGACTCGACGGGCCAAATGGCCCAATTCTACTCCTATAACTTGTGAACACATTTAATTGCTTCCCGTGATTGCATGAGGAAAATTTAAGATTGGAATGAAGGAGCTTGTTTAGATGCTTGAGGTCCAGAGGCTGTGTGAATGATCAGCTCGAGATGATTCCGTTGTGATAATTAGCCGCAGTGAAGTGAAAGAGGGAAAGAGTAATGACCAAGCTAAATTGTCAGTCAGTGGATTTGGTCCCTTGCTCAGTGAAATGAAAGAGACATCTGCATATAATGTGCATCAATTCATATTTAAACAAGGAATAACTCTATTGTACTAAGTTTAAAGATAACATATATCAGCAAAATAAATGGTTGCCAAATTTCTGTCTTGTGCCTTCAGGTTAGAACGTTGTGCCAATAGATTATGACCTGTGCTAACCAAAAATTCTGTGGAACTACTATTGCCCAGGCTCCATCATCAACAAACCGTAGGTCATCATTAACCAGAAACTCAAACGGTCCAACCCCGCTAATATAAGCGCTGGTCGAAGATTGTGTGTCCTGTGGCGACTGGCTCACCTCCTGATATCCCAAAGCACTTCTAACACCCATGAGGAACAAGACAGGAGGAGTGTGATGGAATATTTCCCATCCAGCTCACTCTTATTGAATGTCTTTTGAGAACATTTCCAAAGAAAGGGTTGACCCCTTGCAGTCCTATGACTGCTTGTTATCAAAAGACATTCCTAAGTGGGAGGAATGTGGGAAAACACAGCCACTTGCATAGCTGTATACAGCACCAGACACTCCCAAGAAGCATCACCCAGGGCAAATCAGCCTTTCTCCTACCACCCCAAATGTTTACTCTTTCACTATTATCTACTTGGCTCACTCCTGCCACATCACCCAAACCTGCAACCACTATGACGAAGGAGGACAAGGGCTGCAGGTACGGAGAACTTACAACTTCTCCTCCAAGTCACGCAAAATCCAGACTTGGAAATACATAGCTGGATCCACATCCTAGATCTCCATCCCGACAGCATTGGGGAAGTATCTTCACCAGATGGGCTGCAATGTGTATCAGTAGTAGCTTCTCAAGGGCCATATAGATGGGCAATGAGGTCCACATCCCAAGGCATGAAAATGAAAAATATACCCTAAATATCCAGGTTTGTAGCAATCATCAATATATATTTTGCTGAAAAATATCGGAGCTTTTACAATCATTTTCAACAATGCCAAGTACTCAAATTGACACATCTCAATGTTTGGAAGGTTTCAATGCAAATCCTTTGGGTGCAACTCAACGCACTTCATTCAAGCAGCAACCATCCAATACCCTTGATTGTGTTCAGTTTCTCATTCATGTGGTAGACAAATAGTCACATCCCACAACAGAACGATTCCTTCCTGACATCTCAGCTGACATTGATAGTGCCCAAAACTGTGTTAGAATGGATGTTTATGATTCAAAATTGAACTTTCAGAGATCAGTTGCAAATTCATGTTTTCATTGCATTTTAAAGAACCAAAAGCAGTATCACTTCATGAGAATGTTCTGCATGGTTTAAAGCTCTATAATTTAAATTGTATTTGAAGCTAATAACGACTAGAAAGCAACGTGCATTTTGAAGTAATTTAGAAACATGGTGGGATATTCATTTGCAAGCAGCAGCTCTGTGGAAGTAGGATTTTAACATTTTAATTTAAAAACGTATATCCATAAAGTGAAAATTAATACACTGTAAATGCTGGAAAGTTGAAATTTTAAAAAAAAAAGAGAAAATTCTGGTAATGCTTGTGTACCCAACATGCTATTAAGATTCCTCAGTAAAATGGTTGGGTTGAGCAGTTCCTAGAATCCAGGTCATTTATGTTTTGCATCTGAAGAATGGCCCCGACCCAAAATGTTATCTATCCATGTTCTCCAGAGATGCTGCCTGACCTGCTGAGTTATTCCAACATTTTGTGCCTTTCTTTGGTAAACCAGCATCTGTAGTTTCTTGTTATTCCATCCTAAGTTTTCATTTTCTGCTCAGGTTTGCTAGTTTTAAAGTACAACACCACCAATTCAGAAGGACATAGCCTCCATATGTATTTTCCGATGATTAAGATCGAACAATGGAAGATCAAAGTCAGTTGATTGCACAACACTATTTTAGGAATAAGTGGGGATGGGCAAGAAACAGGGACTGTTTAGTTAGTAAGGACATTTTTTAGTAAACACTCTTATGGCAGTGCACATATGGAGGATGTCGTATGTTACGTAACTTCATCAGAGAGGGTCGCAGTTCTTGATCAGCTGAATGCAAGATCTGTCGGCCCCTGCTCGCAGGACCCAGCAGACAGTGGCCTGGAATGGGGAGCCTGCAGAGCCGGCCCTGGCTCGTCTCCAGAAAACTAGAGGAGGAGGAGGAGGAGGAGGAGGAGGAGGAGGAGGAGGATGGGACCAAAGGATGTGACTGGCGAGGAGCAAGGCCAGTGGCAGAGGAGAGGGAACCAGGATCTGGCTTACGGTCGGCTGCGATTACCCCATACACTAGCACTGTCCTATTCACTAGGGACAATTTACAATGTTATCAAAGCCAATTATCCTACAAACCTGTACGTCTTTGGAGTGTGGGAGAAAACTGGAGCACTCAGAGAAAACCCATGCATTCACAGGGAGAACATACAAACTCTGTAGTTAAGATCAAACCGTGGTCTCTGGCACTGTACGGCAGAAACTCTACTGCTGCACCACTGCTTTTCCCTCAAACCCGTTGCATCATTCAACAAGATCATGGCTAATTTCCCATCTCAACACTATATCCCTGCTCTATTCTCATATCTCTGATTCTTCTTATATCCCGACATCCACCAGTCCATTTTGATTAGAGTTAATGACTGAGCCATCACAGTCCTGCAATCCATCCTTTTGAAGTGGATGACTAGTTTCATAATCTTTTGCAGGGAACCATTTGGCTGAACTCAGTCATGTTCAATGCACGATAAAAGATGAAATCTAATATAAAAACAATTACTTTTAATACAATTTTGAAGATGAACTAGCAGTTTAGAAAGTGAAAGAACAAAATTAAATTCAGTATTATCTGGATCTTCATAAAGCTTTTAATAAACTGGTTACATATAAAAGGGGCTTGTGTGATTAGACATAATATTATCATTGAAAGAGCATTTGTTAAGGGTAAGAAATAACAGACTGTTACTAGTTGGATGCCACAATGCCACAAATTGTTTTCAGCTTTCATTTAATGCAAGAAGCATCAAAATAAACCCACAGCCACACTCATTCTATGTCTGCAGGTACTTGACCCTTTGTCAATGGGAACAGTTGCTCTGCATTTACTGTTTAAGATACCTGTTGTAATTTTTTGCAACCCCCTTTGTTCAGGTGTCAGATGTCGGGCTGAAAATTATAAGTAAATTAATAATTATAGTTCCACAATTGAGAGGTGAATGTTAGCATCATAGGATTTTACTATCTTATTAAGCAATGATGTCAGACATGCTGCTGGAAGTGCTGTCCATGTTGCATGGATTTATAACTGATGCAGTTTATCACTGAAAACTGTGCCGAAAAGCTGTCTTGGTTTTACAGTAGAATAAATAATGTAAATATGGGTGTACCACCGATTTTCCGGCACCTTCGGTTCCAGAGTCTTTCTGGATTATCCGCTTTTCTGGACCTTCAGATATCACGGCCTCTGAGAGGTCCAACAGTACCAGAATGGTCTGAAGAAGGGTCTCGACCAGAAACGTCATCCATTCCTTCTCTCCAGAGATTTGGCTGCAGGGAGCAAATTTGACCCGCCGATTGGCTGCAGAAGTTGGCTAAGGGAACGATCTGCCGGCTGCAGCCGAGCCGGTGTTCCAGAGCCCTGGCCGCTGGGGGGAAGTTTGACCCGCGATTGGCATGGAGTCCTGATGAGGTTGAGATTGGCCGCCTTACCCTTCCTAGACGCCACATTATCGGGGAAATTTCTAGGGGAGCTCTCGTAATTTTATCCGTATTAAAATCGGAGGTGGACCTGTACTAGATATATAACTACAAGAAAAGCTTGAAGATTATAATTTGTTTTCAGTGAAGTACGAATTACGTGATGGTCACCCAATTTATGGACATCCGTACATACGATTCAGCTGCCATAATGTTATATCATGTTAATATATCCCATGTGTAAGAAGGAACTGCAGATGCTGGTTTAAACTGAAGATAGACACAAAAAGCTGGAGTAACTCAGCAGGACAGGCAGCAGCTCTGGAGAGAAGGAAGGGGTGACGTTTCGGGTCGAGACCCTTCTTTCGACCCAAAATGTCACCCGTTCCTTCTCTCCAGAGATGCTGCCTGTCCCGCTGAGCTACTCCAGCTTTTTGTGTTAATATATCCCATGTATGTTAAAATATGTTTTGTTGCAAACAGCACAACTAGTTTCTCCTCTCGCTCCATTTTTAGTCATTGTTCTTCCTTATCAGTCTGATGTGCCTTTGAAACTGTTGATTATAATTTTGTGGACGGACATTTACCATATTGATTTATTTTTGTGTATTTTCTGACTTAATGGAGAAAATTGACTCATGGGCATCTGTAAAAAAGGGACCCACCCATTACCCAGGGGCAGCCTGTATACAATTTGTAAATACATCGAGGATGTGTTAAATGGCCTACTTCTGTATTATTATAAATATAAGATATGAATGTAGGTCTTCCTTTATTCCAGTAGCAAAATCATCACTTCTACAACACAAGCAGAACATAGATTAATTAACTGTTGTTAGTCATAGAGTAGTACATAGAAAGATGCCTTGGCCCATCAAATACAAACCGGTCATCAACTGCCCGTTACCACTAATCTTACTTAAATCCCTTTTTTAATTCTCCCTGTACACTCATCAATCTCTCTCCATTCTCTCTCAAGATTCCACCACTCACCGACATAGGGGCAATTCACGGCAGCCATTTAATGTACAATCCAGCACGCTATTGGCATGTGGAAAGAAACTGGAGCAAGCGGAGGAAACCCACATGGTCACAGGGAGAATGTGCAAACCATGCAGACAGTGCCCAAGGTTAGAATTTAACTTGGGTTTCTGGTGCTAAAATATAGCAGCTCTACTAGTTGTGCCACCCACAGTTGTAAATACTCAACAGAACAGGCGGCACATTGGTGTAGTGGTGGAGCTGCTGCCTTACAACGCCAGAGACCCGGGTTTGATCCTGACTAAGGGTGCTGTCTGTACGGAGTTTGTACGTTCTCCCCATGACCTGTGTGGGTTTTCTCCGAGATTTTCAGTTTCCTCCCACCCTCCAGGTTTGTAAGTTAATTGGCTTGGTATAAATGTAAAATTGTCTCTAGGATGTGTAGGATAGTGTTAATGTGCAGGGATCACAGGTTGGTGTGGACCCAGTGGGCCGAAGAACCTGTTTCTACACTGTATTTCTAAACTAAACTAAACTAAGATCAGGCAGCAAGTGTGGAGAGAGTAAAAATTGAGTTAGGGTCATTGATCTTCAATCAGAAACTCTTACATCTCTTTCCGCAGATGCTACCTGCCCAGTTGATTATTTTATAATAACTTCTGATTTTATTTCTGAATTCTCATACGTGCAGTATTTTGCTTTTAGGTTCATCAAAGTGAATCTAATGTTATGCTGTCAAAATTGGTGCACATGCACGGCAATATAATTGCATTTAAGTATTAAGTTAAATTCCTTTCTTTAAATTCGTAGTTGAATTAAATTTTGAAGGTAAACATGCAGTGACCTGTCTTTTCCAATTATTTGACAATTAATCTTCACAAATTAACATTTCAGGTTGATGACCTCACATCAGATGGGAGATACGAAAAAATCTAAATTGCAATTCTACAAACTTGACTTTGAATTCTGTTCGCAAAAGCTATATTTTCCCACGTAGCCTTTTCGGAACAAGCTATCATAGGACTGCAAATCGTTCTTTGGAAATGATTTAAAAACACACTAAATAAGAGTGAGCTGGATGGGAATTTGTTTTGTTTATGCCTAGAATTTCCTGGGCACCACCAGAGGCACCTTAATCGGTTAATGCAATCACCATCTTCTCTTTTCGTTTTCACCCTGCACCAGTGCAAAGCAGATGAGGCATATTCAATGCCAGAGCCGGCTCACAAATCGAGGGCGGCACGGTGGCGCTGCAGTGGAGTTGCTGTCTTACAGCGCCAGGGACCCGGGTTCCATCCTGACTGCGGGTGCTTGTCTGTACGGAGTTTGTACGTTCTCTCTATGACCTGCATAGGTTTTCTCTGGGATCTCCGGTCTCCTCCCACTCTCCAAAGACAGACAGGTTTGTACATCTCTACAAAGCGGAGGCCGCGCGCCAACTCTCGGACACCTCCTCCTACTTACCCCTGGACCATGACCCCACTGACGAACACCAGGCCACCATCTCGAGCACCATAACCGACTTCATCAGCTCGGGCTCCCTACCCCACCGAGCCTCCGACCTCATCGTTTCCCAGCCCCGCACGGCCCGATTTTACCTTCTCCCCAAAATCCACAAACCCGACTGCCCTGGCAGACCCATTGTCTCTGCCTGTTCGTGCCCCACCGAACACATTTCCACATACCTTGACGCCATCCTATCCCCCTTTGTTTAAATCCCTCCCCACCTATGTTCAAGACACCTCAGACACTCTCCGTCGGCTCCGTGCATTCCATTCTCCAGGCCCCCATCCTCTCATCTTTACCATGGACGTCCAGTCACTCTACACCTCCATCCCCCACCAGGACGGTCTCAAAGCCCTCCGGTTCTTCCTCGACCAGAGGAGCAACCCATACCCATCCACTGACACCCTCCTCCGCCTAGCAGAGTTGGTCCTCACCCTCAATAACTTCTCTTTTGATTCCTCCCATTTCCTCCAAACACAAGGCGTAGCTATGGGGACACGCATGGGCCCCAGCTACGCTTGCCTCTTTGTTGGGTACGTCGAACAATCCTTGTTCTCGGCGTACCAGGGCCCCCATCCCCGACCTCTACCTCCGTTACATCGACGACTGCTTTGGTGTCACCTCCTGCACCCACACACAACTGACTGACTTCATTCATTTCACCACCAACTTCCATCGGCACTCAAATACACTTGGACCATTTCCGACACTTCCCTACCATTCCTTGACCTCACCATCTCTATTGCAGGTGATACGCTCCTGACCGACATCCACTACAAACCTACTGACTCCCACAGCTACCTGGACTACTCTTCCTCCCACCCTGCTTCCTGTAAGGACTCCATCCCCTATTCCCAATTCCTCCGTCTACGCCGCATCTGCTCCCAGGATGAGGTGTTCCACACCAGGTCATCACAAATGGCCTCATTCTTCAGAGAACGGGGATTCCCCTCCCCCACTATTGATGAGGCTCGCACCAGGGTCTCCTCCATACCCCGCAACACTGCCCTCGCTCCCCCCCATTCCCCCACTCGCAAACAGGGCATAGTCCCCCTGGTCCTCACCTTTCACCCCACCAGCCGGCAAATACAACATATAGTCCTCCGCCAGTTTCGCCCACCTCCAACATGACCCCTCCACCCGCCACATCTTCCCATCTCCCCCCCCTGTCTGCCTTCCGTAAAGGACCGCCCCCTCCGCAATAACCAACCCGACCTCCCGGTGGCTCAGCACTTCAACACCCCCTCCCATTCCACATCCGACCTCTCGGTCCTGGGCCTCCTCCACGGCCAGAGTGAGCAACACCGCAAGCTGGAGGAACAGCACCTCATATTCCGCTTGGGGAGTCTGCATCCTTTGGGCTTGAATATTGAATTTTCTCAATTCTGTTAACCTTTGCTGTCTCCCCCCCTTCCCACTCTCCCCTCAGCCCTCGGGCCCTGGCATTCCCTCTATCTCTATCTCCCTCCCCCACCCCAGTCACACCAGCTTCTCATTTTCCACACCACAAACAGCTTACAATGGCTTGTTCCCTTTATCACCGATACCTTTTTGCATATCTTTCACTCATTGTTCCTTATCTCTCCACATCACCGTCTATATCTCTCGTTTCCCTGATCCCTGACCAGTCTGAAGAAGGGTCTCGACCCGAAACGTCGCCTATCTCCTTCGCTCCTTAGATGCTGCTGCACCCGCTGAGTTTCTCCAGCTTTTTTTTTAACCCTTTTTTTTTTTTTTTTTGTTTGTTTGTTTATTTTTGTTAGAAGTAAGTACAGTAGTCTGGTACTTAAGTACCTAATACATAATACATAAATACATATTTTCATTCTTGTACAACTTCATATTTTTGGTGCAATAATAAAAGAACAGTGAGAGAAAAGAGAAATAAAGAGTGTCGGAATAGATAGACAAGCAAGTAGAAACAGAAAGTAAAAAAAAAATAAAGGACAGAGGTGAGAAGTTAAAAGATTGAAAGAAAAGGAAAAAGTAATAAGAAATGAAAGATTAGGAGAGATCTACCTATCTCATATTTTTGCCCATTCGTCACCCAGTTCTGAACCATTTAATTTCTAAGGTTATGTTATGTTGCACCATATGCTTGTATAAAGTTGATAAACGGAGACCAAATCTTTAAGAATTGGTCTACTTTGCCTAGTAAGAGGAATCTCATTTCTTCAAGATGTAGCGTTTCAGACATTATTTGAGATCCACATTTTGAATGTTGGCGTAGGTGCGTTTTTTCCAAAATTTAAGTATAAGTTTTTTCGCTGTTATTAGACCATAATTAAGAAAGGCTTCTTGGAATATAGTTAGTTTACTTCCCTCTTCCATTGATCCAAAGATAATCAATTCAGTATTGGGGTTCAATTTTGTGTTAAATAGTTTTGTAAAAATTCCAAAAATTTCATTCCAAAATGTATACAGTTTTGTACAAGAGACAAAGGAATGTGCTATAGTGGCATTTTGAGTTAGACATTTGTCGCAGATGGGGGAAACATTTGAAAATATTTTATTCAGTCTTGTTTTCGAATAATATAATCTATGTAAAATTTTTAAATTGAATTAGGTTATGTCTTACATTCATTGAACATTTGTTTACATATAATAGATTTTTATCCCATCTATCGTTCGGAATTTTTTTATCAATAACTCTTGTTCCCAGTCTCTTCTAATTGCTTCTGTCATTGGTGTTTTCTATATTTAGAATTATATTATATAAGTAAGATATTAAATTGCTTGATTCTGCCTTTCTATTCATTCCTTCCTCCAGTAGATCTGGGGTTAAAGTTTGATATCCTTGTATATACTTTTTCAAATAATCTTGAATTTTGAAGGTATTTGAAATATTGATTACTTTTCAAATTATATTTTAGTTGTAATTGTTGGAATGATAAAAGTTTTCCCATTTCATACATATCTCCCATCATTTTAATTCCTATTCTTTCCCAATGGGTAAACGTTTTATCAATAATGGATGGTTTGAATGAGGGATTATTAGCTATTGGAGAAAGAAGCGATAATTTTCTTAATTTTAAAGTTAATTTTATTTGTTTCCAAATTCGTATTATACTATGAATAATTGGATTCTTCTTGTATATTACATTGTTCAGTTTTATCGGGGAAAGAAGGATCGCTCCTATATTATAAGGGGAACAATCCTCTTTCTCCATTCTTATCCAATCTACCTGTTGGGCAGAACTGTCCAACCAGTAGATTATATTTTTAATATTCACTGCCAATAATAATACAATAAGTTAGGGAGTGTCAGTCCCCCTGATTCTTTAGATTTACACAGGTGTTTTTTTTTTTTTTATTCTGTGTGATTTATAATCCCATATAAAGTTTATAAATATCAGAATCTAATTTTTTTTGAAGAATTTTTTAGGTATGTATATTGGTATTGATTGAAATAGGTACAATATTTGTGGTAAGAAGATCATTTTTTTATCGCGTTTATTCTGCCTATTAATGACATCGGCAGTGTCTTCCAAAATTTAATCAGCCCATTTAATTTAGTTAATAAAGGCATATAGTTTGCGTTGAGTAATGATTTATAGTTCCTAGTAATTTGGATGCCCAAATATTTAAATTTTTCTGTTGTAATTCTAAAAGGGAATTTCAACAGATGTGTCGACTCTTGAGGTTTTATCGTCATAATTTTAGCTTTTGTTCCAATTTATTCTATATCCTGAAAAAGAACCAAATTCCTCTATTAAATTTAGTATATTTGGTATGCTAATTTGCGAATTTGTAATATATAATAATATGTCATCTGCATATAATGAAATTTTATTATTTGAGTGTTTGGTAATATACCCATGAATGTTCGGATGGCTTCTTATACTTTCAGCTAAAGGCTCTATCACTAGTGCAAAAAGCAGGGGCGATAACGCGCACCCCTGCCTATTGCCCCCTTGCTAAGTGGAATTTCAGGGATAATATATTATTAGTCAGTATTCTAGCCGTCGGCTTATCATATAATAGTTTTTTACCCATGAAATAAAATTATCTCCCATATTAAATTTTTCCAATACTTTGAATAAATATTGCCATTCTACTTGATCAAAAGCTTTTTCTGCATCCAATGAAATAATTGCTAGTTCTTCTTCAGTATTATGTGAGTACATTATATTAGACAACCGTCTCAAATTGTTAAATGAGTATCTCTTTGGTATGAACCCTGTTTGGTCCGGATTTATTAGTTTACTAACATATTTACTCAATCTTCTCGCTAGGGTCTTCGTTAATATTTTTTGGTCTGTATTTAGGAGTGCAATAGCTCTATATGAGCCTGGGTCTTCTAGATCTTTATCCTTTTTTGGTATAAGTGTAATAGTTGATTCAGTTAGTGTTTCTGGTAGTTTATTTTCTTTAAAAATGTATATATATAAATCTTGCAACCGTGGAGAAATTATTTCGTAGAATCTTTTATAGAATTCATTACTGAAGCCATCTGGTCCTGGGGTTTTGCCGTTCTTTCAACGAACTAATTGTTTCTTCTATTTCCTGTAGTGTAATCTGAGCTCCTAATGCCTCTTGTTCCACCATATTTAATTTTGGAAGATTACAATTTATCTAAGAAATTTGCAATTTGAGTATTATTTTGCAGAGGTTTTTTTCGATGTATATAAGTTTTGATAAAATTGAGCAAATCTTTTTATTAATATCTTTAGGTAGTGTTAGTAATTCCCCTTTGTCTGATTTAATTTTAGTAATTGTATTTTCTGTGTCCCTTTTTTTCAGTTGGCGTGCTAAGAGTTTATGAGGTTTATCACCAAATCAAAATTTTCTTGTTTTGTAATTTGAAATAATCTCATTATTCTGGCCGATAAAATTTTATTTAGTTTATATTTTAGTATTATTATCTTATTATGTTTATCTATAGTTGGTTCTTTGGCATTTTCTGAATCTAATTGTCTTAATTTCTTGTTCTAACTGCAATTGTTCAGTATTATTCTTTTTATTTTGGAAAGCTTGATATGAGATTATAATTCCTCTAATAAATGCCTTAAAAGTTTCCCATAATAAAGAGGGTGAAATATCTGGTGTATCATTTGTCTCAAAGAAGAATCTCATCTGCTCTTTTAAATATGTGCAACCTTGTGAGTTATTTAAAATTTGGGGATTAAACCTCCAAAACGAATTTTTATCGGGCATTCCTTCTAATTTTAAAGAAAAAGTTAACGGGGAATGATCAGAAATGATACTATTATGATATTTAGAATTATATGTATATGGAATTAGTTTTGTGTCCACTAAGAAATAATCAATACGTGAATATGTTTTATGTACTGTTGAATAAAATGAATATTCCCTACTTACTGGGTTAGCGATCCTCCATACATCTGTTATATTAGAATTTTTCATGTATGTATTTAGGAGTTCACTCGTTTTAGATTTTATGTTAGTCCTTTTTTGTTTTGCTGATTTATCCAAATATGGATCTAAAACACAATTCAAATCTCCCCCTATTATCACATTTTGATGATTAAGTTCTGAAATTATATCCAAAATTTTACTAAAAAAATTGGGGGTTGTCAAAATTAGGAGCATAAATATTTATCAAAGTAAGTGGAGTAGAATAAATTTCTCCCGTAACTATGACGTACCTCCCCTCTTTATCTGCTATAGTATTCTTTAATTTAAATGGTATACCTTTACGAATGATAATAGCCGTGCCTCTAGATTTAGAAGTAAATGAAGAGTAGTATGTTTGCCCAATCCAATTTGCCTTCAATCTTATCTGTGTTTGATATTTCAGATGCGTCTCTTGTAAAAAAAATAATGTCACTTTTTAAGGCTTTTAATTGGGCAAAGATCTTACCCCTTTTAATTGGTTCATTAGCGCCCCTTATATTCCAACTACAAAACGTGATTCCTCCAGTTTTATTTTGTTTATCGTCTTGCATTATGGATCATGTTAATACCTTTACTTCATATGGTGCAACCAAGAACCTTATAACTCCAGATGAAGGATGATCATCCCCAGCTGTTAAGTTTTGTTGGCATCTCTCCTTCAGAATAAACCTTGAAAAAGACCAGAAAGTGTAGAGTCGTGAAAAGATAATTAACAAACAAAAAGTGATATTATAATATCCAAAAATAAAGATATTATAATTAAAAACAAGCCACCAACAGGTGGTAGAAAAATTGTTATTGACTTCCGTAGATGTTTTTTATATGTTTCGCTCTGCCCCCTTGACCAATTATTATTAATTGGAAGAGAGAGCGATACAAAGTTCAAAATTATATATATATATATATATAATAAAACATACTCCAATAGCTAGATTAGAAATTTATCTTCCAGGAGGAAAAACAAAATAAAAAAGTAGTTTCCAAATTAATTATATATTTAAATATAACAGTAATTATGTTAATTATATATCCATATCTATCAATATGCCTAGATTTATTACAATTAAGTCTCAAACTTTTGTATCAGACAACAGCAGGTCCCAAGGGGTTAACCAAATTCAGACCCTTGGATAATTTCCAAGTATCTGAATCTCCTCCCCCCTTTACGCACGATCTAGATTAAGTCTACTGTATCCATAAAATGTGTTTAGTATGTTATTAATACTACCCAATTTTATTAATTATATATTTCATGTTAGTATGTAATTATATGTTTTCTTAAATCGCCTCCCGACTATTCTATATTACACTATATTCTCAATTTATTTTCCCCGCCACAGTTTCTCTTCTTTGTCAGTCCTTTGTTGAAATGAAAACTTAAAATCCGACCTTGAATTAACATTCCAAAGATAAAGTCTAGACAGTGCCTCGAGGAAGATTCGCCATTTTAACAAGAGCAGTCTTTTTTGTATGTTAAAAAAAAAAAGAGACACAGTCCTTTCTTTGTCGCTTCTCCTCGATGTTATTGTAGGAGACCAACTCCTAACGATCAGTAGACCTCCTTTGTGATACTTTGTGCATATTTAAATGCCTCTTCTGGATCCGTGAATGCACGTTCAACATGGTTATAAGAAATTCTCAATTTAGCGGGATATACTATCCCATATCTTACTCCCGAGACCTCTTTCAGTAGTCTTCTCGTGTTTGTAAACTTATTCCTCTTTTCCATGACTTCAGCTGGAAAATCACGGAAGAATCTTAGTTTGTCTTCTCCAAACATCAAATTCCCTCCATATGGAATCTTTTTCATAATTCCTTCCAAGGTTGAAATGTCATAGAATTTCAGAATAATCTGTCTTGGGGGGGCAGTTAAGCTTGCTTGAGCCTTACGTCGGACTCGGTGAACCATATCTATTCTCGGGGGCTTCAGGCAGCTTAAGTACTTGTTTGAGTAAATTGGCAGCAAACTCCTGAAAGTTTTGTCAATCTCCTTAAAACTCCTTCTTTTAATCCAATTATCCTCAAATTTTGTCTCCTTGATCTTGCCTCCAAGTCCGTGCATTTATACTTCATTTTAGCAAGCTCCCTCCCAATGATTTCTTGTTCCTGTTTTAGTCTCTTTATCTCCTTAGCCATCTCAGTTATCGTATTGTCCATTCCTTCCATAGCCACCTCAGTAGATTTTAGCATTGTATCCAGTTTTTTATTACAATCCTTATCAACCTGCTTAATTTTTTTATTTAAATCCTCCTCAACTTCGACCACACACGTTTGGTTAAGTCATCAATTTTCCCCATCAGCGTATCATTACCTTGTTTAATTTTTTCAGAGAGGCTTTTGTCCAGCACGAGGTTCTCCTCTCGTATCAGTTTTGAAATAACTTCAGTGACTGAAGCTAATACTGACTTTTCCAGGTGTTCCATTTGTTCCTCCATTAAAGTCAATTCTGTAGAAGGATTTCGGGAATCAACTTCTTCTTCTGAACTTCCAGCTGATGTTTGAGGGGATTGAGGAGTCTTTTCAGGTTTTTTTCAAGTAGGCTCTTGTAGCAGGTCTTGAAGTGGCTTTTGCAGACTTCTGGCGAGGTTTCTGTTTTTTCATTTAAAACTGCAATTATTCTCTGTTATCAGCAGGATTCTGATAACACACAATTAAATAGCAGCTCCGGTAGTTATTTTCAGAACTCCCCCGTCTTCCAACTCATATTTTAGCACATTAAAACATTCTTCGGGAGCAGAGCGAAACAGCGACGTCTCTCACCCCACCATTGACGCCACCGGAAGTCCAGCTTTTTGTGTACCCTAAGACAGGTTTGTAGTTTAATCGGCTTGGTATGATTGTAAATTGTCCCAAGTGTGTGGAGTGAGTGTAAGATAGTGTTAGTGTGTGGGGATCATTGGTTGGCGTAGACTCGATGGGCCGCAGGGCCTGTTTCCATGCTGTACCTCTAAACTAAACTAAACTAAGCGAAACCCAAAGGCATGGCCGAGATAAAGTAGGGTAAATGACAAGTTCAAGCATTTGCTGCCACAGATTTGGGGAGGGGGTCGTCAGTGTGCCAGGGGTTTACAGGCAGGGGAGGTGGTAGGGATATTGGTGGATCAGGAGTGATCAGGTTCTGAAGGAGAGAGGGTGAGGTCCAGTGATCAGTGCTGAGGTTAGGGGCGTCTGCAATTAATGCCTTGTGTTTTGGGGGAGGGGATGATGAGACCTAGGGAAGGCAGAAATATAGGTGACGGGTTCCAACCCTTGGAGAGGTTAATTTGGGTGATTGGTACTTGAGAGTGAATGGTGGGTGGATATTAAATGTTTATGAGAGGGGAGGGTATCAGTTGAGGATAATCAGTAACTGCGAAGAGGTCAACCGAATGATTGGTACCAGAGAGGTGAGGAGAGATGGAATGCCTGATGGAAAGACAGCAAGCTGACATTAGTAATCTTACTTGTGCCAAGTTTCCACCTGATGAATAGGAAAGGTTTAGAATGAACTGGGTAATTCGCTGGCAAATGGGACCAGCTTGGATAGGGCACCCTGAACAGCATAGATAAGTTGTGTTGAAGACCCTGTTCCCATGCTGTATGACTTTATGTCTTTAAGTGGTTTAAACATTTGTAAGGGGCAGCACAGTGGCACAGAGGTAGAGTTGCTGCATTACAGCGCCAGAGACCCGGGATCGATCCTGAATACGGATGCTGTCTGTATGGAGTTTCAACATTCTCCCTGTGATTGTGAGGTTTTCTCCAGGTGTTCCAGTTTCCTCCCACACTCAAAAGGCGTACAGGTTTGTTGGTTATTGGCTTTGATAAAACTGAAACATTTCCCTCACGTGTAGGATAGTCCTAGTGTATGGGGCAATCGCTGGTCGGCGCAACCCGGTGGTCCGAAGGACTTGTTTCCACACTGTATCTCTAAAGTCTAAAGTCTAACGACTCTCTTCTGAGACTTGCTTGGGAAAGTCCTCTTTAAAATATTCGACTGCAGAGTAAGGTGCACCTTGGCTAGGCTGTGAGTAATCTGTGGGAGATACGTTTTGGATCAGTGTGATCGAATATTCCTGAGTGATGCATTGGGATGACATCATTACGTGTGAATACAACATGCATAATATCTGATCCCTGCAATTTGTAAAAGGAAATGCTCGGCTGAATTTCAAGAGGGATGCACTTCAACTCAGACAAGCGTGTCATTGCGTTGTAGTCCAGGAGATTTCAATTCTCGTTCTTAGAACCGTAACACTGAAAAAGCTGCAGTACTCGACCAGAATTATAGGTGGTAGAAAAAATTGGAAAGTTTAAAAATAACTGCTTGCACTCCTGAGAAAATATAACAATTGCAATGGACATCTAATTTCATACGCTAATCAACCGATAAATAATAGGAGTCAAGCACCTTATCTAATATTATTAAAAGCTTAATTAGTTTTTTTCTTAATTTCAATGCAGAAATAAAACACAGTGAGTGTGATGAGGAAGCAACCAAGTGAATGGTAAATGCTGAGATTTGTCAAAAGGGGTGAAACATTGGAAAGGAGAGGCTGAAAATAAAAGTAATTATAAAAGGGGGCGATAGAGAAACCGAGGTAGCTCAATAGCTGGGAAATGCAATTATTTTTAATCCCTGCCCACCAACTAGTTTTGTAGAATTTTACAGTTATTTAGTCCAATAGGTCCAACACTGGAACTTGTGCTAAACATGACCTTTCTCTCGAAGATAGACACAAAATGCTGGAGTCAGGTAACAGCTCTGGATTAAAGGAATATGTGATGTTTCGGGTCGAGGCACTTCTTCAGACCTAGAGTCAGGGGAAAGGGAAACTAGAGATAGTGACAGAACAACCAGAGTGGCACCTTTTCAAGAAAAAGAAAATACATTTTCACGAAACTTATCTTTCTCGCTTCCTCCTTCACTTCATTCCAACAACATTTCTTCCCTTTCACAAAAAACTGCAGTAACGCAGCAGGACAGGCAGCTTCTCTGGAGAGAAGGAATGTTTTTTGTTTTTTCAGGAACAAGAGGAATTGGGAGCACAAATCTCAAATAAGGAAATAGAAGAAACAATAATCTCATTAAAAAATGGAAAAACACCAGGTCCCGACGGATTTAGTAACGAATTCTATAAAAGTTTTTATGACATATTTACCCCCGCCTACAGAAAATGTATACTTATGCCTTCAAAGAACAAATACTAACTGAAACACTAGCAGAATCCATGATCACACTAATACTTAAGAAAGATGCAGATGTGGAAGAACCTGGATCATACAGAGCTATTGCGTTGCTAAATACAGATCAAAAAATATTAGCGAAAATACTAGCTAGAAGACTAAGTAAATATGCTAGTAAATTAATACATCCGGATCAAACGGGGTTTTTCCCTAAGAGACAATAATTTAATAATTTGAGACGTCTGTTCAATATAATGCATTCACACCAAGCTGAAGATCAAAAACTATCAATCATATCGTTGGATGCAGAGAAAGCATTCGATCAGGTCAAATTGGATTATATGCTCAGGGTATTGCAAGAATTTCAACTGGGAGAGAATTTTATTCTATGGATTAAATTACTATATAATAAGCCAATAAATCATGTCAATAAAACCGAAAGACTCTACGCATCTTTTACAGTTTCCGTTCAAAACAGCTACGAAAAATTTAAATACTTGGGCATCGAAATTACTAGAAGATATCAAGATATGTTTGATGAAAATTATAACCCTCTACTTAAGAAATTATGTAACTTGACTAAATTTTGGAGAACGCTTCCGATGTCCTTAATAGGCCGAATAAATGCCATAAAAATGATTTTTCTACCACAAATTTTATACCTGTTCCATTCTATCCCAATATATTTACCCAAAACGTTTTTTATAAAACTGGACTCAGATATCACAAATTTTATTTGGGATTATAAATCCCACAGAATACAAAGAGCTCATCTGAATAAACCCAATGTAGTAGGGGGATTAGCACTCCCCAACTTTATGTATTACTACTGGTCTGTAAATATCAGGAACATGATCCAATTGCTGGAATACTCTCCCCAACAATTGGATTGGACAATTATGGAGAGAGAAGATTGCTCTCCTTATAATATTGGAGCAATCCTTCTCTCTCCAATATCGATGAATAATATAAATTACAAGAATAATCCAATTATATACAGTACAATCAGAATTTGGAAACAAATTAAACACAATCTAAAATTAAGAAATTTATCTCTCTTATCTCCTATAGGTAAAACCCCCTCATTTAAACCTTCAACTATAGATAAAGCATTTATACAATGGGAAAGAACTGGAATTAAAATCTTCGGAGATGTGTATGAATCGGGAAAACTATTATCATTTAAACAAATACAACTAAAATAATTTGGGAAACAATCAGTATTTAAAATATTTCCAAATCTGTGACTATCTGAAAAAATACGCACAAGATTATCACAATATGTCTCCAGATTTACTGGAAGAGGTAACGAATACAAAGGCAGAATCAGCAAACTTAATATCATATATATATATAATATTATTCTAAATGCAGAAATACCAACAACAGATGGTATCAGGAGAGACTGGGAAAAATAATTAAGTATCAAAATTCCCAAAGAAAGGTGGGAAGAATATTTATTAAACGTGCATAAATGTTCAATTAATGTAAGACACACCTTAATACAATTTAAAATCCTACACAGATTATACTATTCAAAAACTAAAATAATTAAACTTTTTCCCAACGTCTCACCTATATGTGATAAATGTCAATGTCAAGAAGCTAATATAGCACACTCATTTGTCTTTTGTACAAAAATTCAAACATTTTGGACTGAAATTTTTGAAATTTTCACAAAATATATTTGAAATAAAACTGACCCCGGAAGCAGACTGGATAATCTTCGGGATATCGGAAGATTGCCCCGAATTACATGTGTTTCAAAAGGCTCTATTTGAATATGGCCTAATAACTGGAAAAAAGCTAATCTTAAAATTCTGGAAAAATTCTCCGGTACCAACAGTCAATATGTGGATCTCAACTATGTTCGAAACACTACACTTGGAAGATATGAGACTCTGACTAGCAGGAAAATCAGACTGTTCTTTTAAGACATGGTCTGCATTTATAAATCTATTACAAGGATAAGGTGCAAGAATACCTCAAAAGAGTACCGGTGTCGAGTCTTGGTAAAGGGGGAAGAAAAACTGTTGAATTGGTAGATTCCTTTTGCGAGATGTTTATAATAAAGTAACTAGCTTTTCTTTTTTCTTTCTCTATTTTTCCCTTTTTCTTTTTTATTTTTTTCCTCTCCAGGGTCTATCTCTTAATTCCTGTTTCTAACTCTTCAAGGGTTTCCTTTCCCTCTGTCACGCTTTTGCACTTTCACATCTCTTTTTCACTTTTCTACTATCTATGCTGCTATTTTTCTCTCTATTCTCTTTTTTCTAAAGCCTTAAAATAACAAATAAAAATTAAGGGGTACAATTAATGTAATACAATACAATGGATGTACACTGATGTAACTGACAGTACCGCTAATAAATAAAGATATTTAAAAAAAAAAAAATCCATCTAGCTTTATCATGTCCTTCAGAGAAGAGAATCTGCATCTATAATCTGATCTATTGCAGCAGACCATTCAGCATTTCAAAGAAAAGATCACCACATGTATAAGTCAAACTGCTGGAAGACGCCAGTGAGTCTGGCAGCATCTGCAGCGGAAATAGACACATAATTATTATGGGTCGGGAGCATTCCAAGATTCATCATCAGGAAAAGACACAAAATGCTGGAGTAACTCAACGGGTCAGGCAGCATTTCTGGAGAACATGGATAGGTGACATTTAATTGGCTAGCAATGACCATATGCTGAGAATGAGTTAACAGATAAAAGCAAATGAATGATTCCCTCGTTATTTACTTAAATACAGTAAACCCTCGCAATAATGGAAAATGGGGGGAGGATGGTGCCATTTTTGTCGATTTTCCACTATAACCCAGTAAGGGGGGTAATGTTTAACCCAGGGCAGTGAGGGAAGAGATGCACATGCCCGGCCCCACATGCGGTGCACCGAGAATGGGCTTAGTACTCACGCTTCCTTCAAGCTGCTCGCTCTCTCACCTCCCACAACCATAACTATGTCAAATGGTGCCATCTCATTGAGTAACCGGTGGAAGTGGTTGGGTAGTGAAAGGGTTTACTGTAATAACTGACTATAATAACTACATATTTGCAATCAACCAGGGAGATAACAAAGCATTTTTCTCTCAGTAGTTTACAATGCTTTGCTTTTCCTTGGGTTTTCCTGATCAAAAAGATCTGCTTGCAAACTTGTTTGGATTTTTGAACAATTTCACACAACATTTCTGAGTGATTGCTCATTCGACAGTCACTCCTATTCAGAGAATTCTCCAGATCTGTAATCTAAGCTATTACATGCTTATTGACTTATCTGAGATTTTCACAGAGCTATTAGTGCAATATATGGTCCAATTCTGAATGCTGCCTTCAGATGATTGGATCTGAGAAGGCTGTTAGAGGAACAAATGAGATCCGCAAATGTTTTCTGATGAACAGAAAAAAAATGGAATACATGTTTATTTTTGAAGTGGGCAATCTTTGTTTTCTCTGATTATGCCAAGTTATACAAAGCTGCTCTCAATCTGTGAAATATTTTGATAAAATTAATGTCTACACAGCAACGGCAAACTTGGATCAAATTGCTACATAGTTCAATCTTTCTAAGAGCTGATCCAAATTCATCAATCTTGAGAAGCCTGAAATGCAAGCACACCGAAACCTAGATACTTACTCTGTGAGAATAAATTGAAAGCAGAAAAGCCTTTTTTTTTGCATGTTCCTTGTTTCCAATCCTTAGAAAATTGAACCTGAAATTGCAATGTTGAAATTACAACTTTACCTAAACTTATTTGCATAATTACCAATGTAAAATCTTCCATAAATTAGTGCAATCGGGCAGCATAATTGTGATGTTTGGTGGACTGTGTGGGGTGAGAGGACCTGTTGCTGCTCCTGTGCAGCAGGTGCCACTGCACAGGACAGAGGGAGATGTGTATATAGTTCTCTCTTGTCTGTAGACAGGGTGTGTGTGCAGCCATTTTTGTGTAGTCTTGCTGCCAGCATTGAGTAAAGCATTAATGACTCCTGTTGTAAATGAAAGACCCTCAAGTTTTGTGCAGACCTAGAAAACGAACACGAAAGTGGTGTCAGGAGTGGAATACTTCGGATTGCCTCCAAAGACCCAGATGGGCCTATTTTCGATTAAAAAAAAAAAAAAAAAAAATTTGATTTCTGCAGTGATCTCAAACTAACATGTCTCGTCCATTCGATCGTTTCGATCTGGAGCGAGAAAGGTGATCATCATATTTAATGCGTGCTGAATTTTAGTTTGAAAGAATGGCAATTACGATTGACCAGAGGAAGAAGGTTCTCTTGTGTTCATCAATGTCTTCAGAAACTTTTGCACTGCTTCAAAATGTACTTACAGAAGAAGTAACTGAAGCCTCATATGCTGAAATTACAACGGCTTTGCAACTGCATTTCGAAGAAAGTCGAAATTTCCTTGCAGCTCGCCTTGATTTCTACAGGACGGTGCAACAGGAAGGGCAATCGATTACCGAATTTCTTGCCGAACTTCGCACCAAGGCAAAGGCATGTGATTTTAAAACTCAATGCCAGGAAAAGTGCGTTGCGGGATAGACTGGTCATGGGCTGCAGGCACGCAGTCATCCAGCAGGTGATTCTCAAGGATTCGGACGCCTCATTGAAGAATGTGCTGCATTGTGTTAAGATGGCCGAGCTGCTGAGTAAAGAACTACACAAAATGACCGGCGAAACAGCGTCAAAGCTCCGGGGAAGGTGGGACTGTTTCAGAAGAGCCATTCCCCTGTGGGGGGAAGAAAGAAACCCGGCTACCGGTGCAGCTCGACTGCTCATCATCACCGTGAGTGCACGTATATCAAGTCCGTTTATAATGCCTGTTACTGAAAAGGTCATCTCCAGGCAGTGTGTCAATCCGTAGGAAAGCTGAAAAGGGCAAGAAAGTGCAAAACACTATCGACCAAACCACGGAGACCATTCCTATCCAACATCCGCCTTTTCGGATACGGATGACAGTCCTGTGCACCATTGACTGGATCCATGCTCTCCAACTTGACATGAACGCCTTAATCTACGATGGATTAACTATGACATTGTCATCAACCACAGATTGCAACATGGTCAGCAAGTGCGAGAATAACCTGCGAAAACAGGATATTGAATGGCACTTGTCCAAAGAGTTTGACCATGCATTCACCAGGTTGAAGGAGATGCTTGCCCAGAAGACACGCTTGGTCCACTATGACCCATCAAAGCCGATTTCGCTGGCCGCCGATGCCTCGCCGTATGGTCTTGGAGCTGTAATCTCACAAACGATGCTGAACGGCAAGGAAGAACCAACTGCTGCACAGGACAAAGGGAGATGTTGTGTATATAGTTCTCTCCTGTCTGTAGGCAGGGTGCGTGTGAAGCCATTCTTGAGTTGTCTTGCTGCCAGCATTGAGTAAAGTTTTAAAGACTTCTGTCGCATAGTCCCCGATGCACTTAAATACGGTGACCTGATGCTGTTTTATTAATAGTTAAAAGTAGGCATGCATACCATCAGAATGAGCAATTTTTATAATGTCCATTTTCCTAGCCCTGAGTAACTAAATTAAAAATGACATGAAACAGCTTTTTAAAACCTTTAATAAACTCCATAGATGCTGCCTCACCCGCTGAGTTTCTCCAGCATTTTTGTCTACCTTCGATTTTTCCATCATCTGCAGTTCCTTATTAAACTATTAACTGTTTCGGTATGTACTGCGGTTAGATTCTTAGTGTTTTCGTCGATAAAGGTTGTTTAATCATACTTGTGAGACGAAGAAACTGATTGTAATTTGAAGATCTTCCCAAACCAGCACATATATGACTTGGTGGCTAGATAATTTAATAGTCATTGCTGGTTCCGGGTGAATTTAACGTTTCGCAAAAGGTTCGCAAAAATCATGCAAAAACCATGGCATTTAAAAGGCTTTTATCTAGGTGCATGGGAATTGGGGGATATGGATCGCAAGCAGATAGAGGAGATTAGTTTAACTTGACATCATGTTCGGCAGGGACATTGTAAGCTAAGTGCCTGTTCTGTGCTGTACTGTTCTATATTCAATGTAAAAACCATATTGGTTTGCTTTATCAGTTTGCTTTAATTCTGCTTTTGTGTCCTCTGGTGACTACAGGCAGCATGGTGGCATTGCGGTAGAGCAACTGCCTTACAGCGCCAGAGACCCGGGTTTGATCCTGACTATGTGTGCTGTCTGCACGCTGTCGGCATGGAGGTCGCCCTGACTGGGTTTTCTCCGATATCTTTGGTTTCCTCCCACACACCAAAGATGTACAGGTTTGTAGGTTAATTGGCTTGGTATAAAAGTAAATTATCCCTAGTGTGTGAAGGATAGTGTTAGTGTATGGGGATCGCTGGTCGTTGCGGGTTCGGTGGGCTGAGGGACCTGTTTCCGTACTGTATCTCTAAACGAAACTAAACTAATGAATGGAGCTCTTATGAGCATAGAGCCTTTGAATCACGCAGCACAGAACTAGCCCTTCAGCCCATCATATCCAAACTGACAATACCATCAACACTCATCCCATGTACCCGCATTAGTATTTATCTGTTTGAGTCTTAAATGCTATCTGCCTTCACCACCTATTCAGGCTGTACATTCCAGGCATCAGACACTTCTGTGTGAAAAAAATGTCTCAATAATTCCCACTAAATTTCTTACTTCTCACATTAACTCTCTTGGTATAGGAACCCTCACCATGGGAAAAAGATTCTTACTACCTATCCTATCTATTTTTTATTTTGTATCTCATCAGGCCACCCCTCAGCCTCCTTTGTTCCAATGAAAGCAACCCCTGCCTATCCAGAAAAGGACCCAAACTCAGTGGGTAACGCAGTATCTCTGAAGAACATGGGCAAGTAATGTTTTGGGTCAGCATCCTTCTTCAGTCTGCCCCATCTCTCTCTTAATGGAGGAAGAGCTAAAAGCTATTTTTGTGAACCTGATCAAAACCCTTTGGCCTGATTGACAATAAGATGATTTCCAATTTCTAAAGAAGAGTAAGAATCAATAGTTTTGCCAGAAGAAAATTATACCTCTCATCTAAGGCCATTACACATTCAACTGAAGAGGGCAAAGCCAAATACTGGCCTATTGCAGATCAATAAAGGTTTCAAACAAATTGGACCTATGTTGTTCAACATAACAAGTGGTCTACTGCCCTCGTTATTAGAAAATGAAGCGTGCAGTAATTGTTAAGTGGTTTAGCAGTCAGTCACCAATTGCAGGTGCCTTACAATGACAGATGATATAGCTCTTCTAATTAATTCTCACTCAAGAATGACAAAAGATACCAATATTATGGGAGATGGCTTGGTTGGCAGGTGCACATCAAAAATAATTTGTCCAAGTCTTTCCCTATTAAACTCCGAAACAATTTTTTATTGCAGCAATTCAGCTGAATTTATACTTCTCGGAGGCAAAAAAAGCACCGGGATTGATACTTGATTAGGTCATAGTCATACAGCACAGAAACAGTCCCTTCGACCCAACTCGTCAATGCCGACCAAACTTCCCCATCCAAGCTGGTTCCACTTACCCACGTTTGGCCTATATCCGTCTAAACCTTTACTATCCAAAAATATGTGATTGAGCCAAAAAAAGACAGCATGTGCTGGAGTAACTCAGCAGGTCAGGTAGCAAATCTGGAGAAGGTGGATAGGTGATTTTTCATGTTGGGACCCTTCTTCAGACTGAGAGGCAGAATGGCAGAAATGGCCTGTTTTTGTGCTGTCTGCATTCTCGACAATTAAAGTGATAATGGACCCATAAACTCAATCCAACAACTTCACCCATGCTCATTCCTGAGTGTTGCTTTAGTGTAACATCCTTAGTAACAAGTGCTTTCTTAGGTAGCTGCTGATGGTATGAGTGATTGTTATACCAGGATTGAGTTATAGTCAGCTCATGCCTATCCTAAAAGTCAATGGGGTAAATCTGTTGCCCCCAAATCACCTATTTTACTTCGGAGTCACGTGAGTGACTACGTGAAGAAGTCCCGCCTGGCGCATGATCGGCATTACGTCGACGCTGTTGGTAGGCAAAGAGCTGCAGAGCGCAGCTCCACCAGCGGTAAGGAACAGGCCCGCAGGTAAGTAGATTGAATTATTTTACAGGGCGTGTTCAAACTCCGTGGTGCTGGCGTGCAGAGCCAGCAGGAGTTGAAAGAAAAAGAGGAAATACTCCGGAGGAAAAACGGAGGTTAAAATGCGTCCCGGGTAGAATCTCAGCGATCCGGACGGCAGATTAGTGTGGAGCCGGTTCCGATACCGGTGGCCGTTAAAATTAACCGTAGGGAGCATTTAGTCGCTCCACAAACAAAAGCCACGGGAAGAATCTCCAGTGGGAAGGAAAATAAAGAAGTCTGAGAGGCCGTGGTTTTAAATGGTTTTAAATGATTTTAATAAGGAAAGGCCTCCAGACAAGAAAGCTTTATGGTTCAGAATAAATTAAATGGAGAAATACTCTAAATTATTTTTCAACCAAGGGTCTAAAAAACCCAGAATATTCCCAGGCAGGCCCTGAGGGGTTTCCATATACAAGTATATGGTGTTTTTACCACTGTGGGAATATGAACCTCAGATTGGGCTGGAGGTAGTCTCCTTAAGCAAGTCTCAGGAGTACCAGGGCTGTAAAGAAACTGACCCTAAAAGTGGTGTTTTTGGTCATAAGTACCCACCACAGCACAAGTATAAATCCAGGTGTACTTAATGGGTACAAAGTACGATACCTGAAGGAAGCGGTGAGGCCATGGAAGGTAACCATGGTGGCCAACATCAATTGGTTTTTCACCAGCTTCAGGAGGCTGTTATGGTTGAAACAACAGATTTATATGAAAACACTTGTGCTTTACTAGGGTGCCAACATTGAATCCGATTAAGGCACCCATGTCTTCAATAGTGTGGAGGCACAGGGAATACGATTCCAAAGAATTTCAAGTTTGCGGGTGGCATCACTGCTTATGGGAAGCAGGTGAAAGATTGTGCAATGACCAAAATTTAAAAAGGGCAAGTGGCAAGAGCTCAATGGTATGAGAGAAAATTGCCATTCGGACCGTTTTGCACTTTAGATTTGCAGGTCAATACAGATCAAGCTATGTTCAAACTCCTGGTTATTACGGAGTAAACCTGCCTAAAACAAATCAAAGTCATTGATAAAGAGGCAAAGATATCAGCCTCATAAAACTTTTGCAAAATTGGTGGTCCAATGTGAAGGGGATTTGATATATGGATCAAACAGAGGCAGGAGTATGGTGAGGAAGTATTTTTATCCAGCACAGCCTTATGTTAACCCATATTGTTGGGGAAGAAGGCCACCACGTGCATTTGGAGAGGTACAAAAACTTTATTCTATCACAGAGGAAGCTTTTGTTGAACCTCCGATTGGTGGTAGATTACAGGTGTGTTATGATAAATGATATTGCATAACAGCTGAACGGTTTATATTAGATACTGTGTAAGGATCTACAATAAAATTTGTAGAAGGAGTTGATCCACCTGTACAGAATTAACCTAATCCTAGTTTATGTTTCTGCACCTGAAAAATCTCAAATAAAGAAAATTATTTAGGGAAAGTGTAATGGGGTAAAAAACGGAGTAAGCATCCACAACAATTTGTATCAAATAATTTCCCCAGGCAGAAGAAAGATGGTGGTTGAAGAGTCATTCTAGACATCACACACTTTAATACATTTGTCCAGTATAAAACATTTCAAAATGGACACCTTCAACACTGCAAGGCAGTTGTTATCAACAAGTTGTAATTGGTTACTATAGACTTCAAGGATGCGTATGATTTAGTACCAATTTATCATCATGTTCACAGGTACTTGAAAATTAATTAAATGGGTCAGCTATGGCAATTTAAGGCATTATCTAATGGATTAAGCTCAGCTTCTAGGCTGTTCACACAATGGTTGAAACCAGCACTTGCACTGATAAGGACACATGGTCATGGTTTGTCTTGATGACATTTTTAATTGGCAATGCTGATCAGGAGTCAGCTGAAAAAATAGTGCAGCAATTACAAGCCTGTTGAAAGACTAGGGTCCTGATCCATCCAACAAAATCTAAGCTTCAGCCATCCCCAACAATTTACTATTTGGGGTTTGTGAGTGATTCAGTACCATGTTCGGTAAATTTACCAAGAGACAAAGTGTCAATATTACAAATGTGTGTCGTTGCCTTGTTGACAAGCCTTATCCCTCCATCCGAGAGGAGCTTAGGTAAATTAATAACACTATTTCTGCAGTAGAGTTGGTCCACTGCATTACCAAAAAAGCTCAAAAGGGCAAAAACACAAGCACTAGAAGAGTGTGCAGGCCATTTTGACAGGCCTATGCAATTGCCAAAGGAAGCTTTATCAGAATTACAGTGGTGGATTGAGAATGTTCCACAAGCTGCTTAAAACATATTAGCTCAGCAGCCAGCAGTCATTACAAACTGAAGCAAGTATTCTTGGATGGTGGATAGCTTCTCGGTTTTTTGGGCTAAGATAAGTGTAATATCTGTTCTTATCAGGTTAATATCTGATACGTCCCTTATCTAGGGGGCTACGGACAATAACACCAGGTGGTGGCAGATGGATTATCCAAGAAACTTATTTCTCCAAACATTGGTAGTAATTATTTGGAGTTGTTATGAGCTTTTATGGATTAAAAGCTTATTGTTCTACTATAAAAGATTTGCATGTCCAATTACAAGTAGACAATACCACAGCTGTGGCATATATCAATCACATGGGTCGAGTAAGATTATTATCATGTGATTATCTGGTTAACCAGATGTGGCATTGGTGTATCTTCAAGAATATTTGGCTTTCAGCTATCTATCTCAGGGAGAGACAATATTGTGGCGGACAACAGATCACAAACATTTAAAGACAATACAGAATGGATATTAAATCCACAAGTTGGAAAATATTGTTAGTGGTATGGATTACCTGACATTGATCTGTTTGCGTCTAGATTAAATCACAAATTGCCCAAATACGTCTCATGGGAACCCAACCCTGGAGCAATAGCTGTGGATGCATTCTCACTACATTGGGGAGGAAATATGTTCTTTTATGTTCCCCATTCTGTATGATTAGGCAATGTCTGATGAAAATATAGTAAGACTCTGCTACAGGCAGTTTGGTGGCCCAAATTGGACACAGTCATGATTCTCATTGATGTTTAGAATAATAATTGAGCCATTTATGCCAATACATAGCTGCAGTAATTTGTTGAAAAATTCATCCATGGCATGATCATATGAATTTGTTCATCTGCAGCTTCTGACCAGACCATTACAAGAGCTTGGACTGTCGGATAGGACCATGAATGTTATAACTGCAGCTCGGAAAAATCGCATTAAAAACAGTATTTTGTTTATATAAAGTAATTGGAAGTCTTTGGTAAAAAGTCAAAGATATGTTATCATACTGCTAACATATCAGATATATTGGAGTTCCTTGCTGGATTGCATTTTTTGATCAGCACCTAAGCGATAGGGCCATTAATAGGGCTCATAGTGCTTTATCGTCCTATTTAGGACAAATTGCTGACCATGAATCTAGCGGGTCTCATCTGTTAATATCCCGATTGGGGAAGGAATATATATTAAAATCTGCCCAAAGTAAAAATACAGAAGTAGGGAGGTCAGCATAGTTCTTACTTTGCTTAGGCAATGGGCTCCAATTCTATCATTGTTTCGGAAGTTAACATTTGATGTAATAATGCTCATGCCTTTAGTATCAGCACAAAGAGTGCAAACGTTGCAAATGTTACGTTAGACTGTATGCATGTGGCTACAGATAACATTGTCTTATATGTTTACGACTTAACCAAACAAAGCAGACCAGGAGGAGCTGGAACCAAGGTAAATTTTAAAGCATATCCTGTCGACCAAAAATTGTGTGTGGTTAAGCATTGACTCAATATGTTGAAGTAGGCAAGAGTCTCCATGGTGGTGAGCCAGTGCTATTTATTACACACAAAAAAGCACATAAAAGTATCAGTACAAACTGATGGTTCCAGATAGTTACATTCTAGATGGTTAAAACAGGTTTTGGGACTCAGCAGGAGTAGACATTGAGATGTTAAAAATCACTCCACCAGGGAGGTAGGTACATCCACGGCAAAGGCACAGGACGGGCCACTCGATCAAAAAAAAAACTTTTCAAAGTTTACAAGAAACCAGTTCTCACGGTGTCAGGGTTGGACACGCAGTGTTGGGTTCTCTTTGATTGTGCTTTGTTTTATATCATCAATTTATATATTTGGTTATAAATCTTCCCCTACGATAGAAGGGTTATTACTTTCATTCTTTTATAATGAAAAAACTTATTACATAAACTAAAGAAATGTTTATAAGATGTATTATTTACTCACTACTGTGTTGATTGAGCTAGAGTGTCGTATGGAATGAATCTACGACATAAAAAACACAGAGCTACAAAATCTTCACGTAGTCACTCGCACGACTCTGAAGTAAAATAGTAAGATTAAACGAGAACTTACCAAGTTTGAAGTTTGATAGTTATTTTATGAGGAGTTACGATGAGGGATTACGTGCCCTCCACTCCCAACCCTCATAAAATAAATGATCATCTGGTAGTTCTAGTCTATATTGAGCCTTACTATCTTACTCTGGCTATTAGTGCTGTGTTTTTCATGCCGCTGCTTTGAAGCATGCCGATCATGCGCCAGGCGGGACTTCTTCACGTAATCCCTCATCGTAACTCCTCATAAAATAACGATCAAACTTCAAACTTGGTAAGTTCTCGTTTAATCTTACTATTCTTCATCATTGTCTTCCTCCCAACATGGTGCTGCCTTTTGACTGAAACAAGATTCCCTCAATGGGGGCTGAGTCAGCTCTCTCATAGAAAGTGTGTGGCTGCATTCACGGAATGGCTTTGACATCTGATGGGGGACTCATCTCACCACTTGTTAAAGTTGCCCCTGAGATGTCATGCCCCTGAGTGTCTTACTTGGAAGTGCTGCCAAATAAAAATATTTAAGAAAAAAATAAAGTTAGTAAAAAATAATAAAATACTAAAAAAATGTTTTACAACAATTTAATATGATCAAATTTAAAAAGCTCCCGGTGACTAATTTCTCCCACTAATTTAAATGTAACTGTTTACATGGTTCAGACTAAACCTGACAAAGATTCAATGAGGAAGTTTAAGTCAGCCCATTGGACTCCATGAGAAGTCAACGACTGGAATATAGGTAGTAAAGAACTGCAGATGCTGGTTTACACCGAAGACAGACACAAAGTGCTGGAGTAACTCGGTGGGACAGGCAGCATCTCTGGACAGAAGGAATGGGTGAAGTTTCAGATCTGATGAAGGGTCTCAACCCGAAAAGTCACCCATTCCTTCTCTCCAGAGATGCTGCCTGTCCCACTGAGTTACTCCAGCATTTTGGGTCTATTTTCTGGAACATAGGGTTAGGTATTGGAGCAAATGATGCTGCAGAGAGCTCATGCCCCCTCTAGGGCCAGGCTTCAGGACTTTCCAGGAGAAAAATAGATGGCTTCTGTTGTAAACATTGACTTCAAGGATGGATGATCTGACATATTAAATTAGAAGGTGAAGTGATTCATTTCCAGTTGTGCTCCATGACCTGAACCACTAACTCTCTTTCTCTCACCATTGATGCTGCCTGACTTGCTAAGTGTTTCCAGCTTTTTTCCAATTTTGTAATGAGATAATTTTTTTAATGCACCACTCACTCCAAATCAGTGCCTTAGGGACCAGATTAAAATACATTGTCATGTTTGTGCTATTGACAATTATTCCTTTAGATCTCATTATATTTAATAATACATTTGGGCGGCACAGTGGCACCGCAGTAGAGCTGCTGCCTTACAGCGTTCGATCATGACCTTGGGCCTAGGATCAATCCAGACCTTGGGTCCTTTCTATACAGAGTTTACAAATTCCTCCTGTGAGTGCCTGGGTTTTCTCCGGGTTCTCCAGTTCCCTCACACATTCCAAAGACATGCAAGTTTGTAGGTTAATTGAAAATATAGAATGTAAGACGCTATCGAGATTCGGTGGGCCAACCTCGATTGAATCGATGTTTCTTAAGAAGTGAATACATTGTAAAGTACAAAAGTACTTTTAAATGCGGCTGTTGAAAACACATTAGAATTCATTATATCCGTATCTGTACTACTTTTATTATATAACGCGCTCATCAAACAAAATGAAAACTGAAGTAAAAACAGAACGTTTTGGACAAAGTCAGCAGGTCGGGCAGCAACTGTGGAAAGGGAAACGGAGTTAGTGTTGCAGGTCGAAGTTTCCTCTGCAGCAGAAAGTAAACTAAAATTTCATCAAGTCTGTTATTTAGTTGGTGTCAAGTTCAGACTCAAAGATTGGAAGTTCCAAATAAAATGTAATGCCACAATCATTGTGGAGTTGGATAACATTAAAAGGCATTCACTCACTCAGGGGTGCATTTTAATTGCAAGATATATTGATTGGATACCACTGTCATCATACCAAATTCGGTGAGGAATGATAGAGATTTTTAATAGGTATTTAAAACACGTGACATACTTCACCAGTTCAGTGAACCTATAAATTATATACAAAAACCTATTTTATATCAAACAGGTTCTTGGCAATCATTGTCCTTCTTTCCTGATTGAACTCCATGTGGATAGATCAGATTAGTTTATTGTCCACCAGCGTGTAATGGAATTTCTTGTTTTCATGAAGCTCATAGAATACACAGTATACACACCATAATGATGAATAAAACAATAAATATGATGGTAAGCCGTAGGGCCTATTTCCATGCTGTACCTTTAAACTAAACCCTTTGATATCTGAGCCTAGGAAAGCATTAATTCTGCACCAACATAGTCAAGCTGCTTAACATGTTTGGGCATTAATGTTGGGAGACACAAAGTGCTAGAATAACTCAATGGGTCAGATGCATCTCTGGAGAACATGGATAGGTGATATATCAGGTCTGGATGTTTCTTCAGACTGGGCATTTGTTTTATCTGTTTGCAGCCAAGATTGAAGCCTAACTGGATAAACTTAAGCCTGGGCCAATCTTTGTAAACTTTGTAAACAATGCAGGTCCACCATCGATTTTCTGGCAGCCTCTCTGCGTCCCCTTTCGCAAAGGCTTTAAAATATACTAGACCAAGTGGGACCAGTTAGGCCCCGTCCCTCAACTCGGAGGGGTGGGTGGGGCGGTGTCACATGGGAGGACTGGTAGCCGAACGCAATATTCCACCACTCACCCATAGCCCCCATCTGAGCAAGTGTTGCTGGCGGGTTCCCATTGTAACAGCACCCCCTCCCCCCACACACACACACACCCACCCCCCTCCCACACACACACACTAAAACCCCCATATGCACTAACCCCCCTGCCCACACACTAACCCCCCCCACACACCAACACCCATCCACACACCAACACCCACCCCACACACTAACCCCCCACACACACTAACCCCTCTGCCCACACAGACTAACCCCCCCCCCATGTCTCTCTGTCTCTCTATCTGTCAGTCTCTCTTCCCCGTCACACACTTCCCCCCATCACACACTCACACACTCCCCCTCCCCCAGCCACACACACACCACCTCCACCGGTCACACACTCCCCGCCCGGTCACACACTCCCCCGTTACACACTCCCCCCTCCGCATCACACATTCCCCCCGTTACACACTCCCCCCCCATCACACACATTCCCCCATCACACATCCCCTCCTCCTGTCACACACTCCCCCTGTCACACACTCCCCCTGCTCACACACTCCCCCGTCACTCTCCCCCTCTCCACGTCAAACACTCCCCAGATCACACACTCCCCGCCGTCACACACATTCCTCACCGTCACACACATTCCCCCCCACACTGTCACACACTCCCCCATCACACATTCCACCCATCACCTACTCCCCTCCCGTCGCACACTCGCCCCCTTCACACACTCCCCCATCACACACTCCACCCCCCGTCACACGCTCCCCCCTTTACACACTTCCCTGTCACACACTCGCCCATCACAACCTATCCCCACCCAAGTCCCCACCCCCTTGTGCGGCCCCAGTCGGGACTGAGGATGGTGGCGCACAGCATGCTGCGCCTGCCGTAGCATTCTCCTTCATTGTGCGGCCCGGGCGGATGAGGATGGTGGCGTGCTGCTGCATTACCGTTGGCAACATGTGTGAATAACCGTGGTGATGTGATTTTAGGCTTGAAGAATCTTCACAGGCAGGTCCCATAGTGATGTCATCGTCAGAGTCGCAACTTGTGTAAATGAAATCCCATTGTCATTGGAGGACTGTGAGATGGAATTGTGACATCATCACTGGAAGCTGCTGCAAGAGTCTTCCTCTCAAAGGCAGTTATTATTTTCAAAGTTGGCTTTTTTTAAACTTTAAATATCAATAACGTGAAATATAACATCAAATCTGAAGGAAACATTACATCGACGATGGGAAAAAGTTGAGTAAGATTCTGCAAAAATGTTTACATGGAAACAAGAAACATAGAAAAGAGGTGCGCATATGTTTACATAGAAACATAGAAAAGAGGTGCAGCAGGAGGACATTTGGCCATCGAGCCAGCACTGCCATTCATTGCAATCATGGCTGATCATCCCTAAACAATAACCCGTGCCTGCCTTCTCCCTTGATTCCACTAGCCCAGTGGTTCTCAACCTTGTTTGCCCCATGCACCCCTTTCACCATATGTCAGAATGTCATCCCCCCCTTTTCCAAGATTGTCTGCCTCAAAAAGTGCATTCCAAATAATATGCATATAATACTGAAAATAGTTTATTTCTAACAGTTTGTGTTTACTAATCTGTGGTCCCAATTCCCCCTGTGAAAACCTGAAACTCCCCCCCTGGGGGGAATTCCCCCCTGGTTGAGAACCCCTGCACTAGCCCCTAGAGCTCTATCTAACTCTCTCTTAAATCCATCCAGTGATTTGGCCTTCACTGCCCCCTGTGGCAGGGAATTGATTGCCACAGGAACACTTGCAATGGAAGCAGTTTTAATGCCATGCACATTTTTGAGCTGAGTTTAATTGTTGGGAATTATATCTCTTCATTAAAGGTACCTGGCCTAATATTACCTACATGTTACTTTTCTGTGTAAATTCCAAGATGGAAATGCACTGAGGTAGACTCAGGTAAAAGGAGGACTGGATAAGGCAGAGAGACACAACATGATAACTAAGTATTCCTTTACAAAGAACTATCTTATTCCTTGACCTAATTTCGCTTTGTATTTCCTATGACGTAACGTGGTTTAGAAAAGCAAAAATAAAGCATTGGTTCTTCTTGAAAAAATAAAGAAAACAAAGATAAATGCTTCAAAAAGGAAAAAAGCAACTCCTCTATTTTTTTGGCCTATTTTGCACTCAAGTGACAACATTGAAAAATGACAACCGTCACGCAATAAATCTACTGGGTATAGATTTGCTGATTTCAATTCATTGGGTGGTACTGGGCGACAAAATCCATTTACTGGTTAGAGCCTGCAATATTGTGTATTCAATCATGTAATTGCATGTCCAATATCATGGGAATTTTTAAAGTACACATTGCATTTGTTGAAAGAAAGCTTGCTGCAGCACTATTTACCACTGGATTTAAGGATATTAAAAGCAAATCTAAATGCATCAGCCAGCTAAGCTCTTGTTTGAGATTAGGGCATAGCTGTGCATTAATTTTCAGTTTAGACCATGTGTGTTATATTGAAGCATACATTTGCTGGCTCATTGATAATATTACTCTGTGGAGTATAACATTGATGCCCGGTTCACAGCCCTGACTGTCATTATACTTGAAATGCATGGTGAGGACAAAAAGTAAGTAAAACTAGCAGTCTACCATTTAGTTTAGTTTAGCTTAGTTCAGTTGAGAGAGAAGAGATACAGAGCAGAAACAGGCCCTTCGGCCCACCAAGTCCACGCCGACCAGTGATGCCTGCACACTAACACTATCCTATGAACACGAGGGACAACTTACAGTTTTACCATACCAATTAGCCTATAAACTTGTATGTCTTTGGAGTGTGGGAGGAAAATGGAGCACTAGGGAAAACCCCATGCAGGTCACACGGAGAATGTACAAATTTCATACAGACTGCACCCATACTCAGGATCGAACCCGGATCTCTGGCGCTGTAAGGCAGCAACTATACCACTGTGCTACCGTGCCACCGTGCACATTCTTTGGGAGCTATAAAAGAAATAAAATGAATTT
This sequence comes from Okamejei kenojei, assembly GCA_035221665.1. Taxonomy (NCBI): domain Eukaryota; kingdom Metazoa; phylum Chordata; class Chondrichthyes; order Rajiformes; family Rajidae; genus Okamejei; species Okamejei kenojei. Next base: position 36,923,906 of record CM069146.1, read on the forward strand.
ATGCAGCAGCTTTCAAAGCTTCATAACATATCAAAACAAATTAAGGACCATAGAAAACGATGGCAACCAATGAATCGTATATAGTTCGATGATGTAAATGGGCAGATAATATTTTTTTTGTGATAATGGTTGGTGAATAAATATTGGCGATTGCAAAGAGTGTACTTCCCTGCCCTTCTGCTGAAAGGAACTTGATGAGGACTTACTTTAATAACATAAATGTTGTTCAATTGACCGATTAAAGTAGTTGAAAGCCAAAGGAACATATATAAAATGCAAAGTGCTGGAGTAACTCAGCAGATCAGGTGGCTTCAGTGAAGAGAATAGATAGGTGGCATTTTGGAGCGGGTCAGCACCCTTCTTCAGACAGATTACAGTCAATAGTTGCAGAAGAGAGGTAAGAGAGAGGGCAGAATAGTGGGAGAGAAGGGGGAGTATAAGAGTGGGGCCACAAGAAAGAGGGAGTAGGGGCGTATTACTTAAAGTTGGAGGATTTTATTTTCATAGCTTTGAAGTTTACCAGTAAGCTACCCAAATAGAAAATGAAGTGGTTTCATAAAGTACAGCTGCCCTGCTAATATTGGCATCCGCTGAATATCATTGGGCAGAAATGCAGAGAATGCATTTCCAGATTTTGCTTTCACTAATTTGTGTAAGAGCTATGAACAGAATATCAATAATAACAGAACTGTCTTTCAACCGGCCAAGCAGTCAAGTGTTACATTGTGTGACTGAAGTCACATAAAATCCCCCCAGGATGATAATGGCTAGAATAAGCAGGAAAGAGTACAAAGAAGATCTTAAGTTGGAATGAGTGCAGAGAAAGTTTACGAGGATGTTGCCAGAACTTGAGGGCCTGAGTTATAAGGAGATGTTAGGTTGACTAGGACATTATTCCTTGGAGCGCAGGAGGATAAGGGGTGATCTTATAAAGATGTATAAGATCATGAAGGGAATAGATAGAGTAGATGCACAGAGTCTTTTTACCCAGAGTAAGGGAGTCAAGAACCCAGAGGACATAGGTTTAAGGTGAAAGGGGAAAGATTAATAGGATTCTGAGTGGCAACTTTTTCATACAGAGAGTGGTGGGTGTAAGGAATGAGCTGCCAGAGGAGGTAGTTAAGTCAGATACTATAACAATATTTAAAATACAACAGGCGCGATTCTTCTCTCTCCAATAAATTTGAAGAAAACACTATATGAGAAAAATCCGATTATCCACGGTACCCTACGAATCTGGAAACAAGTGAAATCAACCCTTAAACTCAGAGATCTTTATGAGATGGGAACTCTTCTCTCATTTCAAGAATTATAGTCGAAATATCATCTGAAAGGCAGTCAATATTTTAGATACCTTCAAATTCGAGACTATATGAAATCATAAATCCAAGACCATCAATCTATGCTCCCAGACAAAGACGAATGTATGAATAGAAACTTAGATTCAAACAAGTTAATATCATATCTGTATAACACCCTTTTAAATATAGAAAGCCCATCATCAGAAGTAATTAGAAGAGCCTGGGAAGATGAGCTTGGCCTAAAAATTTAAAAAGACAGATGGGAGGAAAACCTTCTATATATACACAACTGTTCGCTTAACATTAGACACTCATTAATTCAATTTAAAATTAAACACAGACGCTATTATTCAAAGTCTACACTGAATAAGATCTTTCCAAATGTATCCCCTATTTGCGATAAATGTTTTCTTCAGGAAGCTACTTTAACCCATTCCTTTGCCTCTTGTATAAAGCTACATAATTTCTGGAGAGGAAATTATGAAATTTTTTTCAAAAACACAAAAAATAAAATTGGATCCCGATACGGAATTGATCACTCTAGGTACTTCAGAAGCCTGTTCTGAGTTATCACCATTTCAAAGATGCTTTTTTAATTATGGCCTGATAATGGCGAAAAAACAAATACTTAAATTTTGGAAGCATACATCAGTCCCTACTCTTAAGATGTGGATTATAAACGTCCGAGACACTACATCTTGAAAATATTAGACTTGTCTTGGTAGAAAAAACAGATAATTTTTCCAAGACATGGACACCATTCATTGATTTATTACAAGGCTAGTATGGCGCAACACAACTTTGGATTTAAATCTAATTACAAGTTGGGTGAGGTGGGTGGGGAGGGATGAGGGGCAGGTATATCATCACTTTTTTTTCTCTTTTTCTTTTTGTCCATTTTTTTTCTATTCCTCTCTTCTTTTTTTCTTTTATTCACACTTTGGCTACACTACTTTGGTAGTCTAGGGGTTCTATTTTTGCACCTCACTGTTTCTCTTTCTTGTTTTTTCACCTTTCTTTTCCTCTAACTCAAAGCTAAAAAGTTAAAATTGAAGGTGTGCAATAACTGTATAATTTTATATGCCATTGGTTCTATTTCTGTACATTTGCTTCTAATAGAAAAAAATAAAATAAAATAAAATAAAATACATTTGGACAGGCACATGGACAGGAAAGGTTTAGAAGGATATAGGTCAAATGCGGGCAGGTGGGACTGGTGTAGATGGGGCAGCTTGGTCAGCATGGTCAAATTGGGCAGAAGGGCTGTATGACTCCATGACTATTATTCTATTTCCTCCTCTGAAGAACATGAGTGCACCTGCAGCTACAAGAACCAATGAATATGCATTTAGAAACAAAATATTATGATTTTCAGGACCTTTTAAAAGATGTCTTTGCCCATTGAATATTAATCTTTCGAATGCTCCAAACTTCAAATGACAATCAGTACATTTCTTAACATTGTGTAAGTTAATAATATTGTATCTTGCATTTATTAAAAAAATGTCCTACTGTAGGGCCATTCTGGTCTCTGAACTGCTAAAGTACAAGAATTACTGGCATATAAATTGGCAGATCAATTTTCCACACATGATCTCCCAATTTCTGATGGAAATCTTATGGTCAACCAAATGAAAAGGCATAGTCCATTCCTGCAAGATTCTCATTGATCTGCCCAAATTCTGCGAATCCTTTCAGAAATTCCATTTGCAACGTGTAGATCCGGAGGTTATGCCGAGAAAAAAAATGATATAATAGAATAGAATAGAATAGAATAGAATAGAATGCCTTTTATTGTCATTCAAACAACTTGCTTTGAATGAAATTGCATTTTCTACAGTTTTTACATTACAAAAAAAACCAAGATCCACACTTAACATAGTTTACATAAACATCCATTACAGTGATTCTCCAACACCTCCTCACTATCATGGAAGGCAAAATCTTATCTCTTCCCTTTGTTCTTCACTCGCAGTCCAGCAGTCCAACTGCAGCATCTAGGCGAACTGGGGCTCCGATGTTAAAGCCCCTGGTGGACGATAGTAAGTCCTGTGGCCATTAAGCCACGCGGGGCGATGTTAGGCCCCGGCTACATGTCCTTTAAACCCCGCGATTCCAGTGGGAGAAGTTGCCATTTCGGAAGCTTCGAAAAGCCGTCTCCCACCAGGGACATGGAGCTCCCGATATTCCTGTCCACTAGGGCCTGCGGCCGGTGCCTCTAAAGCTCCGAAGTCGGGTCGCAGCCGCATGCCACCACAGCTCTTCCCGTTCTGAAGTCGGCCAGCTCCAAGATGTCAGGTCCACAGGCTCCGCGACTGGAGTTCTCAGGTTGGTCCTGGCCGGAGGCCGCCGCCGGCTCCATGATGATAGGCCCAATGACACCGGAGACCCGATAGGGAAAAAGTCCGGTCCCCATACAGGGAAGAGATTAATGGTTTCCCCCACATCCCCCCCTCCACCCCCCACATATACACAGCTAAAAAATAAATAAAAACTAGGCTCAAAACATACAATTAACAAGACAAAAATGTTTAGAAAAGACAGACAGCTGTAGTCGAGCCGCTGCCGTTAGGCGCTGCCACACCCACCTTAATAACTCTTCATAATTGGCAAATATCTAACTGCTTATTTATGGGGGTGAAGATTTTTTTAAATGATAATGTCTATACGATGATAAAATTTGCCATGTGATGTCAAATACAGCATAATAGTAAGATTAAATGAGAACTTACCAGTTTGAAGTTTGATCTTTATTTTATGAGGAGTTACGATGAGCGATTAAGTGAAGAACTTCGCCAGTCGGCATGCGCGTCAATTTTCAAAGCAGCGGTGTGAAATCACAGAAGAACAATAATTTAAGTATTATAGTAAGATTATAAATCTAGAACTACCAGATGAGCTTCGTGATATGAGGGTTGGGAGCGGTGGGCACGTAATCGCTCATCGTAAATCCTCATAAAATAAAGATCAAACTTCAAACTGGTAGGTTCTCGTTTAATCTTACTATTTTACTTCGGAGTCACGTGAGTGATTCCGTGAAGATTTTAAAGATCTGTGATTTCACTCTGATTCAAATCCAGGCGTCTCACACTGCAATCAGTTGACTCAGGAGGAATGGATAATTAGCAATACATCGAAACATGATATTGATTAACTTGTTAATGCTTTAATTCACAAATAAACAAATATACAATAGCGACGCCTCTCTCCCAGGGAGAAGCTATGAAACAGAACTTAAAACAGAATGGGCGAACACCCCGGATTCAGCAAGCGGCTTATTATAAAAACCTCTGAAAAGTCAATTCATTTGACCATCCTGCGGCCACGAGGATATGGTCTAGAGGGACGTCCATTGCCCTCGCCGCTGACGTTGATGCCGCCTTGGTAGAGTGAGATTTAAAATTGTCAGTATTAACTCCTGCACACCCCAACATTTGTTTCAGCCATCGTGAATACACTGCACACAGCCGTAAATCCGTGGGATAAGCTGACAGTACAAGCTTGAATCCGGACACCCCTGGTCTGCTTTGTTTAATTAGGTCATAGATGTAAAATTTAACATCATTCTGTGATGACACCATCCTGTCCAGGTGCAGTTTGTGCAAGCTCTGAACCCTTTGTGCTGTACCCCACTGACGAAGCAGCGTCAGTACCATGCTTACATCCCAGATTTCAGAGTACCTGGGAGGATTAGAATTAAAAACACCCTTCATAAATCTGGAGATTAATGGATGAGATCCTTCAGACTGAAGTTCTGACCCCGAGCATAGGCACGATGGCAAGGCACTCCTGACACTGTTGATGGCACTATAGCTCAATCCTTCATCGAAATGTAACTTGGACAGAAATTCGAACACATCTGGGATGGAGGCTGTGTCGTATGTAATGTTCCCCTGTAAACAAAATTCCTCCCATTTCCTGACATGAGAGATGTACTGCCTTTTCGTACTATCCCTCCAGGATGCTGTGATGACATCCACGGTCTGATTGGATAGTCCCGGACCCAGGTATGGCCTTCTTAAAATCTGCAAATCAACAAATTTAGACGATCATACAACGGGTGTTGACCTCCAGTCACAGGGTGCACCAACAGATTATGATGTTTTGGAACCACCACAATAGGCTGCGTAATAATGCCCAAAATCAGAGGGATCCATGGCTCCATGGCCAGTCGGGTACCACCACAAACCCTGAAGCGGAGTTCTGCTTGATCTTAGTCAAGCAACGACTGATGAGGCAGAATGGGGGAAATGCAAATAAAAACATTCCGCCTCAGTGCAGTGAGAATGCATTCACCGCAACTGCCCCTGGGTCTGGTTCCCATGAAACATGCTTCGGTACCTGGTGATTAAGTCTGGATGCAAACAAATCGATATCTGGCATCCCATACTGGAGAACAATTTGACTAAATACATCATGATTCAACATCCACTCAGTGTTGTCGTTGAATTTGCGTGACCTGGTGTCTACCACCATATTGAATCTGCCTGGCAAGTAGACAGCTGAAATCCAAATATTATTTTTAATGCACCAGTGCCAAATAAGGTTAGCCAATCCGTCACAAGATTTCGACTTGATATCACCCATGTGATTAACCTACGCCACTGCCGTGGTGTTGTCAATCTGAAGCTGAACATGTAAGTGATGATTAGTGGTACAGTAAGCTTTGAGCCCATAAAATGCTCCTAAAACTCTAAATAATTAATTCCATGTGATTGGAGAATCAACGCCTCATGCATATTCCATCTGCCTCCACAGCTAGACCTGGTATCAGCAACACCCCAACCTAGGGCACTAACATCAGTCTGCAAAACAACTGAAGGTGTTTCGATCAAAATTTGAATAATTTGAACTGTTTGAAATGTTAGAATAATTTGAAACATTTCTAATCCACCACTGTACTTCTGTAATGGCTTCAGATGGTAAGAGCATGGGCCGATTGAAATGATCTGCATGTATTCTAAGTGCCTGTACCTTTGCCCTCTGTAAATGCTGGTAATGCAAAGGTCCATATGGCACAGCTGGAAAGGCAGCTACCAATTAAGCTGTCCACCTGTTTAATTGAAGGTGATTGCTCCCGCACGAGCTTGATACAGCCTTCAAATAAATCTAATCACTTGCCCTTGGGCAGAGTCACACATATGTGAGTTGAATCAACTGTGAATCCCAAATAGTCAATTATGTTAACCGGCACCAATTTTGATTTAGCTGCGTGGATAATGAACCCCAACCTCTCAACCATGAGTTTAACAGCTGAAACTGATAACTTGGCTGCTACAAAGATGTTTCCAATTATTAAGATGTCATCCAAATAGGCCATTACAATATGGCCATGTGACCGTAGTAACCCCAGTACTGGTTTTAGCAGCTTTGTTTAACCCATTAGGCAGTGCTCTAAATTGCCATAATTGCAATTTAGCTAAGTTTCAAATATCTCCAATACTTTTTATGAACAGGCACTGAATAGTATGCATCCTGAAGGTCTATACATGCCATATAACACCCTCAGGAAATCAATTGCTTGGCAGTAGCATACATTTGGATTTTAAACTGATTATACTGCACAAACGGATGTCCAAAATAATCCGACACCCACCATCTTTCTTTGGTCTAGGAAACACATTAGATATGAATTGATGAATTTGATAAACTGTCTTCTCAATGACACCTTTAAAACATAATTTTGCTATTTCAGCTTGAATCTCCAAATTCTCCCATTGTGAGAAATTGAATGCCCGCTCTGGCTTGTGCTGGGTGGGTGGACACAGGTTGGGAATACATTCAATTTGAAACCCTTGTATACTGTGCAGTATAACCACGTTTGATGTTATTTTACACCATTCTTTGAGAAACCTGTGTAACCTCCCCCCAACTGGTAGGTAATTCTCACTCAATATGTTTTGACAAGAATCAGACCCACCTACCTCCATGGTTACCGGTGGAGGTCTGTGTCCCCTGGCTCTGGAAGGAAAAGGTATGTTTGCCCGTACTCCTGCTGGAGTGCGCCAGCTGCGCACATTGAATGGCCGGCTTGGTCCTTGCCCGCACTCGGTTTCAGCAAACTGTTTATAAGGGTACTGTCGCCGAAGGGTTCTGCTGGTCACAGGCGCCTTGATGAGCCCGACGGTTTTTGCCTCGTCATCTAGCTCCTTCACCCTCTTTGCGAGGTCTTCCCCGAACAATAGGTTCGGCTGCTGGATGTTGCTAGGCTTACACAGGGCAGCGAACCTTGGGTTAATGGTAGGGCGGATGGCACTCTTTCTATGGCAGATAATTTCAAAGTGCACATTTCACATGTGAGCCAGGGCATCCTGCTGAACTTCAGTCAGGAGCCCACCATCCACTGACCTACCAAAAGCCGTAATGCAGTTTCAGCACCCGTTGCAGTTTTAACTCCTGAGCTCGGATGCCTAGTCCCATATGGTCCCAAATGGCATGGTTGATGGCCGGCACTTTGAGCAGGGTACAATTTTCTTGGGGGTCATATTTTTTGGCCGTTGTATCCATGGCCAGCTCCTGAAGCTGGTACGAGGCCAAGTAATTTATACTGGCAACCAGCTCTTCCCCCAGTGGCTCTCCAGAGTCTATTTGGACGGCAAACCTGGCCGCCAGGAATGGGGCCCTGACTGTTGCCCTTCGTCCCGTCGGACAGCCTCTAACGCTAAGCCCTCAGAGTCAGCGTCAGAATCCTACTGACCCGGTATGCTCTGCTCCTCCAAGTGGGAGATACTAGGCAGCCCTGTAGGTGCTGCTGGCACGGGCTCTTGGAGAGGCCGGCGCTCTTGATGGAGCATCCTCTCCAATAGGAGCTCCATCCTGGAAACCCGTTCTACGGTATCCATTCTTGAGGGAAAACCCTCCCGACCGGACTCGTCCGAGTCTATCGGCCGGACAGACTTTCGAGTGGCCTCACGCCCCTCCGTGCACTCTGATACCAAGTCTGTAGTCGCTGGTCTCACTACTAGCGACTCTGTAGGTGAGCTGGCCGGCCGCCCGCTACCCGCACTCCCTCGGGCATTAGATACTTTTGCTACGGCTCGCCTTGCTGCTAACTACTTCTTCATGCTTGAACTTGCCTTCCTGTAATAAGATTTAACAAGCTCAGAAAATCGACCTTGACACTTACCCGAAGCTTTTTAAACTTACCGCTGGAGAAGCGCTGCGCCTCCCAATCGGTCGCTGCGCCATGCGTCAGACGTAATGACAACTGGTGGGGTTCTTCACGGAATCACTCACGTGACTCCGAAGTAAAATCATGGAGTGGCATTGCATTCAAAATTTAATCTGCAAATATTCAAGTTATAAACTAATCACTTGTTTGCTTTCCAATCTGCTAACAATTCAGTTGCTGGACTAATAAATACACTGATAATCCAAATCATTAACTAGAATGCATTTCATAGTCATAGGACGACACAGCATGAAAAAAAGGCCTTTTGGTCCATTAGGTCTGCCTTGACCATTTACACTAAACCCACTTTATTCTCTCTACATTCTCATCATCATCTCCTCCCACCAACTCCATTCCACCCCCCAAAATTCTGCCACTCACTTACACACAAGGGCATTTTGCAGATACTCATGAATCGACTAATCTGCCTAACTTTAGGATGTGAGACAAAACTGTAGCATCCAGAAGAAACCTAGAGAGATCGTACAAACAGCACGCAGACACCACCAGAAGTCCTGGTTGAACTTGGACTTCCTTGGCTTAGTTCCTCGAAGATCTGGTATGAGGTAATAGTGTTGGAAATAAGATTAAGCTGTGTGAAAATATAAGATCTGTAGGTCTATATCTATATAACTAAAAGTCTCATCTTGACCACTTCCTGTCTGCACTGTATATTGATTTTAGAAAAAAACGCTTCCATATATCACTATGATTTTTGGCCATCTTACTCATAGCCCTCCTCTGCTGAGGCAGCCTCAAGGACTTTTCCAATTGATGATAAAGAAACAAATTATGAATGTTTAAAAATCTTGAGATCAGCTGATTGGTCCTCTCGCCAGTCAATCACCACAATGAAGGTAACGCTCTTTGGGGGGGGGGGGGGGCAGGACTATAAAACCCTGGATGCCTGGGTGCATTTGGTAGCCTGCACTCTGCTTGAAATGCTATGAAATTGAACTTGGTGGCCTGCACTCTGCTTGATATGCTATGAAATTGAATTTGGTGGCCTTCACTCTGCTTGAAACGCTATGAAATTGAATTTGGTGGCCTGCACCCTATTTGAAATGCCAGGAAATTGAATTTGGTGGCCTGTACTCTGCTTGAAATGCAATTTCAAGGAATAGCCGTGAGTGAACTGCCAGCCCATCAGTCCTGAGTGACTGATCTGCCAGCCGACCAGCCCTGAATGACTGAGCTGCCAGCCCACCAGCCCTGAGTAACTAAACTGCCAGCCCACCAGCCCTGATTGACTGAGCTGCCAGACCACTGGCCCTGAGTGACTGTGCTGCCAGCCCACCAGGCCTGAGTGACTGAGCTGCCAGCCCACCAGGGCTGAATGACTGAGCTGCCGGCCCACCAGGCCTGAGTGACTGAGCTGCCAGCCCAAGAATCCATTTGGCCCACAATGTCCATACTAGCCCTTTGGAAACCAGTCCCTTTGGCCCACGACACCCATACTACCACTCCAGAAAGCCCCCCACTGGCCACCAATATTGGAATTGGTGGAGAGGTTGAATATTGCGTTGGGGGACCAGCCCTCACGTGTGAACATGGGACCCAACGGGTCCCACATAGTCTAGTTAAAAATTATTTCTCATCAGAAAACCTGTCTCAGGGAGCATTATCTGTGTTCAGTTATGAAAGATAATTTCCATATACTGAAAGAAGATCCTGCACGTATTGGTTTTGACTAATTAGGAGATGACTAGAGGCATGGCATTAGGGCTTTGTGTTGTGAAACCACTTGAAACCTTAACAGGAAGGAGCTTTAAATAGGCAGGCTAAAATTTGCCAAATTCAATCAGTTCTTTCTGACAGATTTATATAAGCTATTGATCAGAAAGGGACTGTTCAAGACCAAGGGAAGAAAAAGAGAACATTTCTTCCATATTATGTGCCCATCTTATCTGGTAACATAGACATAACTCAACGGATCAGGCAGCATCATAGTTTTTAGTTTTAGAGATACAGCATGGAAACAGGTCCTTTGGCCCACCGAATCTGTGCGGACTAGCAATCACCCATACACTAGTTCTACCCTACACACTAGGGACAAGTTACAGATGCCAATTAACCTACAAATCCACGTCTTTTGAATATGGGAGGAACCCGGAGCACCCAGAGAAAATCCACACAGTCACAGCACAGGGAGAACGTGCAAACTCCGTACAGACAGCACCCATAGTCAGAATTGAACCCGGGTATCTGGCACTGTAAGGCAGCATCTCTACCACTGCACCATTGAGCTGCCCCACTAATATCTGGTGAAAAAGGATTGCTTCAGTTTAGTTTGGTTTATTGTCATGTGTACTGAGGTACAGTGGAAAGCTTTTGTTGCATGCTATTCAGTCAGCAATAAGACGTGATATTTCAAGACGGGACCCTTTTTCAGTCTCACAAGTTATCTGTAAATTGTTTGGGGAGTAGTTCTGTCCATATGATTAATAAAAAATATTAAAAATATCTAACTGGCTGATAGAATTCAACTGAAGAGGTTGGCAAGTATTTTACTTCGGAGTCACGTGAGTGACTACGTGAATAGAAGCCCGTACAGCCGTTGGTGCGTCATGACGTCAGACGCTGGTGCAGTCGGGCGGTTGGAGCAGCAGCGCTCCTCCGAGCGGTAAGTTTAAACCGCGGGTTATTCGAAGAGCTGGAGAATTCGGCGGGTGCAGCAGCATCTAAGGAGCGAAGGAGATGGGCGACGTTGCGGGTCGAGACCCTTCTTCATACTTCACCCTCGATTCTCCAGCATCTGCAGTTCTTCGTTAAACAAGTTTAAAGAGGTAAGTTTTAAAAAAAAATTTTACCGCATGTTCAATTTCTGCGACGGTTTGGGTAGAGAATGTTGCAGAAAGGAAGAAGGTGTCGGCGAGGCGCTCCGAGGGTAGAAAGGAAAAGTGGCAGGAGAGTGTTGAGAATGGAGGCCAGTCTGGTACACCTGGTCCGGTGCTGGCTACACAGCCAGAGGTTGCGGACCCACTGCCGCGGGGGCAGTGGAGGCTTGTCAGTAGGGTGGAAGGCCACTGGCAAGTCTCTGTGGCCCGTAAATGAGTCGGGCCTGGAGGTTATACCCTCCATAGGAGAGTCCGTTTTGCTCACGGCTCTACCACGTCGAGATTCTATTTCAAAAGCATGCTTGACAGGGACCAGCTCCGTGGGGAGGAGTGGTGCCCAAGCCAGGCTGATGGAGAGCTTGTGCTAGCAGCACCTGTTTCAGGGCTGCAGAACTATCCTGCCTGTGAGGAGGATGTTCCAGCTCCGTGAGGAGGAGTGGTGCCCAAGCCAGGCTGATGGAGAGCTTGTGCTAGCAGCACCTGTTTCAGGGCTGCAGAACTATCCTGCCTGTGAGGAGGATGTTCTATCAGGGCAGTTTGCTGACACTGTTTCTATGCTGGGGGAGAGCAGTAAAGGTGTTCGGTTGGAGGTAATTCCGAACATTGCTGGGAAGTTTGCTGAGTGTAGAGGCAGGAAAGGCGATTGATATAGAATTGGCCGAAGCCATTCAGTATATGCTCTCCCATCAGTTACAGGAGCTAGCTATGGATGAAGTAGCAAAGAACTATAAAGCTCCTGTTAATTGTGATCTCCTGAAGGTACCGTTGGTTAATCACCAAATTTGCATAGATGGGTTTGCCTGCTAGGGCCCAGGAGATGAAGTTTTAAAAAAGTGCTTAAACTGTTGTCAGCAGGTATTACAGCTGTGGTGAAAGTTATTGATACAAATGATATGGTTGAAGCACACCAGGATGAACTGGGACTCCTTTGTAATGCATTTTGAAATTAATAATATCGGGAGGGCCGCTATTAGGCCAGTGCTAACCCGAATTTGGCGAGTTGTGCAAACCGACCAGTGTACCACCACAAAATCTGTTGTTTGGTGGTAACCTTGCAAAAAGGGTCAAAGACTATTATGAGGTTGTTATAACCATGGCCCTCATTAAGCCAGCTGGAAGCAAGGCAAAAAAAAAAAGGTTCTCTACAAGAAGTCGAGGACAACAAGGCCGCAAGGAAAGATGCTGGTAAGGAATATAACATTGACAGACGATGAATTAACTGATGTTCCTGTTCAAATTGGGGAAGGTTAAAATTGTTCTCAAACAATGGCAGCAGTTGACATCAGATTTGTTCATACTTAGTGCATTGAAGGGGTGAAAAATTGGATTTTACTATAAGGACAGTTACATTTTCCTAGTCATAAACTTATTTTTCAGATGAGGAAAATGTGCTTATTCAAGCAGAGATTCAGTCGTTACATAAGAAGGGGTAATTGAGCCTTCTGTCTATCAAAGTCAAGTATATTTCCCAGATCTAAAAAGACTGGGGGATGTAGAATTATTCTGGATTTATCGAACAAATTTGTTTGTTATAGGCATTTCAAAATGGAGACCTTTACCACGGGCAAACATCGCAGATGATCGCTTCTGTATAGTCTCACATTTATCTCGTTACATTGAGATTACTAAACCTCTGAGAGGAACAGAGTTGGCTTTGTTTATTAGTCACAAAAAACCACACAGTAAGGTGTCGGTGCAAACGATTTCAAGGTCCTCGCGGCCGCAGGATGGTCCAGTGAGCTAACTTTTCAGAGGTTTTGTCACAAGCCGATTTCAAGGCTCGGGGTGTTTGCTGATTCTGGTGTCAGTACTGTTACATTTTTCCCCTGAGTTAGAGGGGTTTGTTATGATTTGTTTGTAAATAAACTGTTATTTCATTTAACAAATGTATTACTGATGCATGATTGATTGTTAACGACTTTTGAGTCAATCCAGGCAGTGTGAACGTCGGATTTGAGTCTGCGGCGTGAATTCACAGTGCTTTGAAGTCTTCACGTGACTCCGAAGTAAAATAGTAAGATTAAACGAGAACTTACCAGTTTGAAGTTTGATCTTTATTTTATGAGGAGTCGAGTTGAGGGACTACGTGCCCTCCGCTCCCACCCTCATAGATCTCATCTGGTAGTTCTAGTTTTATCATCTTACCGTTATACTTCGGTCATTGTTAGCTGTGAATTCATTCCGCTGCTTTGAAGATTGACTCACCAATGGCTGTACGGGCTTCTATTCACGTAGTCCCTCAACTCGACTCATAAAATAAAGATCAAACTTCAAACTGGTAAGTTCTCGTTTAATCTTACTATTCATTTAAACCCTAACAAATGGGATGTTCCAAAATGCTGTCTCACAAGCTCACAGAAATCGAGAAAATTACATCCAGACCTTGGTCAGGGTGAAAGGTACCGACAGGCCATTTTGATTTGTTTAATGAATCATACTTGCTTATCATGGGAGTGTAAGCAACTCATTTGGGCATGTTGGCATTTATATTTGATAACATTTGCATCTATATGGATCATTTCAATCTTCACAAATCAGAAAGAAAATAAACGTTAATCTGCCTTAAGATGAGTTAAGAATTTTCTGACAGGGTGAAGTCTGTTGCCACTATAAATTAACCTCAGTGGGCTTGCCATAGTAAAGCTGGCATTTTGTTTTAATCCTGGAGACCACTTGAACCTTCCTGAGGGTTCATCTACTGCTTCACACATTAATGCCAGGCTGATCAACACTAAGTTGCAATTTTATTGAAAAATGATATCTCACGGGGTCCCATATGAGCAAAATTAAATTAAATACATTTTAATTCTGAGCTATGTAAGAAGCCATTAGGACTGTCCGTGGGAAAGGTAAGATATAACTAGAGGCAAAGAGGATAAGAGAGGCAGAGTATAGACACAAAATGCTGGAGTATCTAAGCTGGTCAGGCAGCATCTCTGGAGAAAAGGAATAGGTGACAGTTCATGTTGAAACCCTTCTTCAGACTGAAAGTCAGGGAAGAGGGAAACGAGAGATATGAAAAGGTACATCGAAGAAATGAATGAAAGATATTCAAAAGCACAAATCAAAGCCAGCAATGATGATCGATACTCAAGAAAAGGTGGAGCCCACCATGGTCCATTGTTGGCTGTGGGGAAGATGACAACGAGTGATACAAGCAGTAAAACTCTGCAGGATGACAGTGCAATTAGTGTGTACAACTAAGGTTAGGGAGGGACAGAGATAGGGTGTATGCAAGGGTTACTTACAAGAAGTTAGAGAAACCAATGTTCATACTGCTGGGCTGTAAGCTGCCCAAACAAAATATGAGGTGCTGTTCCTCCAATTTGCCTTTGGCCTCACTCTAACAGCGGATGAGGCCCAGGAGAGAAAGGTCAGTATGGGAATGGGAAGGGGTGCTAAAATGTTTGGCAACTAGGAGATCGTGTAGGCGGACAGAGCAAAGATGTTCGGGGACAGGAAGACAGAGGGAGGAAATAGGGAGGGAGTGTAATGGTTTGGCACTTAAAGAAGCAGCCATTAGGGGGAGGGGAGGAGCGACACCCGACCGGTAAGGTTTAAAATCCAGCACGGAGCTTGTTTTTTCAGAGGCCCACAGGAGCCATTGGAAGAGAAGGAGGGGAGGAGCGACACCCGACCGGTAAGGTTTAAAATCCAGCGCGGGGCTTGTTTTTTCAGAGGCCCACAGGAGCCGTTGGATTAGAAGGAGGGGGAGGAGCGACACCCGACCAGTAAGGTTTAAAATCCAGCACGGAGCTTACCGAAATCCATAACGTTCCATTCGGAGAAGTGGTTTTTTTTGGGGGTTTTTTTGAGGAAGCCGCTGATTGGTGGGAAGTGGACTAGGGTAAGCAGCTGATTGGCAGTCAGATTCCAGCAGTTTGTTGTGTACTTTGTATTGTGTTGATATTGTATCCTGTGTAAGGGGGGAGTATGAAGTCCAGGGCAGTGTATCTGTTGTGGATGTCAGATGTGGGAGGTCAGGGAATCTGATAGCCCTCTAGACGTCCACATCTGCGCCACGTGTGTCGAGATGGGGCTCCTAAAGGACTGTGTTAGGAACCTGGAGCAGCAGCTCGATGACCTCCGTCTGGTCAGGGAGAGTGAGGAGGTCATAGAGAGGAGCTACAGGGAGGTAGTCACTCCCAGACCACAGGAGGCAGACAAATGGGTCACAGTTAGGAAGGGCAAGGGGCAGAGGCAGGGGCTAGAGAGTACCCCTGTGACTGTACACCTGGAAAATAGGTACTCGTGTTTGAGTACGATTGGAGGGGACAGCCTATCTGGGGGCAGCAACAGCGGCCGGGCCTCCGGCACAGAGACCGGCCCTGATGCTCAGAAGGGTAGCAAAAAGAGGAGGGCAATTGTAATAGGGAACTCTATAGTTAGGGGGTCGGATGGGCGATTCTGTGAACGCAGTCAGGAGACCCGGATGGTAGTTTGCCTCCCTGGTGCCACGGTCTCGGATGTGTCGGAACATGTCCAAAAGATTCTGAAAAGGGAGGGAGAGGAGCCTGATGTTGTGGTACACATAGGTACCAATGACATAGGCAGAAAAAGAGAAGAGGTCCTGAAAGGAGAATTTAGGGAGTTGGGGGGAAAGTTAAGGAGAAGGACCAAAAGGGTAACAATTTCAGGATTACTGCCTGTGCCTTGTGAGAGTAGGAATGGAATGAGGTGGAGGATAAATGCGTGGCTGAGGGACTGGTGCAGTGGGCAGGGATTCAAGTTTCTTGATCACTGGGACCACTTTTGGGGAAGGCATGATCTGTACAAAAAGGACGGGTTGCACTTGAACCCAAGGGGGACCAATATCCTGACAGGGAGATTTGCTAAGGCTACTGGGGAGACATTAAACTAGAAAGGCTGGGGGGAGCGACTCAGGTAGAGGGGGCTAGGGGACAGGGTGTGAGGCAAGAGGCAGAGAAGGGAAGCACTCGGACACGAAATGTAGGCGAGAAAGATGAAAAAGATAATAGACAGAGAATAAGGGATGGTGGGTTTCTAAAATGTGTATATTTTAATGCTAGGAGCATTGTTTATAAAGGTGGATGAACTTAGAGCCTGGATTGGCACCTGGAAATATGATGTTGTGGCAATCAGTGAAACATGGTTGCAGGACGGCTGTGATTGGAAACTAAATATTCCAGGATTTTGTTGCTTCAGGTGTGATAGAATTGGAGGGACCAGAGGTGGAGGTGTTGCATTGCTTATCAGAGAAGATATTACAGCAGTGCTTTGACAGGATAGATTAGAGGGCTCGTCTAGGGAGGCTATTTGGGTGGAACTGAGAAGTGGGAACGGTGTAGCACCACTTTTAGGGGTGTATTATAGACCGCCATATGGGGAGCGAGAATTGGAAGAGCAAATATGTAAGGAGATAGCAGATATTAGTAGTAAGCACAAGGTAGTGATTGTGGGAGATTTCAATTTTCCAAAAATAGACTGGAAAACACATTCTGTAAATGGGCTGGATGGTTTGGAGTTTGTAAAATGTGTGCAGGATAGTTTTTTTTTGCAGCAATACATAGAGGTATCGACCAGAGAAGGGGCAGTGCTGGACCTCCTGTTAGGAAATGAGGCAGGTCAGGTGACGGAGGTATGCATTGGTGAGCACTTCGGGACCAGTGGTCACAATACCATTAGTTTCAATATAATTATGGAGAGAGTCAGAACTGGACCTAGGGTTGAGACTTTTGATTGGAGAAAGGATAACTTTGAAGGAATGCATAAGGATTTAAAAGGAGTGAATTGGGACATTTTGTTTTATGGGAAGCATGTAGAAGAGAAATGGAGGACATTTAAAGGGGAACTTGTAAGAGTACAGAATCTTTATGTCCCTGTTCGGTTGAAAGGAAATAGTAAAAATTGGAAAGAGCCATGGTTTTCAAGGGAAATTGGACACTTGTTTCGAAAAAAGAGAGATATCTACAATAATTACAGGAGGCATGGAGTAAATGAGGTACTAGAGGAGTATAAAGAATGTAAAAAGAATCTTAAGAAAGAAATTAGGAAGGCTAAAAGAAGATATGAGGTTGCTTTGGCAAGAAAGGTGAAAGTAAATCCAAAGGGTTTCTACAGCTATAATAATAGCAAAAGGATAACGAGGGATAAAATTGGACCATTAGAGAGCCAGAATGGGCAGTTATCTGCAGAGCCAAAAGAGATGGTGGAGATATTGTACAATTTCTTTTCTTCGGCATTCACCAAGGAGAAGGATATTGAACTCTGTGAGGTAAGGGAAAAAAGTAGAGTAGCTATGGAAACTATGAGATTCAAAGAGGAGGAAGTACTGACACTTTTGATAAATATAAAAGCGGCTAAGTGTCCAGGTCCTGACAGGATATTCCCTGGGACATTGAGGGAAGTTAGTGTAGAAGTAGCAGGAGCTGTGATAGAAATATTTCAAATGTCATTAGAAATGGGAATAGTGCCAGAGGATTGGCGTACTGCGCATGTTGTTCCATTGTTTAAAAAGGGTTCAAAGAATAAACCTAGCAATTATAGACCTGTTAGTTTGACGTCAGTGGTGGGCAAATTAATGGAAAGAATACTTAGAGATAATATATATGAGCATCTGGATAAACAAGGTCTGATCAGGAACAGTCAACATGGATTTGTGCCTGGAAGGTCATGTGTGACAAACCTTCTTGAATTTTTTGAAGAGGTTACTAGGGAAATTGATGAGGGTAAAGCAGTGGATGTTGTCTATATGGATTTCAGTAAGGCTTTGACAAGGTTCCCCATGGAAGATTGGTTAAGAAGGTTCAATTTTTGGGTGTTAATGGCGGAGTGGCTGAATGGGAGATGTCAGAGAGTAATGGTGGATGGCTGTGTGTCAGGTTGGAAGCCGGTGACCAGTGGGATCTATGTTGGGTCCACTGCTGATTGTCATGTACATCAATGATCTGGATGATGGGGTGGAAAATTGGATAAGTAAGTATGCAGATGATACTAAGATAGGTGGTGTTGTGGATAATGATGTAGATTTTCAAAGTCTACAGAGGGATTTGGGCCATTTGGAAAAGTGGGCTGAAAGATGGCAGATGGAGTTTAATGCTGATAAGTGTGAAGTGCTACATCTTGCAGGACAAATCAAAATAGGACATACATGGTAAATGGTAGGGAATTGAGGAAAGCTGTGGAACAGAGGGATCTAGGAATAACTGTGCATAGTTCCCTGAAGGTAGAACGCATGTAGATAGGGTGGTAAAGAAAGCTTTTGGTGTGCTGGCCTTTATAAATCAGAGCATTGAATATAGGAGTAGGGAAGTAATGTTAAAATTGTACAAGGCATTGGTAAGACCAATTCTGGGGTATGGTGTACAATTTTGTTCGCCTAACAAAATAGAGAGAGTACAGAGGAGATTTACTAGAATGTTGCCTGGGTTCCAGCAACTAAGTTACAGAGAAAGGTGAACGTTACGTCTTTATTCTTTGGAGCGCAGAAGGTTAAGGGGAGACTTGATTGAGGTCTTTAAAATGATGAAAGGGATAGACAGAGTTGACGTGGATAAGCTTTTCCCATTGAGGGTAGGGAAGATTCAAACAAGAGCGCATGACATGAGAATTAAGGGACCGAAGTTTAGGGGTAACATGAGGGGGAACTTCTTTATTCAGAGAGTGGTGGCTGTGTGGGATGAGCTTCCAGCAGAAGTGGTGAAGGCAGGATCGATTTGAACATTTAAAAATAAAGTGGATAGGTATATGGACGGGAAGGGAATGGAGGGGTATGGTCTGAGTGCAGGTAGATGGGACTAGGGGAAAATAAATGGTCGGCATGGATTGGAAGGGCCGAGCGGGCCTGTTTCCGTGCTGTAATTGTTATATGGTTATTAGAAGTGGTGTGAAGGAAACTGACAAAGAACAGGAGGTCAGAACTGAATGGGAAATAATTTTTCAGGTGAAACACAGCACAAATAGCCACTTAACAGCCATTAAATAACCATTCATTGTGTGAATCCTCTGCTTTATCAAGTGATAAAATCCCAATACAATTTAATGCCAAGAGATGAAAAACTAAAAGTCCAAAAGGGAAAAAGAATAGAGCAAAGAAAAACAATTGAACACTTTGTTTCAACAAGGTCTAATCATCATTCAGAGAATGTGGGCTACTTTATTTCACACAGTTGCGATTTGTAATCATTTATTTATGTTCTGACAAAAACAATTTGATTAGAACGAGGTTACATTACTCAAACTAAGTAATCCCTCGCGGGTAATGGTTTAGCCGGCCAGTGGTGAACAACCCCAATGAATAATAGATCGCCAGAATCAGTTTATCTGAAGACATTCCCGGTGCAATTGCTGTCCAATGATGAAGTCTACTCAACTCTATACAAACAAATAGATTTATTGCTGAGGGAAGGTGTGTAGTTCATTAATGCAGATGCATTAAAACCAATTATGTGCTATATAACTCCAATTGGTGCAGTCATTAACTTTTCATGCTGCTTATACCTTTTTTTATTCAGCTGAGTGCATTTCAGACAGATGATTCCAGTAACAAAAGGTGAATGAGGGACAGCACATTGGGAAAAAACTACCGCTCAGGGCCTTGGCAAGTGCTGGTCTGGACATTTCAGTGCTCAGTAGCAGATCGAAATCCCTATAGAAAGAAATACTGACTTACTTTCTACATGAAAGATCCATCTACAAGAAATGAAAATATCGCCTCAACTTTAGCCTATTTTTATTTCGAAAGCAAAATACTGCAGATGCAGAGAAACAGTAGAGTTGCTGCCTTACAGCGCCAGAGACCTGGTTTCGATCCTGACTACGGGTGCTGTCTGTAAGGTGTTTTGTACATTCTCCCTGTGACTGCGTGAGTTTTCTCCAGGTTCTCCGGTTTCCTCCCACATTCGAAAGACGTACAAGTTTGTCAGTTAATTGGCTTTGTTGAAAACAAATGTAAATTGTCCCTGGTGTGTAGGATAGTGTTAGTGCACGGGGATCAATGGTCGGCACGGACTCGGTGGGCCAGAGAGCCTGTTTCCATGCTGTACTTCTAAACTAAAAATAAATTACCATTCAATTATTTTTATTTTTACCATTGGTCAATAAAAGTAGACACAGCATTTGGCATTCCTTCATCATTGCCTTCTGCATTATGTACAAATATGCCTACTGGGAAATCCAGCACCAACTCCCAAAACCAAATGAGCCAAGAGTCAAGAGTGTTTTATTGTCATATGTCCCAGACAGAACAATGACATTCTTACTTCCAGCAGCACAAAGGAATATGTACACATAGTACCTGGCAAACGATATAATAAATGAAAAAAATGTATACACACACACACACACACACACGTATGTGCGACTGAGGGGTTCCCATTGTGATGCCAGAGATCCCCATTGTAATGCAAGTCATGGCAACCCTCCCCCAACTGCCCCTCACAATCCCTCTTCCTACATCTATCCTCCTCCATTCCCTCTTATCCCCCAGCACTCCCTCCCCCTCCTCTTCACCCTCCTTCTTTCCCCTCTCCTCCTCTCCTCCCTGACTCCCTCCCTCACCTCTCCCTGTCTCTCATTTCTCCTACCCTCAGTCATTAGGTCAGGTTAGTGTGTGTGTGATGCCGCAGGCCGCCCCCTCCCCTCCCCCGCAACCGCGTGTTGAGGGGACGGGACCCAACGGGTCCCCCTTGGTCTAGTATAATACTAAAACTCTCATCATTTTTGTTTGCGAGAAAAAAACAATGACCTCAAGTTTATGTAGTTCAGAGTTTATTTGGAGGTTGTAATGTATTATAGCATGATGGCTCTAAGGAAGAATCTGTTCCTGAACCTGGACATTACAGTTTTCAGGCTCCTATATCTTCTTCCCGATGGCAGGAGTTTAATGACTGGTGTGGTCAGGGTGATGTGGGTTTCCAATGATGATGGCTGACTTTTTAAGGCAGTGACCCCAGTAAATCCTTTCAGTGGTGGGGAGGTCAATAACTGTGATGGATTGGGCAGTGTTCACCACTTTCTGCAGTCTTCTTTGTTCCTGGGCGTTCAAGTTGCCGAGCCAGGCCAGATTGCAATCAGTCAATATGCTCCCTACTGTACACCTGTGGAAGTGCTTGTGAAGAATACTATGATGACTTTCATTGTGGCTAACGTTAGGGAGACTCCTCTGTTCCTCCTCCTTAAAGCACACGGAATTGGTGGTTCAGCATTGATGTGGATAGAGAACTGGCTGGCAGACAGGAAGCAAAGAGTAGGAGTGAACGGGTCCTTTTCAGGATGGCAGACAGTGACTAGTGGGGTGCCGCAAGGCTCAGTGCTGGGACCCCAGCTATTTACAATATACATTAATGATTTGGAACAGGGAATTAAATGCAATATCTCGAAGTTTGCGGATGACACGAAGCTGGGGGGCAGTGTTAGCTGTGAGGAGGATGCTAGGAGGCTGCAGGATGACTTGGATAGACTGGGTGAGTGGGCAAATGCATGGCAGATGCAGTATAATGTGGATAAATGTGAGGGTATCCACTTTGGTGGCAAAAACAGGAAGGTAGACTATTATTTGAATGGTGACCGATTAGGAAAAGGGGAGATGCAGCGAGACCTGGGTGTCATGGTACACCAGTCATTGAAAGTAGGCATGCAGGTGCAGCAGGCTGTGAAGAGAGCGAATGGTATGTTGGCATTCATAGCAAAAGAATTTGAGTACAAGAGCAGGGAGGTTCTACTGCAGTTGTACAGGGTCTTGGTGAGGCCACACCTGGAGTATTGCGTACAGTTTTGGTCTCCTAATCTGAGGAAAGACATTCTTGCCACAGTCCCAGACCTCATGTGCTATCTGTATGGAGTTTGCACGTTCTGCCAGTAACTACGCGAGTTTCCTCTGAGTTCTCCAGATTCGCCCACGTCTCAAAAATGTGCAGGTCTGTTAATTGTCCGTGGTGTGTAACTGAGTGGTAGCTGCTGGTGGAACAGGGGAATGTGGGGGAATAAAATGAGTGAGGGTGGGATTAGCGCAAAAACCAGCATTTAACGGTCTGCACAGATTCCTGTGACATAGCTCTGGAACTTCTTGAATCCAAATGAAGACACAAAGACTAAAATGTTTTAACCTCAGGATTCAAAGAAATAGAAGTCTGATGGAGATCCTCATTTTAAAAGCATTTCACCAGGTAGATGCAGTGATGATGTTTTCTGGACCACAACTAGGAGCTGGAAGTACGATACTACAAAATATATATATATAGGAGAAATCATTATATCCAGAGTGGGATTAGATTGTGGAACTCACTGCCATAAAATATAGAGGTGAAGAATAGTGCTCCATGATCACCAACAAAATGGATCGAAGGACCTCTTTCTGTGCAATATATCTCCATGACGTTATTATGAAAGAATGGGTAGGAGGTCCCATAGCCCAACATTTATGCATCAATCAACATCATTAATAAAGAAATTGGCTGGTTACTATCAAGGAGCTTTGGATTATTATGGCTTCTCCTTTCCAGAAGTTGAGAAACATTAGAGATATTTGGGAATAGGTTTCTTTTAACGCTGGTACTTAGATGACTCTAACATATCCGCTGCAGACACCAATTAATCTTCTGGCTCACAATAGTGCCATCAATGCCGCAATGGCTTGGATTCCAATCAAAGACAAATCCTGACCATGTGCAGTTCAAACAATTTTTTTTAACAAATACCAGCATAGAATGCTGATGCTGAAAGGAAAAAAGTTTTCAAAAATTGTGGGACCGAGTTCTGAAATGTCCTCCAGCTGAGGATTCTTAGCTAACCAAGTGGAAATGATAGCCAGTGGCAGCACAGTGATTTCAACAGGGCATCTAGCACCTTGATGACCAGCAGATTATCTCTTCAAACAATTCAAAATATGGGACATTAACAGCAGAAGGACCAAGAAGGCAGTGATTTCAAGATCAGGTCGGTGATCGATAATGGGGTGGCACGATGGTGCAGCGGTAGAGTTGCTGCCGTACAGCGCCAGAGTCCCGGGTTCCATCCTGACTACGGTTGCTCTTTGTATGGCATTTGCACATTCTCTCCATGACCGCGTGGGTTTTCTCCATGAGCTCTGGTTACCTCACACACTCCAAAGACGTACATTGGTTAATTGGCTTGGTAAAATTGTAAATTCTCCTTAGTGTAGTGTAGGATAGTGTTAAGTGTGCGGGGATCACTGGTCGGCGCAGACTTGGTGGGCTGAAGAGCCCGTTTCCGTGCTGTATCATTAAACCAAACTAAAAAAACGATCAAACACTGAAAGAGGAATAACGTGAGGGGCTAAAAGAATGGGTGCAGAGGATGAAAAGGGGATAAGAATGGAAATACATCATCATTATTTTTGACAACTCCTAAAATGAATTACAAACTTACAGCTCATTTCCTGGGTCAGACAGACTAACGAGTCATTAAATGTTGTTGAATCCTTTAACAACTACTTAAAATGTTAATTCCTTGGCATAACTTTCTCTGTTGCATTTGGGCTGCAAATGCAGAAACCATGTTAATCAGACAAAGTTAAGAATGAGATATTTCCACCAAGTTAATGGAAAACTAATATGAATCAGATAGTAATATTTACTGATCAGAAATCCAGAAGGTATCAATAGACAATACACAATAGACAACAGGTGCAGGAGTAGGCCATTTGACCCTTCGAGCCAGCACCGCCATTCAATGTGATCATGGCTGATCATCCGCAATCAGTACCCCGTTCCTGCCTTCTCCCCATATCCCCTGACTCCGCTATTTTTAAGAGCCCTATCTAGCTCTCTCTTGAAAGCATCCAGAGAACCGGCCTCCACTGCCCTCTGAGGCAGAGAATTCCACATAATTCCACTCTCTATGAGAAGAAGTGTTTCCTCGTCTCCGTTCTAAATGGTTTATTCCTTATTCTTAAACTGCTGCCCCTGGTTCTGGACTCCCCCAACATCGGGAACATGTTTCCTGCCTCTAGCATGTCCAAGCCCTTAACAATCTTATATGTTTCAATGAGATCCCCTCTCATCCTTCGAAACTCCAGAGTGCACAGGCCCAGCTGCTCCATTCTCTCAGCATATGACAGTCCCACCATCCTGGGAATTAACCTTGTATCACTTCATGTATAGAATTCCTTCACAGATTCTGCCATTATTTATTTTGGAAAAAATGATCCAGACCCTAAGGCCATTCTGGAAAACACAAACCAGATTAAATGAGTTTGTTAGCTCCAGGATAGGCTCTTATCCAAGCAGAGAATGAATTGCTAATGTATTGCCTATTGGTTTATAAACAGTTAGTAAACCAATAATCTTTGAAAGGAAGGCAGAAATGTCGTAAGCAAGTCAACAAAGAATAATTATATTGTTATTGTATACAGTGGGTTGCAAAAGTTTCCATACCCCTTGAACTTTTCCAAATTTTGTCACATTACAACCACAAACGTAAATGTATTTTATTGGGATTTTATGTGACAGACCAACACAAAGTGGTGCATCATTGTGAAGTGGAAGGAAAATGATACATGGTTTTCAAATTTTTTTACAAATAAAAAACTGAAAAGTGTGGCATGCAAAAGTATTCAGCACCCTTTACTCTGATACCCCTAAATAAAATCCAGTGCAACCAATTGGCAACCACCTAATTAGTAAATAGAGTCCACTTGTGTGTAATCTAATCTCAGTATAAATACAGCTGTTCTGTGAAGGCTTCAGAGGTTTGTTAGAGAACATTAGTGAACAAACAGCATCATGAAGCCCAAGGAACACACCAGACAGGTCAGGGATAAAGTTGTGGAGAAGTTTAAAACAGGGTTAGGTTATAAAAAATATCCCAAGCTCTGAACATCTCATGGAGCACTGTTCAATCCATCATCCGAAAATGGAAAGAGTATGGCACAACTGCAAACCTACCAAGACATGGCCGTCCACCTAAGCTGACAGGCTGGACAAGGAGAGCATTGATCAGAGAAGCAGCGAAGAGGCCCATGGTAACTCTGGAGGAGCTGCAGAGATCCACAGCTCAGGTGGGAGAATCTGTCCACAAGACAACTATTAGTCGTGCACTCCACAAATCGGGCCTTTATGGAAGAGTGGCAAGAAGAAAGCCATTGTTGAAACAAAGCCATAAGAAGTCCCGTTTGCAGTTTGCCACAAGCCATATGGGGGACACAGCAAACATGTGGAGGAAGGTGCTCTGGTCTGATGAGACCAAAATTGAAGTTTTTGGCCTAAATGCAAAACGCTATGTGTGGCGGAAAACTAACACTGCACATCACCCTGAATACACCATCCCCACTGTGAAACATGGTGGTGGCAGCATCATGCTGTGGGGATGCTTTTCTTTAGCAGGGACAGTTCTAATTGCAGTTAGAACAAGAAATTAGACAATTAGATTTAGAAAATGCCAAAGAACCAACTATAGATAAACATAATAAGATAACAATACTAAAATATAAATTAAATTAAATTTTATCAGCCAGAATAATATTATTTCAAACTACAAAACAAGAAAATTTCGAATTTGATGATAAACCACATAAACTCTTTGCACGCCAACTGAAAAAATGGGAAACAGAAAATACAATTACTAAAATTAAATCAGACAAAAGGGAATTAATAACACTACCTAAAGATATTAATAAAAGATTTGCTCAATTTTATCAAAATGTATATATATTGAAAATCTCTGCAAATAATACTCAAATTATAAATTTCTTAGACAATTGTAATCTTCCAAAATTAAATATGGTGGATCAAGAGGGATAAGGAGCCCAGATTACACTACAGGAAATAGAAGGAACAATAAATTCGTTGAAGAATGGCAAAACGCCAGGACCAGATGGCTTTAGTAATGAATTCTATAAAAGGTTCTATGAGATAATTTCCCCACGCCTGCAAGATATATATATTTGCGTTTCTAAAGAAAATAAACTACCAGAAACACTAACTGAGTTAACGATTACACATACCAAAAAAGGATAAAGATCTAGAAGACCCAGGCTCATATAGAGCTATTGCACTCCTAAATACAGATCAAAAAATATTAGCAAAGACCCTAGCGAGAAGATTGAGTAAATATGTTAGCAAACTAACAAACCCAGACCAAACAGGGTCTATACCAAAGAGATACTTGGTATATACTTGGGCTTTTATTGTTGCAGGTGATTTTAACCACTCCAACTTTAAAACTGTACTCCCCAGATTCCACCAACATGTCTCCTGCCCAACCAGAGGAAACAAGACTGGACCTAGTATACACCAATATTACTGAGGCATACAAAGCCCTCCCCCTCCCCCACCTGGGACAGTCTGACCACCTCTCTCTGTTCCTGCTCCCCAAATACACACCTCTGATCAAACGCGTGAAACCTTCAGTGAGGACAGTGAAGGTCTGGCCTGACGGGGCTGTCTCTGTCTTACTGGAACAGTTTCAGCAAACAGACTGGAGTCTGTTTTCCACTCAGGCCACCTTCAACTCCCAAGTGAACATCAACTCATACACCTCAACCATTCTGGACTATATAAAATTCTGCACGGACAACGTCACTACCCACAAAGAGATAAAGACCTACCCTAACCAGAAGCCGAGGATGAGCTGGGAGGTCAGACTCCTGCTGAAGGCTCGCGACGCCGCTTTTAAATCTGGCGACGCTGAGGGATACAGCTCATCCAGGGCCAATCTGAAAAAGGGAATTAGGAATGCTAAACTCAATCACAAACGGCGGATCGAGGAGCATTTCCGAAACAACTCTGACCCCAGGCGCATGTGGCAAGGAATAAAATCCATTGCTGATTACCATAAAGTCAACACCCCCCCCCCCAGACAATGCCTCCCTTCCTGACGAGCTAAACCATTTCTACGCCCGCTTTGACCGGGACAACAAAACTCCAGCCATCAAAGTTGCTCCACCGCCGCATGAACAACCCCTCAGTCTCTCCACCTCTGCTGTACAAGATGCACTGAGCAAGGTGAATGAGCACAAAGCTGCCGGCCCCGATGGCATCCCCGGGCGGGTGCTCAGGGCATGTGCTGGACAACTATCCCTGGTCCTCACTGACATTTTCAATCTGTCAATGGCCCAGGGTGTCGTCCCCACTTGCCTCAAGACATCTACCATTGTGCCAGTGCCCAAACAATCAGCGACAGGGAGTCTCAACGATTTCCGGCCAGTGGCACTCACCCCTGTCATAGCCAAGTGCTTCGAGCGGTTGATCTTGGCTCACCTCAAAGCCAGCCTCCCCCCCACCAGTTTGCCTACCGGTCCAACAGGGAAGATAGATGGGAAAAAAATTATTATAAAAAAAACACTTATATGTAAATAAATGTTCATTGGGCATTAATGTAAGACATAACCTAATTCAATTAAAAATTTAACATAGACTATATTATTCGAAAACTAGACAGAATAAAATATTTTCAAATGTTTCCCCCATCTGCGACAAATGTTTAACTCAAAATGCCACTATAGCACATTCCTTTGTCTCTTGTATAAAACTGTATAAATTTTGGAATGAAATTTTTGGAATTTTTTACAAAACTATTTAACACAAAATTGAACCCCAATACAGAACTGATTATGTTTGGATCAATGGAAGAGGGAAGTAAACTAACTATATTCCAAGAAGCTTTTCTTAATTACGGTATAATAACAGCAAAAAAACTTATACTCACATTTTGGAAAAACGCAACCACGCCAACATTCAAAATGTGGATTTCAAACATGTCTGAAATGCTACACCTTGAAGAAATGAGATTCCTCCTACTAGGCAAAGCAGACCTATTCTTAAAGACTTGGTCTCCTTTTATCAACTTTTTACAAGCAGAGGGTGCAACATAAGAAATTAAATGGTTTCGAACCGGGTGACGGATGGGCAAAAATATGAAATAGGTAGATCTCTCCTAATCTCTCTTTTCTTTACTTTCTTCTTTTCCTTCAATCTTTTTAGCTTCTTATCTCTGTCCTGTATTTATCTGTTTCTATTCACTTGTCTATCTATTCCGGCACTCTTTATTTCTTTATTCTCTCACTGTTCTTTTATCATTAAATCAAAAGTACGAAGTTGTACAAGAATGGAAATATGTATGTATGTATTAGGTACTCAAGTACCACACTATTGTACTTATTTCTAACAAAAATAAACAAAAGAAAAACAAAAAAAAGAAGTCCCGTTTTTGCAGTTTGCCACAAGCCATGTGGGGGACACAGCAAACATGTGGAGGAAGGTGCTCTGGTCTGATGAGACCAAAATTGAAGTTTTTGGCCTAAATGCAAAACGCTTTGTGTGGCGGAAAACTAACACTAAACATAACCCTGAACACACCATCCCCACTGTGAAACATGGTGGTGGCAGCATCATGCTGTGGGGATGCTTTTCTTCAGCAGGGACAGGGAAGCTGGTCAGAGTTTATGGGAAGATGGATGGAGCCAAATACAGGGCAATCTTGGATGAAAATCTGTTAGAGTCTGCAAAAGACTTGAGACTGGGGCGGAGATTCACCTTCCAGCTGGACAACGACCCTAAACATACAGCCAGAGCTACAATGGAATGGTTTAGATCAAAGCATATTCATGTGTTAGAATGGCCCAGTCAAAGTCCAGACCTAAATGCAATTGAGAATCTCTGGAAAGACTTGAAAATTGCTGTTCACAGACGCTCTCCATCCAATCTGACTGAGCTTGAGCTAAGTTGCAAAGAAGATTGGGCAAAAATGTCAGTCTCAAGATGTGCAAAGCTGGTAGAGACATACCCCAAAAGACTTGCAGCTGTAATTATATCAGAGCATCAATTGCATTCACAAATAACACAGGCATGTTTACTTTTGAGCTATTTTCTCATCCCCATCACCTCCCTCTCCAGAAAACCCCAGCCCGAAAAACATTAATCAAAGTAGTCTATAGAGCCAAAGTGTGTTTGTACACGTAGAACATAAAATGCTGGAATAACTCAATGGGTCAGGCAGCACCAAGGATGATTTGGATAGGCAGCATTTCGACATGAAACATCGCCTGCCTGTGTTATTTATGAATGCGTGACATGCCTGTGTTATTTGTGAATGGGTGACATTTTGGGCCAAGACCGTTCTTCAGTTTGAAGAAGGGTCTCGACTCAAAACGTCACCAATTATTTCGCTCCAGCGAGGCTGCCTGTCTCGCTGTGTTACTCCAGCATTTTGTGCCCAACTTCGGTGTAAACCAGCATCTGCAGTTCCTTTCTACACTTGTCCATGTCCTCCTGAGATGCTGCCTGACCCCTTGACTGCCCCAGCACATTTTGTTATATGCAAGATTCCAGCATCCGCAGTTCCTCGTGTCTTCCTCATGCTTTATATATGCTTTATTTACATTTATTTGAATTTAATTTCTCCAGCAATGATTTTACTTCGGAGTCACGTGAGTGACTACGTGAAGAAGCCCCGCCTGGCGCTAGAACGGCATTACGTCGACGCTGACGGCTGAAGCAAGAGCTGCAGAGCGCAGCTCCTCGCAGTGGTCGGAACGGACCCGCAGGTAAGTGCAAGGAAAGAGGGGACGTTCTGAAAAAAGACGCTACGCTGGTAGAACCAGCAAAAGCGAAAGTAAAATCAGAGTCACGCTGGCGTAATGATTTAGCCAGATAATTTAAAAAAAAAAGGAAAAATGGAGAAGTCTCAAAGAAAAATTTCACGGGTAAAAAGATCGTCCCGGGGTGAAGCTAAAGAGTCGGGACAAGAGTTTAGTGCGGATCCGGTTCCGATACCGTTGGCCGTTGACTTACCCGTTAGTGAGACTATAATTTCTCCAGAAATACAAACCACGGAGGAAAATGTTCCTAGAAAAAGCAAAAAGAAATCCGTGAGGCCCGTGGTTTCTGATAATGACTGATAATGAAAGTCCTCCGGATAATAAAGCTATATGGCTTAAAATGGAGCATATGGAGAAAGTACTCCAGAATATAATGAGACAAGGGTCACAGTACCCAGAAGTTTCCCAAAATGACCCTGAGGGGTTTGAATATCCAGAATATGGCTATGTGCCAAATTGGGAATTTGAAACTCCAGACCCAGGATTAAGGGCGGAGGAAGTCTCATTGGATATAATTCCAAATGTATCAGGGCTGCAAAGGTCAGACCCTGCAAGTGGTGATGTGGATTATGAGTGCACACCATGAATAAAAAAGAAAAGGCCAGATGTGCCTGATGTGGCAAAAGAATTTGCTATACCGGAAGGAAGTGGTGAGGCTATGGAAGAAAACCTAGCTGCCAATATTAACTATATGGTATCTCACCAACTTCAAGATTCTGTGATGGTTGAAACAGCAGAATTATATAAAACACCGGATAATTGCACCTCATTGAAGGTACCTACGGTTAATCCGTCTATATGGACGCCTATGTCTCCAGGCATGAGAGGACAAGAAATAAGATTTCAAAGAATCCTCAAACTGATTTCAGCTGCCATTACTGCCCTTGGAAGGCAAATGGAAGGGTCGGAAATGGTTAAAATCCAAAAAGATACTTTGGGCTTATTGTGCAATTCCTTCTATGAAATTAATTGTATGAGGAAAATTGCGATTCGGCCCATATTTCATCCAAGATTTGCAGGTCTGTGTCGATCAAGTGGTGTTCAAGCTCCTGGTTATCTGTTTGGAGAGAACCTGCCTAAACAAATAAGAGAAATGGATGAAGAGGCTAAATCTATTAGCCACATGAGACCTTTCATTTTGGACAAAAAAGGGATTTTTCGTCAAGAAAGGGATTTGATTTCGGAAACAGAGGCAAGAATATGATAAGAAAATATTACCATCCGACACAGCCTAATGTTCACCCGTATACGGGGAGAAGGAGACCGCCACGTTCATATGGAGAGGTACAAAAAATTTATTCAATTCCTAAAGAAACTGTGGACGAATCTCCAATTGGAGGGAGATTACAAATGTTTTATGATGAGTGGCTTGCCATCACATCTGATCGGTTTATTTTACAAACAGTTTCAGGAGCTATTATAACATTTAAAGAAGGTGTTAACTCACCGGTACAAAATAAACCTGCTTATGGTTTCATGTTTTCTGCAATTGAAGAGGCAGAGATTAATGTGGAAATTGACAAATTGTTTAAAAAAGGTGTTATTGAAAAAACTGTTGAACATGAACATCAATTTGTGTCAAATATATTTCCAAGAAGTAAAAAAGATGGTGGTTGCAGAATTATTCTGGACCTTACAAATTTTAATACATTTGTCGTGTATAAACATTTTAAGATGGAAACATTCAATACTACAAGACATTTGATGTCAGCAGGTTGTTATATGGCCACAATTGATTTAAAGGACGCGTACTATTCAGTACCGATACACCAATTTTTTCGAAGATATTTAAAATTTAATTGGCTGGGACAGCTGTGGCAATTTAAAGCTTTACCAAATGGGTTAAGTTCAGCTCCCAGGCTCTTTACAAAGCTGTTGAAACCAGCTTTAGCACAATTAAAAGCACAAAAGCACATCGTTATGGCTTATCTGGATGACATTTTAATCATCAATTGTAATCAGGAATCAGCTGCAAAATCAGTTTCAGCAACTAAAACCTTATTTGAGAAATTAGGGTTCTTGATTCATCGAATTAAATCCCAGCTGCAGCCAACACAGTCAATTAACTATTTGGGGTTTGTGATCAACTCAGTTACTATGTTAGTAACTTTGCCAACAGATAAGATTGATGATATTATAATGACCTGCAGGGTCTTATGCACAAACCTTATCCCTCCATCCGGGAAGTAGCAAAAGTTATTGGGAAATTAGTAGCAGCATTTCCTGCAGTGGAATTTGGTCCATTACATTACCAAAACCTGCAAAGAGATAAAATAAAAGCTCTAAAAAAGAGAGCAGGCCATTTTGATAGGCCTATGCAATTAACAAAAAATGCCTTATTGGAATTGCAATGGTGGATTGAAAATGTCCCACAAGCTGCTAAAAACATTGTGATACAACAGCCTGAAGTAATTTTACAAACAGATGCTAGTGCTCTCGGATGGGGGGCGACAGATTCATTTACCAGCTGTGGGGGCAGATGGACTGTCCAAGAGGAAATGTTTCTCCAAACATATGGTATTAACTATGTAGAGTTATTGGGGGCATTTTATGGATTAAAAGCCTATTGTTCTATAAAAAAGAATCTGCATGTACTAATACAATTAAACAATACAACAGCTGTTGCATATATTAATCACATGGGGGGAGTCAGATCAGTATCATGTGATTGTCTGGTCAATCAGATATGGCAGTGGTGTATTGAGCACCAAATTTGGATTTCGGCGAATTATATCCCAGGTAAATACAATGTGGTGGCAGACAATAGATCAAGGGTGTTTAAAGATAACACAGAATGGATGTTGAACCCAGTAATTTTCAGTAAAATTGTGATTCAATGTGGGTTACCAGACATTGATCTATTTGCATCAAGATTAAATCATCAATTATCTAAATATGTGTCTTGGGAACCAGATCCAGATGCAGTAGCAGTAGATGCTTTTTCACTACATTGGGGGAATATGTTCTTTTATGCTTTTCCACCATTTGCTCTGGTTCAGCAATGTCTGAAGAAAATAGAACAAGATTCTGCCACGGGATTATTGGTGATTCCAAATTGGCCGACACAACCATGGTTCCCATTAATGTTAAACATGATTAAAGAACCATATATGTCAATTCCTAGCAGCAGTGATTTGTTAATAAAACCGGTGACCAAAGAAATTCATCCATTACATGCTTATATGAATTTGTTAATCTGCAGGTTTTGACCAGACCACTACAAGAGCTTGGATTGTCGGATAGGACTATGGATATTATAGTCGCATCATGGCGAGATAGCACCCAGAGACAATATATGACACATATAAAGAAATGGGAAAAATCCACCCAAACCAAGATATACAGAAATGTGGGATGTTAGCATTGTACTTACTCTACTCAGGCAATGGACTCCAATCGAAGTTTTATCATTGGAAAAGTTAACATTTAAATTAGTAATGTTAATGGCATTGGTTTCAGCTCAAAGGGTGCAAACATTACAATTGCTACGTTTAGACTGTATGCATGTGGCTACAGATAACATTGTGTTTTATGTTTACGATCTGATCAAACAAAGCAGACCAGGAAGAACTGGAGCAAAGGTAACGTTTCAAGCTTACCCTATTGATCCAACATTGTGTGTAGTTAAACATTTGAACGAATATATAAAATTACCAAAACTCTTCGAGGTAATGAAAAAACGTTAATGATTACGCATAAGAAACCACACACAAAAGCTTCAGTGCAGACAATTTCGAGGTGGTTAAAACAGGTGTTACTTTT
This sequence comes from Okamejei kenojei, assembly GCA_035221665.1. Taxonomy (NCBI): domain Eukaryota; kingdom Metazoa; phylum Chordata; class Chondrichthyes; order Rajiformes; family Rajidae; genus Okamejei; species Okamejei kenojei. Next base: position 36,957,494 of record CM069146.1, read on the forward strand.
AGCAGGAGTAGACACTGATGTGTTCAAATCTCACTCCACCAGGGCAGCAGCTACGTCCGCAGCGAAGTTACAGGACGTGCCACTCGAACATATTTTAGAAACCGCAGGGTGGTGTAAAGAAGAAACTTTTTCAAAGTTCTACAATAAACCTGTTCACACAATGACAGGCTTTGAACACGCGGAGTTGGGTTCACTATAATCACCTGCTTTGTTTCACTATCAATTGATTATGTTATCACTTATATCTTTTATCACTTTGTAATGGTTTTCCCCAGATGTAAAAAAGGGGTTATTATATGTTCTTTTATCATTAAAAGATTTATGGAAAGAACTGAAACTGGTCTGGTAAAAGGTTTTTACTCATGTATGTGTTAACCTAGCCGGACTGTCGTATGGAAGAATTCTACGACATGGAAAACACAGAAGCTTCAAAATTTTCACGTAGTCACTCACGTGACTCCGAAGTAAAATAGTAAGATTAAACGAGAACTTACCAGTTTGAAGTTTGATCTTTATTTTATGAGGAGTAACGATGAGGGATTACGTGCCCTTCACTCCCCACCCTCATAAAATAAATGATCATCTGGTAGTTCTAAATCTATGAGAAGCCTTCCTATCTTACTCCGGCTATTATATTCTGTGTTTTTCATGCCGCTGCTTTGAAGTATGCTGTTCTAGCGCCAGGCGGGGCTTCTTCACGTAATCCCTCATCGTTACTCCTCATAAAATAAAGATCAAACTGGTAAGTTCTCGTTTAATCTTACTATTAACTGTCAATCACTAAAAAGTTCGGACTTGCACAACCTCAAGCTAATAATATCTTGTCATTTGGGAAAGATTTTAGTAGCATATGTGTTTATCAGTCAAATGAGATTTGTGATTCAGGTGGGATGAGGGGCTGTATTTCACTGGGGTATCTCACTAATTAGAAATATCAGGTTTCTGAGCGAAACTTTTTTATTTGACTTCAAGTGTACTTCTGTATGAATTAAAAGTACTGCTTATTTATCTTCCATTCAACACATAAAATCATTTGTTTTAAAATTCATTTATATAATGAGAGGGCAACATTTATTATTCATCCCTAATTATACTTGATGATCTGCCTTAATTTTCTGCTTCCTGATGGACCGTATGACCAGAAGGCTTTGCGACGGGCCACAGCTGTGGACTGGGAACACGGCCAGAGGCCTTTATCGAGGCCGGGCCTCGCGGGTAGAAACCTGGGTTGGGCGAAGTGGCTGACAAAAGTGGCCCGCGGCTGGGCCCGGATTGGCACCACAGAGGCGTGAAGTGGGTCGTCAACGGTGGTGAGGCCTCGGCAGAGGCAGCGGCGAAACCTCACGATGACGGGACCTCGACGGTAGTGAAGCCTCGTGGTGGCGGCGATGCCTCGTGGATCAACCTGTGGTCGACGGTTGATGAGAGCGTGGAGGACCAGCATGAGGGGGGGAGGGGAAGAACAATGTAGGACCTGGCATGGGTGAACTGCTGTGAGGGAAGAGGGGGAAGAACAATTGACAATGTGCGGGGTGTCAATGGAGGACCTGGCCTGGGGGAACATTTTGTGGGGTGGGGGAACAAAAGGGGTAGCTGGCGTGCTTTGTAACTTTGTCAGCGCCCTAGGTGGCTGCTATTTGTATGCATTGTGTATGCAAGTAAAAAATCTCACTGTGCCAAGTCACATGTGACAATAAAGTATTATTTCCTATTCCTTCTTGAGGTGCTGCAATTATTCTGGAGATGGTATGCCTAGATTGATCTGCAGGTAATGGAAAAGTGTTGGAGTGTTGGGTGGTGACTTCCTTATCACAGGATACACTGACTTTGAACTACTTCCGTGACCACAGTGTTTTTGTAGCCGGTCCACTTGAGCTTCTAGTCAATGATAACCCACAGGTATTGATGGAGACGGACCTGACCATGGTGTAACAAGGAACTGAAGATGCTGGTTTACAGCAAAGATACACACACAATGCTGGAGTAACTCAGCGGGACAGGCAGCATCTTTGGCGAGACGGAATCGGTGACGTTTTGGTTCGAGTCCCTTCTTCAGACTGAGAATCAGGGGAGTGTGAGACACATAGTTAAGGAAGTGTGAAAACAAGACATAGAAAATGAAGATCAAGGAAAATGCGTTTCCTCTCACCGTCCCTTCCTCCTTCCTACTTCTCCGACCAGTCTTACTGTCTCCGATTATATGTTTTTTCTGTTTGCTTTGTTGTTACCTTCTTCTCAACTAACAATGATCTATTTTACATTTTGCATGATCTCCATTCTGTCTGTCCTGTTTTCACACCTTACACTTCCTTATCTATGTCTTTCATTCATTGTTCTTCATCTCTCTACATCATCATCTATATCTCTCATTTCCCTTTCCCCTGACTAGTCTGAAGAAGGGTGTCGACCCGAAATGTCACCCATTCCATCTCTCCAGAGATGCTGCCTGTCTTGCTGAGTTACACCAGTTTTTTGTGTCTATCTTCGATTTAAACCAGCATCAGCATCTCCTTCTTACATACTGGTCCGTACGCTCGATCTTCTGGAGCAGGCGAACCCCAGGTTGCTGCAGGGCCTCATGTCATCGCCTCTGTCTGGATTGACCCATGAACCATTATCCCTCTCCTCGCCTGGCCACCTTCATCATTTATGCACTGGGGGAGCCTCCCACAGCCAACCTTGAAGGTGTGGAAGGAAAGACCCAGGCTCACTCTCTTACCATCCCTCGCTTATGCGTTCCTGTCATCAGTTCCCTTCAACTTCCTCTCTGGTTCTCCGGTCCTCGGGGGACGAGCAGGGAAGAGGCTCGGTGGCTCCCTCTAGAGGCCGCCTACCGCCGGTCCTTCCACCTGGCCACAGGATACACTGACTTTGAACTACTTCCGTGGTCACAGTGTTTTTGTAGCCGGTCCACTTGAGCTTCTAGTCAATGATAACCCACAGGTATTGATGGAGGCGGACCTACATTTCCCTGAGTGCATCACGTGCACAATTATTGGAAAATCAAAAGCAGCCGACAAGGGCCTCTGTATAAAGAACGAGAAAGGAATCACTTGGAAACATGGCAAGAGCCCATAAACATCAGGTGTGGTATCAGAGCAACTGAGAATGATTCAGAGCTGTTATATCATTGGGATCTCTCAGGTTTAGCACCGCCGACACTTTCACCTCCATTATTCACAGCCAAGGATGGACATGACAGTGCATTTGCTTCAATTCAAAAGAGCCTTAAAGTCCTGCCATCTCTTGAATACTTGCAGCACCATTAAGTACCCCTGGCTTGTCTCCACCACTACTAATATATCACCCTACTCACATTCACAGAGGGGATTGCCTTTCATCCATTCCTGCCTGAAACATCTTTCACTTCATCGAGCAACTTTGTGCAGGTAAATGGCCCTTTGACTGTCCATTGTCAGAGAGTATTGATCCACCTGATCCACATTCAGTCAGTGTAAGCAGTTCTAACATGCTAAAAATTTTGAATCCTGCCAGTTCTGCACACCAATTTTTGAGGCAGGGCCAAGAACTGTTACGCATATTTAACAGCCTTGCCTAGCATTGCTGTTTCGAGGCACTCTTTGACCACAGTGGGTGGGATGTCACTCACTATACTCGATTAGTACCACACACTGTTCCAATTTCTACAGCTCCTCCAGCATCTGTGACTTAACATCATAGGGCACAAAAGTGGATGGGTTTGTCATATTGGTGGGTACAGATATGGGCAAAGCCCAAATGATGGTTCTCTGGAAATCTTTAAAAGGATGGTTAATTGTCCTATGAAGTCAAACTACAGCTTAATAATGTACGGTCAGGTTGTATTCTCAATTGCCAATACTTGCTTAGTTGTATTAGTTGTGGTTCACACCAAAGGTGGACACAAAATGCTGGAGTATCTCTGGAGAAAAGGAATGTTTCGTGTTGAGGCCCTTCATCAGACTGGGAGTCAGGGAGGGGGAAACTAGATGTTTAGGAAATTAACTGTAGATGCTGATTTAAACCAAAGATAGACCCAAAGAGCTGGAGTAATTCAGCGGGTCAGAGAGCATCTCTGGAGAAAAGGAATAGGTGACATTTTGGGTCGAGACCCTTCTTCAGAGCCTGTGTCTATCTTTGGGGGAAACTAGAGATATGGGAAGGTCCTTTTATCCAGAGATCCTGCCTGACCCGCTGAGTTACTCCACATATTGTCTCTATCTATTTTTATTAGTTAATTTCCATCAATTCCCATAGTCATTGGTAGCCTCCTCTCTTTGTCACTGTGATGGGATGTGCACATTATGTCTCTTGGAGTCATCAGTGCAATGCTGAGCAAATTCATGAAATTATTTCATTACAATGTGAATGGTGATGGTCCTTTTTAGCACCATCACCTCCATGATTTGTCCTGCTCCCAGCACCAGCTTAACCGGGTCCCCGAATAAGTGCGAGGAATTTAGTACATTTTTCACCACCAAGGTAAAGAACATAAGAACAAATATTTCCCCTCCCACCCGTGACCTGGCTGTCTCATTGGTCTGTTCTTCAAAATTAGATTGTTTCCAACCTGTTACTCTACCCTCCCTTGTAAAGCTGATCACCACCATGAAACCTACGACCTGCCCCCTCGACACTGTCCCCTCTGACCTCCTAAAGAATGTCATCATAACATCTTGGAAACTTTCCAATCAGGTTTCAGGCCTCACCACAGCACAGAGTCTGCCTTGTTGAAGGTACATAATGACTTACTGCTCACCGTTGACTCCGGCGACTGTGCAATCCTGCTCCTTCTTGACCTCAGCGCAGCATTTGACACTCTCGACACGCCATCCTAATTGACCGTCTCCGGTACGGGGTTGGTATTGATGGCACTGCCCTGAGCTGGTTCATCTCCTACCTCAAAGGTAGGAGTTTCTCTACCAACATAGGAAACTCCTTCTCCTCCCCAGCTAGCCTCTGCTGTGGGGCTCCTCAAGGTTCCATCCTTGGCTCCATTCTCTTCTCCCTGTATATGCTCCCCTTAGGCCAAGTCATTCAAAGGCACGGCATTTCCTTCCATTGCTATGCAGATGACACACAACTGTATCTCCCCCTGAAGCCCAAAAAACAATCAAATCTGCTTAGCCTTCCCTGCTGCCTCGATGATATAAAGTGCTGGATGGCCCAGAACTTCCTCCAACTAAACGAGAGTAAGTCTGAGGTCATCCTTCTCGGCCTCTCGGACTCAATCAAAATGATAGTAGGCAGCCTTGGAAGCCTTACCCCATTACTCAAACCTCACGTCAAAAACCTTGGCGTGATATTTGACTCAGCACTGAAGTTTGACAAACAAGTCAATGCCGTGTTAAAAGCTAGTTTCTTTCAGCTTCGGATGATAGCTAAAATAAAACAATTCCTCCAGTTTGATGATCTTGAAAAGAACATCGATACATTTATCTCCTCCCACCTAGATTACTGCAACTCCCTTTACACTGGCATCAGCGAATCTTCCCTTTCCCGCCTGCAAGTTGTCCAAAACTCCGCAGCGAGACACCTGACGGGCACCCGAAAAAGGGACCACATCACCCCGATCCTGGCCTCTCTCCACTGGCTCCCTGTGCGGTTCCGAATAAATTTCTTTTGCCTACAAAGCCCTCAATGGGCTTGCACCCACCTACATTAAAAGTCTTCTCACCCACTATACCACCTCCAGTTCCCTCAGATCGGCCAACTTGGGGTTGCTGAATGTCCCGCAGTCTAGGCATAAGCTCAGGGGTGACCGCGCCTTTGCGGTCGCAGCTCCTAGACTGTGGAACAGCATCCCCCTCCCCATTAGAACTGCCCCCTCCATCGACTCCTTTAAGTCTAGTCTAAAAACGTATTTGTTCTCCCAAGCCTTTCCTGACGTCCTCTGAGCAAGGGCTATTTGTATATATGTATGTAGCCTGCTTGTGTATACTACTCTTATAACAAATGTAAAGCACTTTGGTCAACAAGAGTTGTTTTTTAAATGTGCTATATAAATAAATGTGACTTGACTTGACTTGTGAAGTTGTATCCATTGTTTTATGTCCTAAACCAGGTAATCCATCGCTGTCATGTCAAATTTCAATATATCCATGTCAAAGGTGCAAACTCCAAAAAAACTCAAGTGACAGAAAATGTTTTATTTTGTTTTTTAGGCACAGTTCCTGTATATTATTTGAGGGGAATGATCAGGTGACTTGTTGTGGGTGAATAAACTTTATGTCAAGCAGAGAGGTTTCAGAATTTCTATCAAATGCCTTATCAACATTTTACTCTTTCCTGCCTACTTCTGGAGGCAGAGTGTGCAGAAGAAACAGCCTGTTCTGTTGCAAACCCATGTCTCCCACCATCCCATCATCAGGGACCTTCAGACTATCTTTGATTAGACTTTATTGGCTTTACCTTGCATTAAAAGTTATTCCCTTATCACGTATCTGTATGCTGCAAATGGTTGGGTTGTAATCATGTATTGTCCTACCACTGGTTAGCATGCCACATTGAAAGGGTCTGGGTGCAGCTGGCAGAGTCACTGCCTCACAGCGCCAGATATCCGGGTTCGATCCTAACCTCGGGCACTGTCTGTGTGAAGTTTGCATGTTTTCCCTGTGACCGTGTGAATTTCCTCCCACATCCCGAAGATGTGCGGGTTTTCAGGTTAATTGGCCACAGTAAATTCCCCCTAGTGTGTAGGGATTGGATACGAAAGTGGGATAATATAGAACTAGTATGAACGTGTGGTCAGCATGGCCTCAGTGGGCCAAAGGGCTTATTTCCATACTGCATCTCTCAACTCTAAACTAAAACATTATATTAACATGACCATGCACTGTTTAAAATCTAAATGAAATAACACATCTTCTGTTTAGAGGTTTAGTTGAATGTGGTTTTGTATTAGATGGATAAAATAAACTGGTAGCTAAATTAATCATGAACAGCTACCTGTAAAACGAATTTTAATTCAAGAATGTCTGAGCTGAACATGATACAGTATCCTGTCTGCCTGCATCCCTCCATTCCTTGTCTATTTACGTGCCTATCTACAAGCCTGAAACGCCACTGTCATTCTGTTCCCACCACCACCCTTTGCCACTGTGTTTCAGGCATACAGCACCCTCTGTTAAAAAAAAAACTAGTCGTACATCATAACCAGACTTAACTTTGCTTCTTTCAAAATGTATACATTCCATAAAATTAACATTAGTTTAACATATGACCGTTAAGCAACAATTTGATGTAATGTGTCCAGCAAGAGATACCTGCAGCACTAATAGAGGAAGAATGATCATTTTGCAGGCTTGGACCTCACCAGTGCTCATATTGGCCTGAGAGTTGAGGTGAATCAACAGGATTAGAGAAATCCTATGCAGAGTTTGACTCGGGTCATGTTGGATGTTCACGTTTATTTTATCTTAGTTTAGTTTAGAGATTCAGCGCGGAAACAGGCCCTTTGGCCTACTGGATCTGTGCCAACCAGCGATCCCCACATATTAACACTATCTTACACCCACTCAGGACAATTTTTACATTTACCAAGCCAATTAACCTACAAACCTGTATGTTTTTGGAGTGTGGGAGGAAACCAAAGATCTCGGAAAAAACCCATGCGGTCACGGGGAGAACCTACAAACTCCGTACAGACAGCACCGATAGTCAGGATCAAACCCGGATCTCCAGCGCTGCATTCGCTGTAAGGCAGCAACTCTACCGCTGTGCCACCGTGCCACCATGCCATCCTTGACGTTTTGACTATTGCTGCTAGTTAATGTAGAAAATCGAACGGCAGAGCACAGGAACAAACCCTTTGGCCTACGATGTCCGTGCCAAATTAATCAAATCCCTTCTGCCCGCCCATGATTCATATCCCATTCCTTGCATATTAATGTGTTAATCTAAAAAGTCTCTTAATTGCTTCCATCATATCTATTTCCACCACTACCTCTGCTAGGGATTCCAGGCACCCATCACTCACTGTATCAAAAAAAAATGGTTTGCACATCTCCTTTAAACTTTCCTCCTCTGACCTTAAACTTATGTGCTCTAGTATTTTGAAATTCCACCCTGGGACAAAGATTTGGACTGTCTCCCCTATACGCCTCTCATAATTTTATAAACCACTTTCAGGTCTCCCCTCAGCCTCCGATGCTCCAAAGAAAACAATGCAAATTTGTCCAACCTCTCCTTATAGGTTATATGTCCTCTAATCCAGGTAGCAACCTGGTGAAACTACGGATGCTGGAATCTTGAGCAAAAAAACACAAAGTGCTGGAGGATATCAATGGATCAGAGAGTCATAGTCATACAGCGTGGAAACATGCCCTTCGTCCCAGCATGCACACTCTGACCAACATGCCCCATCTACACTAGTCCCACTTGGCTGTTTGGCCCACATCCCTTTAAACTTATCCTACCCATGTACTTGTCTAAATGTTTTTTAATCTTTGTGATAGTACCTGCCTCAACTACCTCCTCCGGCAGCAGGTGACCTTTCAATTCAGGACCCTTCATCAGACTGAATGTCCTGCTTCTGTCTTATGCATTCTGAGATGTATTTGTATACAATAAAGCCTTGAGGGCTTCTCACAGATCTTTGATGCAACTTTAGGCTGCAGGAACCTGGGATGGTTCCGAAATGAGTGGGACACCAACAAGGCTTGTAGCTTCTAAATTACTCTTATACTTACACTTTGTTCTATTCAAAGTGCTGGAATAAATTAGTGGGTCAGGCAGAATCCCTAGAGAACATGGATAGGTGACACTTTGGATCCTAACCCAAAACAATGACTATCCATGTCCACCAGAGATGTTGGCTGATCCATTGAGTTACTCCAGCTCATTGTGTTCTATGCAAGATTCCCGCATCTGCAGTTCATCGTGTCTCCATCATTTTATTCTATGTAGTGCAATAAATCAACACTGTACAAATTGTGAATGAATATTCAAAATGACTCTAGAAACCTTTTTGCTTTCAATTTTATCCATTGTAATTTTTCTCAAGCATTGCTGTTGTTTATCCTCAATGAATTGACACAGAGATGGCGAACAATTCAATGAAAGGATTTCACGTAATCTTTCCAGTTTGAAAAATAAACATTAAGGAAATAACAAATAGGGGAAGGACAGAAACTAGCAATGTGGAGATTTGGGGAGGGATTGGTAGTGAGAGTGAGAGATTGGTAGCCGTGCGGCATGGTGGCATGGCGGTAGATTCGCGGCCTTACAGCGCCAACCCGGTTCAGTCCCGACTATGGATGCTGTCTGTATGGAGTTTGTATGTTCTCCCCGTGACCACGAGATCTCTGAGATCTTCGGTTTCCTCCCACACGCCAAAGTCATACAGGTTTGTAGGTGAATTGGCTTGGTATAAGTATAAATCGTCCCAAGTGTGTGTAGGATAGTATTAATGTGCGGGGATCACCGTTCGGTGCAGACACGGTGAGCCGAAGGGCCATTTTCCTTGCTGTATCTCTAAACTAAACAAAACTAAACTAAAGATCAATGGAGTAAACAACCAGCTCACAAACTGCTCTTTACTGCCTTTTTGCCCATTTGTTAAAGTTATAGACCTGGAAAAAAGCTGCAGTAACTCAGTGGGACAGGCAGGATCTTTGGAGAGAAGGAATGGGTGATGTTTTGGGTCGAAACCCTTCTTCAGACTGCTCAGGGATAAGGGAAACAAGAGATATGGATGATATAAGTGCGAACTCCATCATCAAGTTCGCTGATGACACCACTGTAGTGGGACGTATCACTGATGGGGATGAGTCGGAGTACAGAAGAGAGATCGAGCGACTGTCCATATGGTGCCAGCACAATAACCTGGTCCTCAACACCAGCAAAACCAAGGAACTGATTGTGGACTTTGGAAGGAGTAGGATGGGGTCCCACAGTCCTGTTTATATCAACGGGTCGATGGTTGAAAGGGTCAAGAGCTTCAAATTCCTGGGCGTGCACATCTGTGAAGATCTTTCCTGGTCCGAGAACACAGATGCAATTATTAAGAAAGCTCATCAGCGCCTCTACTTCCTGAGAAGATTACGGAGAGTCGGTCTGTCAAGGAGGACTCTCTCTAACTTCTACAGGTGCACAGTAGAGAGCTCGCTGACTGGTTGCATCGTGGCTTGGTTCAGCAACTTGAGTGCCCTGGAGAGGAAAAGGCTACAAAAAAGTAGTAAACACTGCCCAGTCCATCATCGGCTCTGACCTTCCTTCCATCGAGGGGATCTACCACAGTCGCTGCCTCAAAAAGGCTGGCATCATCATCAAGGACCCACACCACCCTGGCCACACACTCATCTCCCTGCTACCTTCGGGTAGAAGGTACAGGAGCCTGAGAACTGCAACAACCCGGTTCAGGAATAGCTACTTCCCCACAGCCATCAGGCTATTAAACCTGGCTCGGACAAAACTCTGAACATTAATACCCCTCCATCAGTTATTTGCACTGTATTAATTTATTAATTAATGTGTGTATTTAAGTATATAACTGTAGGCAATGCCTACTATGTTCTGTTGTGCTACGCAAAGAAAGAATTTCATTGTCCTGTCAGGGACACATGACAATAAACTCTTTTCACTTTTGACTTGACTTTGACTTTGATGTAGAGTGATAAAGAACAATGAATTAAATATATGCAAAAGAGTAACGATGATAAAGGAAACAGGCCATTGATAGCTATTTGTTAGGTGAAAATGAGAAGCTGGTGCAACTTGGGTGGGGAAGGGATAGAGAGAGAGGGAATCGTATAGTTGTAGTTTTGATATACCTTTCTCTGCTACATATATATTTGTTTTTTAATAATCGATAAACTGATTGAGTGGAGTATTAAACAAGATACTCCATTGAAGACTATCTTGTTTAATACTCCACTCAATCAGTTTATCTCTCTTTTTGTTTTCTTTTCTTTTTCTCTTTTTTATTTCCTACTGCTATAAAATAAAAAAGAAAATTATAGAAGTACAAATAAGATTGATTGTTAATTTTAAAAATATTAAGAATGTATGTGACGTTAATATTTTCTTTTGCTTTAATTGGATTTTATATTTCCTCTTAATATGTAATTATTTCTAATAAAAATATCTTACAAAAAAATATATATATATTTGTTTTTTACCCATGTCTGCTGTGGTCGTTGTTTATACCCGGTCTGAATTTTAAAATGATGGGGAACTCTGAAATTGACTCCATAATTAGAATTGATAGACTATTTTATAATAATTTTGCGTTTCACTTGTTACAGGTATTCTCCTGTCAGGATTGCTCTCACCATAGCTCATTAAGAGTAAGTGTGCCAGACATGACGGGTTGGACACAGACACCATTCCAAGATCCCCTTTGGATAATGTTTGCAAAACACCCAGAGGCATATATAATTCTTCAAATGAATATTGCTGATAAAATAATGACTGGATTCCTCGTGATTTACAGTCACACTAAAAAACACACTTATTACAAATCAACAGGCAGTAGTGGGATTTTAATCCCCATTGTCCGCAATGTAAATACAGCCAGGAATATAAGGTCTAGTATGCTTTAAAAAATGGCTCTGATAAATCCACTGGATGTTATCCCATCTGGGCACTCAGAGAAGAGAGGGGGTTTGCATTTATAAGGCCCTTTTGTCACTTTACATTCCTTGGCATGTTCCAACCATATATCTACTTTTGACATATGAAGGAAAACAGTGGCGCAGCGATAGAATTGCTTCCTTACAGCGGCAGAGACCCGGGTTTGATCTTGACTATGGGTGCTTGTCTGTATGGAGTATGTACATTCTCCCTGTGACCTGTGTGGGTTTTCTCCGGAATATCCGGTTTCCTACCACACTACAAAGATGTACAGGTTTGTAGGTTAATTGGCTTGGTATAATTGTAAATTATCTCTAGTATGTGTAGGATAGTATAAGTGTGTGGGGATTGCTGGCCAGTGTGGACTAGGTGGGCCTGCTTCTGCGCTGCGTCTCTAAACTAAACTAAACTAAAAAAATGAAAGCATATAATTCTACACTCAGCAAGATAGGGAGCATCCAACAAGAGAAAGGTCGGGTAAATGCTGCAGGTAAGAATGAAAGGTCATGTTTCTTCCCTCCATGCATAGTCTGACCTGTTACCCATTTCCAGCAATTCCTGCTCTTATTTCAAGTATCTCTATTTTCCCTGTGGCTTTTTGGTTATAAAATCATAGAATCGTTAACAATTTGAAAGTGTATTTGCATGGCCTGGAATTGCTTGGCCTGTATTTGCATGGCCTGTATTTGCGTGGCCCACTTAATTCACACCAACCAGTGATCCCCACACATTAACACTATCCTACACACACGAGAGACAATTTTTACATTTACACCAAGCAAATTAACCTACAACCCTTTGGATTGTGTGAGTAAACCAAAGATCTCAGAGAAATCTCGCGCAGGTCACAGGGAGAATATACATACTCCGTACAGATAAACACCCATGGTCAGGATCGAACCTGGGTCTCTGGCACATTGCGTTCCTCATCTACAGTATATATGTTGAATGCCCCCTTTTTTATTTTGAACTAAGATAAATTCTTTGCAACTCATGTGCTGCGAAAGGAAATCACCCTTTGTGGGGAGACAGTGAGTAGTCAATGGATAAATTCTACAGCAGGCACTTCCTTCCTGCTGTGTGCAGGAGGTCATGTAACCACTGGCGGTAACAATATTTTCCCTTTCTTCAACAACTAAACAATAAATTGAAGTGGCAGCAATTACTCTCTTGTTGCCCATTTGGATCTAAAATGATAATTACACATCAACGCCTTAGCACGATTGATACTGGTATCTCAGTGTGCATTGTCAGCCCAATTTAGTTATTCAGCTCAAGAAATATCACCTCCTAACATGTTGACTATGTCTGTCCCTGCACAGATGCTGCCTGCACTTTCTCCTTTCTTTAACCCTGGTGTTTTTTTGATGAAAGCATCTCGCACCACGTCGACCCAAATTAGGTGATGTTGTTCTTTTGAAGAAAAATATATGCTAATTTCCAGGCTTTCTTTAGTTTAATTTAGAGATACAGCATGGAAACTGGCACTTCAGCCCAGCGAGTCCAGACCGACCAGCGGTCCCCAGACACTAGTTCTATCCTACATACTAGGGACAATTCACAGAAGCCGATTAACCTACAAATCTGCACATCTTTGGAATGTGGGAGGATATCGGATCACCCAGAGAAAATCCACGCAGTCACAGGGAGAACGTACAAACTTCATATAGACAGCACCCATAGTCAGGATTGAACCCGGGTCTCTGGTGCTGTACTGGGCCTGTCCCACTTAGGCGGTTTTTCAGCGGACTGTCAAGTTGCCAGCAGTCGCCTGAAAAACCGGGAACTGGATCGGCGACTGTCAGAGTGGAACACCCACACAAACACATCACAAAGGCGGGGGCCAGGGCAAGCGGTAGAGCACTGTCTAAAAAATTCCCACCTTGCAAAGCCAAGGAGATACAGACACACACCGCGATGAACAGGAAGGTTGGCGCTGTTATTAAGGCAGCTAAGTCCTTTAAAAGAGGGGGAGAAGGGGGAGAAGGAGGGAGAAGGAGTAGAGACAACTTTTAAGAAGCCAGAGATGCACATTTCGGCGGACATTTAACATTACCAGTCGGTTCCTTGGTTCTGAAAAATACTGCTTACCTTTTTTTTCCCCAATGAGCCAATGAAATTCACCGGTCAGCACCAGCTCCAACCTACAAGAACCTCCGGGAACCTTCGACATCCTGGCAACCCACTAGGACCTCCTTGCGACCCACCTATGGCTCGAGAATTCTCGCTAATCTCCATGGCTACTTAATTCTAGTTAACATGTTGAAAAATTCTCAGCGAGCATAATGAGGCCGCGACCAGTTCCCAAAATGTGGGAACTCCTCATGACCATGAAGGTGATTCCCCGGCAACCAGCCGCGAACATGTGACGACCATGTGGCGGCTGCAAAGTCTACTGCAGTCGCCTAAAAAGTCGCCTAAGTGGGACAGGCCCATAAGGCAGCAACTCAACCGCTGTGCCCCTGTGCCACCGTTCCTTGTAGATTGATTTGTTGTGCTTCATTCACTTTGGTGCAACTTGCTGTGTCTCTCGCCATCCCCCACTATGCAAACACAGGCAAGCATAAACTTGCCTCAGGCCACTAGGAGGTGACAAGTTAAGTTGCTGAGATGTATTGCACCAATCTGTGAATCGGAGTAAATGCGTTTGGTGAACAACCTTGGAAAAAGCAAAACGTGTCCTGCAGACTTTTGTTGCTTCAATGTGATCAAAGATAAATGGCTATGGATCAATGCTGGTCACCGTGAATACAACATACATTTGAATGTCTCCTTCTGTTACAGCTATAAAGAGTGCACATTTCTTCCGGATTGTGTTTTTAGCACATGAGTGAATGCATTAGCAACGCTGGAGGTTTGGATATGAAAATGGGGATTATTTTTAACTGAAAAAAAAACTCCTTCGCAAATTGATTTGCTAACACTCGGATAATCATTAATCATTATAGCACGTGCTCTGACATGGCACTAATAGCAAATTGAGGGCGTAATTTTTTAATATATCATTTATATTCACTATGTTATACAGCAGAAACGCAGCAGGAGTGTAACCCTTAGACTTAACCACGTTGAATGAATGTAAGTCTAAATAATTGGGAGATGTCTGAATATATTGTGCATGCAGAGCATAAATTGAAAACAATTGAATCTATCTTGTCACAATTACTTTTGAAATGACCCATTCAGGCTTACAATTTCTGCTTCTACATCCTTCCCACATCTTCACCGCTGTGACTGATGGAAGGAAGATGATTTACATTACTATAATACCGCTCGAAGGCTGGTAAAGCACCTGAAAAGAATGAGGTGTCTTTAAAGGTTACTGTTGTGATGTTAAAAATGTGCCAATAGAATAAAAAATTATTTTCAAATTATTTGATATTTATTGCTTGTGGTCTGAACCTTTTTCCTTATAATTTCTACAACTGAAGGAATTAGCTCATGGCATGGAATAGGTATGTGTGACTGGGACGTTGTAACTGTTAGGGAAAGCTAGCATGTTGTCGGAGTACCTGCCTCCACGTCCATGGGTGGCACGGTGGCGCAGCGGTAGAGTTGCTGCCTTACAGCTCCAGAAACCTGGGGTCGATCCTGACTACCGGTGCTTATCTGCAGTGGCGGAAATCTCGGGGGGGGGGGGGGGGAGTACGTTCCCCCTCTATTTTGAGAGGTGGGGGATGATCCCCTCTCATTTTATGTAATCCAGATTTTAAAACTCGGTGAAATCTCCGCTTTCCGCGGACAGTGCGGGGTGAGACTGCGGATCGAGGGCGCCAATTGGACGAGAGAGACATCACTCAGCAGGCAATGGGGGCGGAACATGATGATACAGCACGATGATTGGAGGAGGGAGGTGTCATTCAGAGGCGGAGGTAGGGGGGTGGGACTTAGGATAGAGTGCAGTGATTGGAGGAGGGCGACGTGCCCAGGTCATAGGGTCACTACGGCAGCCCTGGGCACAGGCCTGTGCCTCATCCGCAGCCAGGATCGATCCCAGCTGGCTCTCTGGCGCTGCAATCACTGCCGAACTAAAAGAGTCTGGAGAAAAATGCAATGGTCCCTGGTACGCTTTAACCCGAACAGCTCCGTCACAGAGGACTCGGTGATTTACGAACTGTTCCCAGGGACACATTCAGAGGCTGACATCGAGTGCTGCTGGAGGGTCATCAACTCGGTAAAAGACGTCCTTTGGTCTGCCCGAGCATTGTTCACCACCCAGCAGAGCGAGATGTCCGTCAGGGAATGTTGCCGACTGGCCCGCTGCAGACTGCAGGAGTACGTGCTGAGGGATGCACTGAAGCTCGGTGCAGCCAACGCCAAGGCTCGGTGGGGGAGGGCCACAGTCTAAGGTCCTTCCGCTGCTGGACATGGGGGGCACGGCATGGTGGAGACGTCCCTCAAAATAAGGGAAGGTATCCCACGTCATTGTGCCACATGAGTGGCACGAGTGGGGGACTGATTTGTGGAAATTTGGGGAAAAGAAAATGTCTAAACTGTATTGATCAATTTGTACAGCCTCCGAAAATGTCGGATGGATTTTCCGCATGGTTCATGTATTGTATATATTTATTACTTAAATAAATTATATTTTGAAATTTAAAAAAAAATAAGCTGCCAAACTGCCATTGGACCATCCCCATCCCCACCCGTGTGCCCACCCATTCCCCCCCCCCCCCCCCCCCCACGCCTGTGGGTGGCCAGAGATGTCAGGAGTCAGATGGGCGCGGTGACCCCAGGCCCACAGCCAGCACAGAGAAGCAGCGTTAAACCCAGCTCAACTCTGCCTCTCCCTCCGGGTTAACCTACAGCCCTGCCTGGACTTAAGGGAAATATGGCCCAGGCTTACAACCAGTGTGGAGAAGCAGCGCTAGCTCCACAGTCCGGAGCTGTGGAGCTAGCGCTGCTTCTCCACACTGGAATTCCGTAGGTCCAGGCAGGGCTGTAGGTTAACCCGGCAAGACAGGCAGAGTTGAGCTGCATTTAGCGCTGGATTGAGCTGTAATTACCATTCACAGGGCCCACGGCAGAAGCCTTTGAAGCCTCGCGTGTGTGTGTGAGAGTGTGTGCATGCGCGAGCAACCACCAAGAAATTGTGTCCCCCTTGTCCCCCAATCCCCTCCATATTTTGATAGCAATTTCTGTCATTGCTTGTCTGTCCGTAGTTTGTTCGTTCTCCCTGTGATCAACATGGGTTTTCTCTGGAATCTCCAGTTTCCTCCGACACTCAACAGACATACAGGTTTGTAAACTAATTGGCTTGGTATAATTGCAATTTGTCCCCAGTGTGTGTAGGATAGATTTTGTGTGTGGGGATGGCTGGTCGGTGTGGACTCGGTGGGCCGAAGGGTCTGTTTCCATGCTGTATCTGTAAACTAAACTAATCTCTAGTTTCCAACTAACTTCTGTGTAAGAATGTTCTTCGCCACATATATCCTACACTTATATCCAAATCATGAATACATATAGCAAATAATAAGTGACCCAGCATAGATCCTTGCAATACACCATTAGTCACGGGCTTTCATTAACTAAAGCACTAAATAACTCCACCATCACACTGTGTTCTGTTACCAAGCCATTATTATAATTAATATGCCACCTTACCCTGGATCTCAAAGACACTAACCTATTCCCCATACTTCTATGTGAAACCCTGTTAAAGGCCTTACTGAAGTCCATCTAGACAACATCAACTGCAACTCGTCAATGCATCTTGTTACTTCTTTGAGAAATTCAATTAAGCATTGCTATGCAAGTAGAAAAAAATAGCATTTGTGAATAGTCTGAGGGGATGTGGTATCATTGAATAGTGAACTAGGGGCCAATATTCTGAATGCCTCTCATAGAATCATAGAAAATAGGTGCAGGAGTAGGCCATTCGGCCCTTCGAGCCTGCACCGCCATTCAATATGATCATGGCTGATCATCCAACTCAGTATCCTGTACCTGATGATGTAGGTGATGTTTTAAGTCTGACCCAAAATATCATCCATCCATGTTCTCCAGATATGTTGCCTGATTCTCTTACTCCAACACTTTGTATCTTTTTTGTAAACCAGCACCTGCAGTTCCTTGCATTTACATTCAAGGTCAGTGAATGCATCACGGCAACTGAGCAACCGTTTTCACTGCTCCACCTGCCAATCGAAGCTAGGTGCTCATGGGTCTCTGGCAAAGAACACATATGTCAAGTTGCTGTTCCTCAACCACAGTTTGGCATTCGGCATTACCATCCCCTCCAAACTAACCACCAAGTGCCAAGACATGGGCCTCTGCACCTCTCCAATTGTAAATGGATTCATGACTTCCTCATCGGCAGACCTCGATCATTGTGGATCAATGGCAGCTTCTTCTCATGGACCGTCAACCTGAAGGCTGCATATGTAGCCTCCTGCACTGCTCTCTTTACACCCATCACTGTGCGGTTAAGCGCAGCTTCAACGTCATCCATAAATTAGCCGAGGACACCACCTCTTAGTTGGCTGAATCACCGGTGGTGTTGAGTCACATAGAGGAGAGAGATAGATCACCTGGGTAAGTGATGCACAATAACAATCTCTTGCTTACCATCTATCAACAAGATTAAGGAACTGACTGATACAAATGCTGGAATAACTCAGTGGGTCAGGCAGCATCCCCGGAGAACATTGATAGATGACATTTCGGGTTGGGATCCTTCCTCAGAAGAACCGACTGTTGACTTTAGAAAGGGGAAGTCGGGAGTCCACCTGCTAGATTTCATTTTTGTTTAAGGAGGAACTGCAGATGCTGGAAAATCGAAGGTAGACAAAAATGCTGGAGAAACTCAGCGGGTGAGGCAGCATCTATGGAGCGAAGGAAATAGGCAATGTTTCAGGCCGAAACCCTTCTTCAGACTGATGTGAGGGTGGGGGGGGGGGGATGAAGACCTCCCTGGTGGAATAAAACTGGGTGAAAAAAAGGTCTTACCTTCCACTACCTGCAACCTCCGGCAACCACCTTCAACTAGCATCGCATCCGGCTTCGACTAAAAAATTACCGATTTTTAAAATGGCAACCTATTTTTAGTTACTGCCGGTTTTGAATTTTTTGAAATAATCGCCAGAACATAGTACAAGCGGAAACCACTTTCGACCATTAGGGAGACTGACAAAAACCTCCGAGAACCTCCGAGAACCGCACGTAAACCTTGGGTGGGGCGCAAAGTCTCCAGAGGTTTCCGTTCAGGTTTCCGTTCAGGTTTCCTAAGTGGGGCAGGAGCATTAGCTATTTAAAAATAATATCATTTTCTTAAGAAATGGAATCTACTGGACATTCTTAATGGGAAAGTAGTGGGCAGAAAGGCATGTCATGCGTGGCTTGAAGAGCAAAAACCTGTAGTTTACAATGCCAAAATTGAAAAGTTGAGGAAAAACAAGGTGTACAGAGTTGCTTATTGGTTATAATCTGATGAGTATGATGATGTGACTGATTATGATATGCCAATGTACCAGCTAGCAACTGATCTTCTCCATAAACACTTGGTCTATTGCTAGAAATTGCAATTTATTTACCTATCTGTTACGGACTTACAGCATATAATACAATAATATTAAAGTTCTGATCTTGAGAATATCACATTTTTGAATTTTCAAGGCAGTCATGGGAATGCTTCAATCTGTAATAACTGAAAATTTCATTCAGTTCTCTTAATTTTTAAGAAAGTTATGGGCTTTTGACTGTCCTCGATCACAGCGTTTGTGTTAAGTCAATGGAAAAGCAATAGGGAACAAGATGCTAATTTCCGAATATGAAAATGGCCATAACTTTTTTTAATACTGAAGATATGAAAGTGAATTAGGTGTCAAATTAAACTTATTTTTATGCTTTATCTGATGGGATAAATTGCAGACTTGATTTGTAAAATCTCAAAATTTTGTAACATTGCTAATTTATGTATCGATCAATACATAATTTATTCTTCCTGCATTTCTGTCTATGATTGAGATGCTGCTGCAATCAATATTTTTCAATGTGCCTGTACTTCACTATACTCATGCATATGACAATAAACTTGAAACTTGAGTATTTTTACATCATCATGAAGATTTGTCGTTTTATTTTTCTTTAAAGATCTGTTTTACAGCCGTTTTAGTTTTCTTTTCACAGTCTTGGATATTTTATGTGTAATTTATACATAATTTATATTTCCGTGCATTGACTGAGTCTATGTGCTGTCATGCTGCTGCACATGAGATTTTCATTGTATCTCAACCTTACTGTAGTTGTGCACATGTCAATAAACTCGACTTAACTTAAAGTAGTTAGATTTCTCAGCAATTATAAAACCATCAAATAGTGCAAATGCATTCAGTTCAAAACTGAAAGAAGCCAGGTATATAAAATCTCCTTACTATTGTTGGATTCTCAGCCACTGCCAGTTTAGTTTAGACTTTAGAGTTTGGAGATAAAGGGCAAACTCTATCTAAACTCGGGAGGAAGAAGTTATGTCACTTCACCGCCATGTGTTCCAGGTGCAGAGAGCTGGAATGGGGACCACTCTGTCTGAGTACTGAGGAGTTTACCATGAGAGAGATGCCTCCGCCTTTTCCTTTTTCCAATGTCGCCTTTCAGTCTTTGCGATGAATAGAGAGATCATTGTGCTGGAGAGCTGAGAGTGGACAGCTGAGGGTGAGCCATGTCTCTATTGAAACAGAGCAGACATCATTCTCTCATCTCCCAAGAGTTAAACAGCCTTGCCCTTAAATGCTCAACCTTATTCTCGAGGGACTGCACATTGGGCCGTAGAATAGTAGGAAGTGAGGGTCACAGAGCCCTGCACTTTAGCCTTGCTTACAGGTTGCAGATTTTTCCATCAACCATGGTTCCAGGTACAACAGAGGCCTCCGTAGTGATTCCTGGCCCTGTATTCACTGTAAGTGCGATCCACCATGAGGTGGGGGATTCTGATTGTCGTGGAGGATCCCTAACTGTCAGTAACTCCGCTAAAGTGGCGCATCCGGAAGTGGCGGCGCTGCGTGGCAGCTGCGGGTCACCTGCAGTCCGTCTGTTTTTTCCTTTTTTGTTCGTCTTTTTGTGTCTGTTCTTGTTAGAATTTTGGTTTATTAGGCTGTGTTTGTGTGGGGGGGGGGGGGGGGGGAGGGTGGGAGAAACAAGGTTTTAGTCTCTCCCTTCGGGGGGATGCGACCTTTTCTTGTCGTGTCCCCCGTCATCGTCTCCGTCTGTGCTGAGGCCTAATGGCGGAGCTGGTGGCCTCGGAGCTGTGGCGAGCGTTCAGAGCTCCAGTGTTCCAGCGGCGGCGGCGGCCCGGCTTCGGGGCTTCGGCGCTCCAGCAGTTGCTCCAGCGGTGCTCCAGCAGCGGCCCGGCTTCAGAGCTCCGGCGGCTCCAGCGGCTCTCCAGCGGTGCTCCAGCGGCGGCCCGGCTTCGGGGCTTCGGCGGCTCTCCAGCGATGCTCCAGCGGCGGCCCGGCTTCGGGGCTTCGGGGCTTCGGCGCTCCAGCAGTTGCTTCAGCGGCTCTCCAGCAGCGGCCCGGCTTCGGCGCTCCGGCGGCTCTCCAGCGATGCTCCAGCAGCGGCCCGGCTTCGGCGCTCCGGCGGCTCTCCAGCGGTGCTCCAGCAGCGGCCCGGCTTCGGGGCTTCGGCGCTTCAGCGGCTCTCCAGCGGTGCTCCAGCGGCGGCCCGGCTTCAGAGCTCCGGCGGCTCCAGCGTACCCGTGGTCGATCCTGATTGGGAGCTGTGGTGGTGTTCCAGCATTCCGGCAACGGCGGCGGTGATGGCCTGGCTTCGGAGGCTCGGCCGCGGGCCTGGTGGACGATGACATCGGAGGCCTGGATTGCCTCAGTACAGAGGGGGAACATGTAGGGGAAAAAGACAAAGACTTAAGACTTTTGCCTTCCACCACAGTGAGGAGGTGCCTGGTGAACTCACTGTGGTGGATGTTAAATATGTGTTTTTTGTGTGTTTTGTTTTAATTTATTACATGTTATGACTGCAAGGTAACAAATTTCGTTCAGACCGAAAGGTCTGAATGACAATAAAGGAATCTGAATCTGAATCTGAATCAAGTTAGTAGATCGCAATAGCGCTAATCCTTTTTAATGGGCGAGCAACTTTTGTCTTTTACAGCACTGATTTTTGCTGCTCTTTTATCTGTAGAACTTCACAAATATTTGATCCTGCACAATAGTGCTGCTTGCACAATGTCACCACAGCATGGCGCCATTTTATTTTTGTCTCTCTCAGGTCCCCTCACCGCTTCCTCAGTTCCAAGGAAAATGACTCCAGATTCTCCAGACTACCTACAACATTATTCATCCTCATCCTCAGGATGACTTTAATGAACATCTTTGGCACTTTGTGCAAAGCCTTCACATCTTTCCTGAAGTATGGCAACCAGACCTGGACCCAACATGAGTTGGGCTTCACTCTGAAAGAAACGGTACTGTGCAGATATCTAATTCCAATAAAATGCTTTACCACCTGTTAAAGCACTCTCTAGAGACTTGCCACTTGAAACAACAATAGAAACTGCCTATCTCTCTCAAGTACCAGACACAATAAATCAGCCACAGTTACACAGTGGATAATACTATTAAGTAGCTTTGAAGGAGACATCTTCAAGACAGTGTATTTAATCGAGAACATTAGTTCAAACATGAAGCCCCCTCATAGAAGCACTGGCATCAAATCAACATTGTATCCTGAATGTTTTCTTAACTGCTGGCTCTAAATACTCCCTGTGGGCATTAACTACCTCAGTTCTAATGCCCCGATTGTGATGTGTGTGGAAATGTTTTCCCCTGTGTATGCACTTCACCCAGATCTCCCAAACAATGGATGCCACCTGAGGGAAATACAGTGCCGAATATCTTTAGACGTTTGTTCCTTGGCTTTTTTCTCAGAGACTCACAATAACTTCATTAGTTACAGCAATAATCAAATCCCAATGGCAGCCTTGTGATTAAATCTTCTTCACACCCAAGGACAGTGTAAGGTTTAGGCTGACACTTTACTATAATACCAAGAGATCCTGTATGTCATCAGGTGGGCATAAAAGATCCAAAAAGAGACTCAGAGATCGGTTCTCTGGTGTTCTGGATTAATATTTATTCCTCAAGCAGTATCAATAAATTATTGTCTGGTCATTATCTATTTGTTGTGTTTGGGACCTTGCCCAACAGGATTCACTGGTGTGCTAACTACATTGCAGCCATGACTACACATAAAAATAATTTTCCATCAAATGGTTGGGGTGTCCTGAGGTTGTGAATGTTGCTATGGAAAAGAAAATCTTCCTTTCATATATCGCAAGACTAACTATATTGCCACAGGCCTTTTTTTTGCAATTGCACAACTTAGCCATTCAGCCCTCCTTGTTCCTCTTCTGTGGCCAAATATGCTAGAGTTTTTCATCATCATGAACCCAAACTTCTCTGAAGTTGCTTGAACCTGCTTTCGTACCTCAACACTCTACAATAGGGGTTCCCAACCTTTTTGGTCCCGTTTACCACTGGCAACTGTAATAGCACATAACAATGTTATTTCACTTATTTATGAACAACTAATGATGAACAGATACCAGAATATTTGGTATACCAGAACCAAACACCGTCCGTCAATGAGAAAAAAAAAGACAAATCCAGAATCAACAAATTTATTCCCTGGGTAGGCGAAATTTACCCAGGTTGGGAAACCTTGCTCTCCAACATACCATTCACTCTTAGACAAGCATTGGCGCCTGCTTCCTCTCCATTATATTCAAAAGCTTCCCAATAAATGAAACAGATGAATGCCACAGGCCTTTTTTAATACATAATTATAATACATAGAGAATTGATAGTGACCTTAAATTAACTGCTGGCATCAAACTTTGCTTTCTCTTTAGGACTTAACCACAAGAAACACAAGCAGAGATAAGTTATCCAATCACTCATCTTTGCTTTGCTATTCAGTGAAATCTTTAATCTTAGCGTGATTTCCTTGCAATAATTCTAACTCATTTGATTCCTTTAATATCCAAGAATCTACCTCTGTCTTGAATGCACCAAATGCCTGATGATCCACGGCCCTCTTGGGTAGAAACTTTCAAAGAATCCCCACTTCGTTTCTAATCTCTTTCCAAAATGGCTAAACCTTCCAGATTGTTACCCGTGATTCTAGTTAGACCAGCCAGAGGAAACCTTAGCCTGTAAAACTCGAGAAGAAGTTGGAACGTTTCAATGAGATTTCCTTTCATTCTTCTAAACTTGAAAAAACTATAGGCTCTATAGTTCCCTTAATATATTCTCATAGAACCCCCTTGCCCCACCCCTCCCCTAAACCCATTTCAGCAATCAATCACTCCAGTGGTGCAGCTTCAGAGATCCAGGTTCAATCCTGAGTTTGGGTGCTGAGTGTGTGAACAATTGGGTTTCCTGCAGGTACTCTGGTTTCCACCAACATCCTAAACATCCTCAATAAGGTTTATTGGTTAACAGGCCTCTGTAAAATTGCCTCTAATGTGTAATTTGAGAAAGTGGAATAACATAGAACTAGGGCAGTCAATGGTTGGCACGGACACGGTGGGCTGAAGGGCTTGCTTCCATGCTGTATTCCTAAACTAAACAAATTCTCCTCCATTGCAAGTACATCCTTTGTAGAAAAGGAATTCAGTACTGTACATAATGTGCCAGAAGTGGTCTCACCAGGGCTATATGTAGTTGGAGCAAGAGATCTCTGCTCTTATTTTCAAATTTCCGTGGAATAAAAGCCTATGCTATTTTAACTTCCCTTCCCATTCCCATACTGACCTTTATATCCTGGGCCTCTTCCAGTCACAGTGAGGCCAAACGCAAATTGGAGGAACAGCAACTCATATTTCGCTTGGGCAACCTACAACCCAGCGGTATGAATATTGATTTCTCTAATTTCAAGTTACCTTTGCATTCCCTCTGTCTCTGTACCCCTCCTACCCCCCCCCCCCCCCCCCCTCGTCCCCAGCCATCATGTTAGTTTGACTGTCTGTATCCATTCGTATCACCTATTCCACTGCTGACAATGGACTATTCCTTGGTCATCGGTGCCAGCTCTGATTTTTGTCTGTACCTTTTCATACCTCAGGTTTCCCCCTCCCCTGACTCCCAGTCTGAAGAAGGGCTGTGTAATCACCACTTTAGTTTTTTTCATGCAATTTTCCTGTTCCTGACAACAATCTTACTAGTCAAATGTGCCCCTTTTCTACTTCATTCCATTCTTAAGTAGTGGAACCACATACGCGGTCTACCAATCTGCGGGAAGCAACCTAGTAACTAGGAAACTTTGGAAAATGACTACAACTGCATTCACTTTATCCAGCATGATCAGTTTCAAAAGATACCTTAATGTTCATCCGGTCTTGGAGATTTATTGGCATTTAGTACCATGATTTTCTCCAATACTTTTATTTTATTATGCTGGTACTCATTTTCTTCAGGTTTAGATCTGTTTGTTTCCATTATTTCCAGTACATTCATTGTGTCTAATTCTGTGAGCACACACACAATATTTTTTGCTTAATATCATAGTCATTTCCTTATTTTTAAGCACTCTGCAGAAGCATTTGTGGTCTTCCTCAATGTTCTTCACTTCTCTTTCCTTATCCATCTCTTTGTCTTCCTTTGCAGCTTATTTCCTCCACTTCAATAAAAGCTTTTAGTCTATATCATTCATGGTGCAGGAGAGCTCAAGATGACCTGAATCTATCAACTTGGCCTGTATCTTAAATTTGAGTCTATAATGTTTTCCAGAGTAGTTTTCCTCACTGTGGTGTTACCCAGTATGATTACTGTTGCTTTAGATTCACCAATACATCAGTGGTAAGTGTGAATAAATGGTCTGCTATTTTTTTGTTGAATTTCATTTAACTTACTTTTGAAAAATAATTTATAACTACCTTGTTATTTTAGAAAAATAAATGTAAATTATTGAAGACTACATGAACAGTGCTTAAAATTATTGAAGTAAAATAATAAATGAAAGGCTATTGAGGTGTCAAAGTTCAGCAAGGTATTTTGGTGGAAGGTCCGAAGGATTGATTGTCTTGGGCGAAGTGGTCAGATCAAGTCAAGTCAAGTGAATTTTATTTGTCACATACACATACAAGATGTGCAGTGAAATGGAAGTGGCAATGTGGCTAAAGACAGAACAGAATAGTACAGAATCAGTATTTACATATTAGAAAAAAACCCAACAATTTTAAAAAGACACAGCACAACAGTAAATAAGTAAATTAGTACAGTTAATTAGTCCCTGGTGAGAGAAGAGTTTACAGTCAAGTCAAGTCAAGTTTATTTGTCACATGTGCATACAAGATGTGCAGTGAAATGAAAAGTGGCAATGCCTGCGGAATGTACAAAAAACTACAAAACAGAATAGAACAGAATCAGTAATTACATATTGGTGAGTAAAAAAGACACAGCAATTTTAAAAGGACACAACACAACAGTAGTTTGTACAGAAAGTCCCTGGTGAAATAAGAGTTTACAGTCCTAATGGCCTCTGGAAAGAAACTCCGACATCCTCTCTGTTTTCACAGCATGACAACGGAGGCGTTTGCCTGACCGTAGCAGCTGGAACAGTCCATTGCTGGGGTGGAAGAGGTCCCCCATAATGTTGCTGGCTCTAGATCTGCACCTTCTGATGCATAGTTCCTGCAGAGGGGCGAGTGTAGTTCCCATAATGCATTCGACCGAACGCACTACTCTCTGCAGAGCCTTCTTGTCCCGTGCAGAACAATTCCCCAAACCAGATTGTGATGTTTCCGGACAAGATGCTTTCTACAGCTGCTGAGTAGAAGCACTGGACGATCCTCGGAGTGACTCTGAATTTCCTCAGCTGCCTGA
This sequence comes from Okamejei kenojei, assembly GCA_035221665.1. Lineage (NCBI taxonomy): Eukaryota > Metazoa > Chordata > Chondrichthyes > Rajiformes > Rajidae > Okamejei > Okamejei kenojei. Next base: position 36,983,884 of record CM069146.1, read on the forward strand.
GATGGTAAAGGCGCAGCTTTGCCTTACTCACCAGTGTGGCAGCGTGTGATCTCCATGTCAGATCCTCAGTGATGTGAACTCCCAGGCATTTAAAGCAGCTCACCCTATCCACAGTATCCCCATTTATCTTCAGTGACGTGTACGTCCTCGGATGTTGTGCCTTCCTAAAGTCCGCGATCAGCTCCTTAGTTTTTTTGACATTCAAGAGGAGGCTGTTGTCCAGACACCAGAGTGCCAAATCAGCCACCTCCTCCCGGTAGGCCTTCTCATTATTTTCAGTGATCAGGCCCACCACCACAGTGTCATCAGCAAACTTGATTATAGAGTTGGAACTGAACCTAGCCACACAGTCATGTGTGTAGAGGGAGTACAGTAGGGGGCTGAGGATGCAACTCTGGGGGAATCCTGTGCTCAGGGTGAGGGTCTTTGATGCATTTCCTCCCATCTTGACTTCTTGGGGCCTGGCAGTGAGAAAGTCCAGGACCCAGGCACACAGGGGAGTGTTAAGCCCCAGACCCAGCAGCTTCTCAGCAAGTCTGGTGGGGACTATCGTATTGAAAGCTGAACTGAAGTCATTGAAAAGCATCCTCACATAGCCCCCCTTCTGGCTGTCAAGGTGAGAGAGAGTGGTGTGCAGAATCTGGGAGACCGCATCGTCCGTGAATCTGTTTGGACGGTATGTGAACTGCGGCGGGTCCATGTGACGAGGGAGAAAGGCGCAGATGTGGTTCTTGATCAGCCTCTCGAAGCATTTCATGACCACCGAGGTGAGGGTCTCCGGTCGGTAGTCATTCAAGCAATCTGGAGAGGCATTCTTTGGCACTGGTACAATGGTGGATCTTTTGAAGCAGGCAGGGACCACAGACTTGGCCAGGGACAATTTCAATATTGTGGTGAGCACTGGAGCTAGCTGAGTAGCACAAGACATGCCATTACCCAGATATGCCATCTGGGCCTACAGCATTCCTCGTGTTCACACGTGTCGGAGCCCTCCTCACGTCATGCTCGGACAATGAGAATGTGTGCACATCCCCAGCGGAGGACCAAATTTGTCTTAATGTAGGTCTTTCATAGGCCCACTTCCCAGCCGCCTGTCCCATCAGCCACAAACTACAAGATGCAAGTATGCAAGTATGCAAGAGATCTCAGCAATTGCTTTGATTTGATTTGATTTAATATTATTGTTACATATACAGTGAAAAACTTTGCACTGCATGCTATCCATGCAGAATATATCATAGAAACATAGAAACATAGAAATTAGGTGCAGGAGCAGGCCATTCGGCCCTTCGAGCCTGCACCGCCATTCAATATGATCATGGCTGATCATCCAACTCAGTATCCTGTACCTGCCTTCTCTCCATACCCTCTGATCCCTTCAGCCACAAGGGCCACATCCAACTCCCTCTTAAATATGGCCAACAAACTGGCCTCAACTACCTTCTGTGGCAGAGAATTCCACAGATTCACCACTCTCTGTGTGAAAAATGATTTTCTCATCTCAGTCCTAAAAGACTTCCCCCTTATCCTTAAACTGTGACCCCGTGTCCTGGACTTCCCCATTGAGTATATCACCCTTGAGTACATCGGATACTGCTAAAGAGAAGATAAACAAAGTTCAGTATATATTGTTGCAGCTCCAGAGAAAGTGCAGATATTAAAAAAGTGCAAGGCCCACAAGAAGGTAGAATGGAAGATCAGGAATGCATCCCCAGCATATGAGATATTTTTTAGAGATACAGCGCGGAAACAGTCCCTTCGGGCCACCGGGTTTGCGGCAACCAGTGATTCCCACATATTCACACCACCCTACACACACTATGGGTGATTTTTACATTTACCAAGCCAATTTTCCTACATACCTGTACGTCTTTGGTGTGTGGGAGGAAACCGAAGTTCTCAGAGAAAACCCACGCAGGTCACGGGAGGAACTTACGAACTCTGTATATCTGTTCAAGAGTCTGATAATAGCAGCAAAGGACTGTTCTTGAATATGGTTGTACATGTTTTCAAGCTTTTGTATCTCTTGCCTGCTGGGGGAAGTGAGAAGAGAGAATGATTGGGATGTGAATATGTTGGTTGTTTTCATGAGGCAATGTGAAGTATAGATGGGTTGAGGGGAGGTAGTGTGGTTTGTCTGATGGACAGGACTACATCCAAAACCCACTGTAATTTCTTGCGGTCTTTGTCAGAGCAGCTGCCAAACCAAGCTGTGATACATATTGGTAGGATGCTCTCTATTATTCCAACATTGGAGGGATGAGCCACCTCAGAACCCACTGGAAGCAAGTCATCCTTGTTTCAAAGAGGGCCACCCAAGAAAATGAAGAAACTGCAAACATGAGGCTACAAAACAATTATTTGCTCTAAAACTCCACGTAAAAGTGCCTCTATGATGTTTATATCAGGCAGCCCTTTCTAGTTATTTCAGAGCCTCGTGTTACCACAAAGTAGGTTGACAGTAGGCCAGAGATTAGGAAGTGAGATGAAATATCCCTGCACTTATGACTCATATTGTGGCAATCCATGGTGTGACTGCTCTTCTGTTGGTTCAGATGTGTGTAGCATGTTGCATTCCTGAGAAAAACTGTCATTTTCAGACAGCAGACCACTTGATCCATGCTCAAGTGCTGATGATGATCAGCATTAAATGGGCTCGAGGTGAGGTGGAGGGGAATTGCCTGGCGTAGAAGATGCCCCCAAATTGCTGTCAATCCTCTATATTTGAAAAGTAGAGATCGTTCTGGTTTATACTGCAGTTCATAAGTTCATAAATTCATAAAGTGACAGGAGCAGAAGTAGGTAATTTGGCCCATCGAGTCTTCTCGGCCAGCTCTGAGCTCTGAACTACAAAAGACTATATTATCATTACACTATATTTGATACTTTTTCTTTTTTGTTCTCTTCCCCCATTACGTAATATGTTTACATATTCACATATTCTGCTGTGCTGCAGCAAGTAAGAATTTCATTGTCCCATCCGGGACATATGACAATAAAACACTCTTGACTCTTGACTTAATCATGATTGAATTATATATCCCTCTCAACCCCATAATCATGCCTTTTCCCCATAACCCTTGACATCCTTAATAACCAAGAATCTGTCAATCTCCACCTTAAAAATACCCAAGATACCCACGTTGCCGTCTGTGGCAATTAATTCTACAGATTAACCATATAACCATATAACCATATAACAATTACAGCACGGAAACAGGCCCTCCCGGCCCTTCCAGTCCGTGCCGACCATTTGTTTTCCCCTAGTCCCATCTACCTGCACTCAGACCATACCCCTCCATTCCCTTCACGTCCATATACCTATCCACTTTACTCTTAAATGTTAAAATCGATCCTGCCTCCACCACTTCTGCTGGAAGCTCATTCCACACAGCCACCACCCTCTGAGTAAAGAAGTTCCCCCTCACGTTACCCCGAAACTTCTGTCCCTTAATTCTCATGTCATGCCCTCTTGTTTGAATCTTCCCTACCCTCAATGGGAAAAAACGTATCCACGTTAACTCTGTCTATCCCTTTCATCATTTTAAAGACCTCAATCAAGTCCCCCCTTAACCTTCTGCGCTCCAAAGAATAAAGACCTAACTTGTTCAACCTTTCTCTGTAACATAGTTGCTGGAACCCTGGCAACATTCTAGTAAATCTCCTCTGTACTCTCTCTATTTTGTTGACATCCTTCCTATAACTAGGCGACCAAAATTGTACACCATACTCCAGAATTGGTCTTACCAATGCCTTGTACAATTTTTAACATTACTTCCCTACTCCTATATTCAATGCTCTGATTTATAAAGGCCAGCACACCAAAGGCTTTCTTTACCACCCTACCTACATGCGATTCCACCTTCAGGGAACTATGCACAGTTATTCCTAGATCCCTCTGTTCCACAGCATTCCTTAATTCCCTACCATTTACCATGTACGTCCTATTTTGATTAGTCCTGCCAAGATATAGCACTTCACACTTAACAGCATTAAACTCCATCTGCCATCTTTCAGCCCACTTTTCCAAATGGCCCAAATCTCTCTGTAGACTTTGAAAATCTACTTCATTATCCACAACACCACCTATCTTAGTATCATCTGCATACTTACTTATCCAATTTTCCACCCCATCATCCAGATCATTGATGTACATGACAAACAACAGTGGACCCAACACAGATGCCTGAGGCACCCCACTGGTCACCGGCTTCCAACCTGACAAACAGCCATCCACCATTACTCTCTGACATCTCCCATTCAGCCACTGTTGAATCCATCTTGCTACTCCGCCATTAACACCCAAAGATTGAACCTTCTTAACCAACCTTCCATGGGGAACCTTGTCAAAGGCCTTACTGAAATCCATATAGACAACATCCACTGCTTTACCCTCATCAATTTCCCTAGTTACCGATTCAAAAAATTCAAGAAGGTTTGTCAAACATGACCTTCCAGGCACAAATCCATGTTGACTGTTCCTGATCAGACCCTGTTTATCCAGATGCTTATATATATTATCTCTAAGTATCCTTTCCTTTATATCGTGAAGGGAATGGAGGGGTATGGTCTGAGTGCAGGTAGATGGGACTAGGGGAAAACAAATGGTCGGCACGGACTGGAACGGCCGAGAGGGCCTGTTTCCGTGCTGTAATTGTTATATGGTTATATGGTTATATGGTTTCCATTAATTTGCCCACCACTGATGTCAAACTAATAGGTCTATAATTGCTAGGTTTATTCTTTGAACCCTTTTTAAACAATGGAACAACATGCGCAGTACGCCAATCCTCCGGCACTATTCCCGTTTCTAATGACATTTGAAATATTTCTGTCATAGCTCCTGCTATTTCTACACTAACTTCCCTCAATGTCCTAGGGAATATCCTGTCAGGACCTGGACACTTATCCACTTTTATATTTTTCAAAAGTGTCAATACTTCCTCCTCTTTGAATCTCATAGTTTCCATAGCTACTCTACTTTTTCCCCTTAACTCACAGAGTTCAATATCCTTCTCCTTGGTGAATACCGAAGAAAATAAATTGTTCAATATCTCCCCCATCTCTTTTGGCTCTGCAGATAGCTGTCCATTCTGTTTAACCCCCTCTGATTAAAGAAACTCCCCATCATCTCCTTTCTAAAGGTAAGTCCTTTTATTTTGAGGCTATGCCCTCCGGTCCTAGACTCTCCCATGTGGAAACATCCTCTGCACATCCACTCTATCCAGGCCTTTCACTATTTGGTAAATGTCAATGAGGTTCCCCCTCATCCTTCTGTAAACTACTTCCATAGCCTGGCTGGAAAGAGTTGAACATTATCAAATCCATTGGTATAAAAATTGCACTGCAGTGTCAACCTAGATTGCTCAGGGCCTTAGGTCATAAGGTCGTAAGGAATAGAAACATAGAAATTAGGTGCAGGAGTAGGCCATTCAGCCCTTCGAGCCTGCACCGCCATTCAATATGATCATGACTGATCATCCAACTCAGTATCCCGTACCTGCCTTCTCTCCATACCCTCTGATCCCCTTAGCCACAAGGGCCACATCCAACTCACTCTTAAATATAGCCAATGAACTGGCCTCAACTACCCTCTGTGGCAGAGAGTTCCAGAGACTCACCACTCTCTGTGTGAAGAAAGTCTTTCTCATCTCGGTCTTAAAGGATTTCCCCCTTATCCTTAAGCTGTGACCCCTTGTCCTGGACTTCCCCAACATCGGGAACAATCTTCCTGCATCTAGCCTGTCCAACCCCTAAAGAATTTTGTAAGTTTCTATAAGATCCCCTCTTAATCTCCTAAATTCCAGAGAGTATAAACCGAGTCTATCCAGTTTTTCTTCATAAGACAGTCCTGACATCCCAGGAATCAGTCTGGTGAACCTTCTCTGCACTCCCTCTATGGCAATAATGTCCTTCCTCAGATTTGGAGACCAAAACTGCACGCAATACTCCAGGTGTGGTCTCACCAAGACCCTGTACAACTGAAGTAGAACCTCCCTGCTCCTGTACTCAAATCCTTTTGCTATGAAAGCTAACATACCATTCGCTTTTTTCACTGCCTGCTGCACCTGCATGCCTACTTTCAATGACTGGTGTACCATGACACCCAGGTCTCGCTGCATCAATAGGAGTAGAATTAGGCCACTCGGCCCATCAAGCCTACTCCACAATTCATCGTGGCTGATCTATTTCTTCCTGCTAACCCCATTCTCCTGCCTTTTCCCCATAACCTCTGACGAATGTACTAATCAAGAATCCCACACAAATTACACATTTCAGACTTTCTTGTCTATAATCCATTACTATTCTTTTTTTCTGTTCATTTTGGGCTTTGATGATTCATTTGGCTTGCAATCCCTTCTATCGGGGGGAAAACCTTTTCTTTTACTCACTTATTATAGAATCGTGTAGCCCGAATAAGACCAAAAGGCCCATCGTACTTGCTTGCTTTGACTGAGCTCTCTATCTGTTGAAAATTACCATTGAATCTGCTTTCAGGCAGTAGCTTCCAGCGTTGCAATAAAACAGCAAGCTGATTTTAATCTTGTTAGAAAGTATCATCAATGTACATTGTCTCTTCATTCCCTCCACAGATGCTGCACAAGTGTTGCTCCAGCACTTTTTTTTTTTACTCAAGATTCTAGCATCTGCAGTCCGTCGTGTCTCCATTAGTTATTTGTTACCAGCTTCATTCATAGATATGCAATTCAACACTCCAAGCTTTTGTTGATTCAGGCTTCAGAGGTGAGGTCACCAAGGAAAACAGCATTTGTTGCTATTCCTGGTTATCCTTGCAAGAAACATACTAATCTTGCCTTCTACATTCATGGGTTGCAGTGCATTGGGAGAATGAATTATAGACACAAAATGCTGGAGTAACTCAGCAGGTTAGGCAGCATGTCTGGAAAAAATATATAGGTAATGTTTTGGATCGGAAACCTTCTTCAGTCTAAGAGTAGAGGTGAGGGGGAGGGAAATAAAGTGGAGGTTTGAAAAGGCTAGAACAAACTGGATGGATTGCTGTGTGACTTGATGAGGGAATTCGCTTTCTTCTATGTCAGAAGGAAATATAAATGGCATCTCATGACAATTCAAAGGCTGCATTTTCACAATCATTAGGATCAGATTAGTTTTAATTTCTAATTTAATTTATATTCTCAAATTACCAGGGATATCTTTAAAGTGGAGATTGATTGTTTATTGATTAGTACGGGTGTCAGGGGTTACAGGGAGAAGGCAAGAGAATGGGGGTTGAGAGGGAAAGATAGATCAGCCATGATTCAATGGCAGAGTAGACTTGATGGGCCAAATGGCCTAAATCTACTATAATTTATGAATTTATGAACCATTCTACAATGAGATTATTGTCGCTGGATTTTAATTCCACACCCTTATATCACTGTTTCAAATTCATAACCTGTATGGAAGCAAAACTGCTAATTGCTGGGCATCAGATCAGTTACAATTACTTAGCAGATGAAATACTTCAACCCAGGCAAAGTATTAGTTCAACAGTGTTTGTGGCTGCCAGCAATCAATAGCGTGCTCATCTTCCTTCTGCAAAGTGCTCGCATTCTCTGCTTGCCCTGTTACATACGCCGGATTGCAGTAAGTAATTGGTCATAAGAGGAAACAATACCTGTGCAGTCAATCCATTAACATGCCATCAGAAAGCTTAGCGGTATGCTTTAATCGAAAGGAATCAATGCCCGCAGTGTCTGTTTGACACATAATTAAAAGCTAAATGACCAATTATTTCAGGATTTTCTGATTAAATGGCTTTCATTATTTTCAGTGTTATATCAGCCACAAAGTCCTGGCAAGAAGGCTGTAATGACCGGAGTTGAATAATTTATTACTTTTAATTTTCCATGCATTACAGCTGAACTTGATGCCCACAGCCCCAGAATGAAAGGACATACATTTACAAAGGAAATTAGGAGGAATTTCTTTAAACAGAGGATGGGGAATCTGTGGAATTCATTGCCACAGAAAGCTGTGGAGGCCAAGTCAACCAATATTTTTGAGGCAGAGATGGATAGATTCTTGATTAGTACGGGTGTCGGGGGTTATGGGGAGAAGGCAGGAGAATGGGGTTAGGAGGGAGAGATAGATCAGCCATGCGTAAATCATGTGCTATTGTCAGAACAGAGGCATTAACCTTTGAACGTTGCTATTGAGAGGTTTGTCAGTCATTCCGATGACTGATTTCCACTGAATTTCTTCCTCACCTTTTCCAATCTATAGCGAGCCTCAGCTAATGGACAAGACAGAAGACGTTATTGACTGCTCAGCTGCAGTAAGTGTAAGCTACACTTATTGCAGTTTCTCTTTTCCTTTGTTTGTTTTTTTTTTTAACACTTTTACTTTTATCCTTTTGGGCTGCAGACCAACTGTGAATTATTGCTGCTATTTTACTTGGCCATTAAAAGCAGTTCTTCCAAGTGTCCTTGACAATGTATACTGCACAGAACAATATTGCAAGAAAGGATAATGAGGTAATTTATCTCATTGTCCTTTGTGCGAATTTAGGCAGGTTCATTTCCCAGTATCACAAGTCATACTACTCTGAAGAACTGTATTTTGGAGAGTACTTTGGGAAACTTAAGGTCATGAACTTAAAGTCTGCATTCCACTGTTACCAGATCTCAGGCATACAAGTCTGGTGATACAGAGTCAAACATGTATGACCTTGATAAGGCCATCAAAAAAGTGAAGAGACACTTTCAGTGTTTGGTTTAGTTTAGTTTAGTTTAGTGATGCAGCGTGGAAACAGGCCCTTTGGTCCATCAAGTGCCGATCAGTGTTCCCCATACACTAGCACTATCCTGCACACTAGGGACAATTTACATTTTTTTTTACCAAAGCCAAATTAATCTACAAACCTGTACGTCTTTGGAATATAGGTGGAAACCGGAGTATCAGGAGTAAACCCATGTGGTCACGGGGAGAACATACAAGCTCTGTACAAAATAATAATAATATAATAATAACTTTATTACAGGACTCAAGGTCCAGACAAGGGGCAACATTACATTAAAAATACATGCATATCAAATATCATAAATATATATAAAATCATGGTAAATCACATAAAAACATCATAATTTATATATTTAAAAAACCCACAATACTTAAGTTAAAAATCCAGAGTAAAAGATGATCAATGTCGTACAACGAGACGACGATACCAGTGTCTCCACAGCTGGGATTCGTAGCGTGTAGTGCTAACCTTTATGTTTGTCAAGGCCACAATAAGCACATTTTTAGAGTAATTTATCCTGCAAATGAATTTATACATGTGGTGTCTTAGGATAGCTTCTAAAGTACTGACTCCTGCAGCACTACACCACCATCTTGGTTGCCTTAGCAGTGTTCTCATGGCATCGTTATATGCCACCTTTAGTCTCTGCATACTTGTCTTTAAATAGTTCGACCACAGGTGCGCAGTGTAGAGGGGTGTGCAGTATGCTCTATGCATAGTCTGGTGGGCATACCAGTAGGCAGCACCTGTTGTCAGGATCCTGTACAGACAGCACCTGTAGTCGGGATCAAACCCGGATGTCTGGCGTCTACGGTTCTGGTACAGTTTTTTTTTAATTAGTACAGTGTGACATACTGGAGAAGACAAAACCCCCCAGAATTAATACAAAAACAAACACACAAGCAAAAGAACAAAGGGCGGTAGAATGGTGCAGCTGGTGGTGCCACTGCCTCACAGTACAAGACACCCGGGTTTGATCCTGACCTCGGGCACTGTCTAGGTGGAGTTTGCACGTTCTCCCTGTGACTAACTGGGTTTCCTCCAGGTGCTCCCATTTCCTCCCACATCCCAAGGAAGTACGGGTTTGTAGGTTCATTGGGTTTTACAAAATTGCCTGTACTGTGCAGGGAATAGATGGTTGGATAGGCTAGATGCAGGAAGATTGCTTCCCGATGTTGGGGAGGTCCAGAACAAGGGGTCACAGTCTAAGGATAAGGAAAAGGGGGAATTCCTTTAGGACCGAGATGAGGAAAACATTTTTCACACAGAAAGTGGTGAGTCTCTGGAATTCTCTGCCACAGAAGGTAGTTGAGGCCAGTTCATTGGCTATATTTAAGAGGGAGTTAGATGTGGCCCTTGAGGCTAAAGGGATCAGGGGGTATGGAGAGAAGGCAGGTACAGGATACTGAGTTGGATGATCAGCGATGATCATATTGATTAGCGGTGCAGGCTCGAAAGGCCTAATGGCCTACTCCTGCACCTATTTTCTACGTTTCTATGTTTCTAAAAATAGGATAACATAGAACCATTGAGAAAGGATGATCGATAGTTGGCATGGACAGTGGTTGGAACTGCCTGTTTCCATACTGTTTCTCTTGAACTACATATAGCCTGCATTTAGCAACACCTAAAATTGACAAGAAAATGGACTCATTCTCCAACTTCAACCAATTGGACTGATTGTCCTACCCTGTACCTCCTTCCCCACCCCACCCCCATCTTATCTTTAATTTAAAACTAAGTTTTTGATGTTTCAGATCAAAGACTATTCACTCCCTGTTCTGAAAAATAGTTTTTGAGCTGAAATATGACTGTTTCCCTTTGCTGTCTGAACCTGCTGAGTGCTGCCTGTTTTTAATACTGTTTAATGGCATTGCCATCACTGAGTCCCCACCATCAATCTTTTGGGTATCTTCATTGACCAGAAGCTCAAATGGACCTGTCACATAAAAGACCAGATCAGTAACTTGTTATCCTGTCATCTGCGTCTCGCCTTTAGACAGTCCAAATTTCTTACCACATCTAAATGGCACATGCTTTATTTGCCTGGGTGAGTGCAAATCCAACAACTCCTAAGAACCTCAATACCATCTAGGACATAGAAACATAGGAAAGACATAGGACATAGCGGCCTGTTTGATCAAAACCCTATCCTCTACTCCAAGCCTAAATTTCTTTCTTTGCCGATACATCATGGCCTCAGAGTATACCATGTATTAAGTGTTGCACCATCAGACTAATTTGGACAGAACTTTTCGAACTAGAATCTCTGCCGTTAAGAAGGGCAAGTACTGGGTGGCACGGTGGCCTAGCCATAGAGTTGCTGCCTTACAGTGCCAGCTCCAGAGGGTTCAATCCTGACTATGGGTGTTTGCCCGTATGGAGTTTGTACATTCTTCCCCTGACCTGCGTGGGGGAGACTGAGAACTTCCTTCCACACTTCAAAGATGTACAGGTTGGTAGGTTAATTGTTATTGTTAAACTGTCTTCAGTGTGTGTAGGATGGTGTTATTGTGCGGGGATTGCTGGTTTGCGCAGACTCGGCGGGATGAATGACTTGTTCCAACGCGGTATCTGTAAATAAACTAGACTAAACTAAACTGCCTTGAAAGAGCAGCATTTGCAAGTCACACACAATCAAACATATTTCACTTGCTCCATCTCTGCTCCCTAGTGATCATCACCACGGATGCATCTTCAACAGTGGTTCAAGAATATGGTTTGTTATCATCCACTTCAAAACAGTTAGGGATAGGTAAGAAATATTGATCTTACTAGCAACATCCTGAAAACTGAAACATGTTTAAAAGTAGTGCTGAATTAATTTGAGATCACTTTCTACTCTTAATTCCAGTCTTGGGGAGCTATCTTACTATAGTTCATTTTTCTATAATCTTATGTTTCTATTTCCTTCAGCAGTTGTTTTCAGTAGGGATTTGGTTGATGAATTAATTCAACTAGTTTTATTTTCTTCGTTTGTTCTGTATTTCACCTATTCCCCAGTAATAGTGTTGTTTCCTTTTTAATGCAAGGAAGAATAGCCAAGGGATTACCTAAATGCTGTGCTTTTTCAAGCTTCAAAATTATTTTGTGTGATAGGATTCAATATTATAAGAACACTTTGCCTGACAAAATACTTCTAACTGCATTGCCTTCTTTAGTACTTGCCTTCAATTAACATTCTCTTATTATTAATTCACTGACTAGCAGAGATAGTATTACTTCATTTGAAAGCTCAAGATTTTGAAAATGTATGTTCTGATGTTATTAACCTTCCTTTCTCTAATGAGTATAGATCTAAATGCACAAATGCTCCATCATACCAGTGCCCTAATTAATAATATGTAAACAGTTTCAGCCTTTCCAATCTATCCTTGTAAACCCCAACTCTCCTCTGGGACCTCTCTAATGGCTCCATTTCCTTCCTCAAAGTCTAATGAGACAACCAAACTTGAATGCTTATTTGTCCATTTCAAATTCTCTCTAATATATCTATTAACTGGGTGACATGTTGGTGCAGCGGTAGAGCTGCTGCCCTGCAGCGCTTACAGCGTCAGAGACCCGGGTTCGATCCCGACCACGGGTGCTTGTCTGTACGGAGTTTGTACATTCTTCCAGTGACCGTGTGGATTTTCTCCGAGATCTTCCGTTTCCTCCCACATTCCAAAGACGTACAGGTTTGTAGGTTAATTGGCTTGGTATAAATGTAAAATTTCCCTAGTGTGTGTAGGAAAGTGTTAATGTGCGGGAATCGCGGGTCGGTGCGAACTCAGTGGGCCGATGGGCCTATTTCGCTGTATCTCTAAACGTAAACATAAACCTATCCTCTCAATGCTTCCACTACCCATCAACATTAAGACATTAAGAGTAATTTATTGTAACCAATTCCAGGTGAAATGTATTCAATTATGGCCAGCAATATTTTAATATGATATTCCACCCATCTGCACAGATAAGCATCCAGGTTTTTCATAAGGTGTTTAATATTTTGCTGCAATTTCTTGTAATGGTGCATCAATGTGATGATTGATGATTGAATTTAGACTTTAGACTTTAGAGATACAGCTTGGAAACTGGACTTTTAGCCCACCGAGTCTGCGCCGACCAGAGATCACCCTGTACGCTAGCACTATCCTGCACACGAGGGATAATTAAACATTTTTTTACTGGTCAATTAACCTACAAGCCTGTATGTCTTAGGAGTGTGGGAGGAAACTGGAGGAAGGTGGTGCAGCAGTAGAGTTGCTACCTTACAGCGAATGCAGCGCTGGAGACTCGGGTTCGATCCCTACTAAGGGTGCTGTCTGTACGGAGTTTGTACATTCCCCCCATGACCTGCGTGGGTTTTCTCCGAGATCTTCGATTTCCTCCCACACTCCAAAGAAGTACAGGTATGTAGGATAATTGGCTTGGTCAATGTTTTTTTTTTTAATTGCCCCTCATGGGTATAGGATAGTGTTAATGTGCGGGGATCGCTGGTCGGCGCGGACCCAGTGGGCCGAAAGGGCCTGTTTCCGCACTGTAGCTCTAAACTGAACTAAACTAAGCTAAAAACTCACATGGCCATAGGGAGAATGTAGCTCCGTACAAACAGCACCCATTGTCAGGATCAGGCACCATAAGGCAGCAACCCTACCACTACACCACTGTGCCACCTTACGAAATGATACAAGCATGTTGTAGGTAATTATATATTTACTTGAATTACACTTGTAATGCAGCATTTGGCAGTGCAGCACTCCTTCAATACTTGACTGACTTTCCAAGGTAGATTTTGTGCTTAAATCTCACTTTTCCAGATTCCCTATTTAAATTACTATTTGTAGATGGTTGTGGTCATGAAAGTAGTTAACCCTAGTCATGTGAGCAATATTCTTAGCTTTATTAAAAAAACATTAAATATTACACATATTTCGAAAAATTAACTGTTATGTACAAGATGCACTGAGCAAGGTGAATGAGCACAAAGCTGCCGGCCCCGATGGCATCCCCGGGCGGGTGCTCAGGGCATGTGCTGGACAACTATCCCTGGTCCTCACTGACATTTTCAATCTGTCACTGGCCCAGGGTGTCGTCCCCACTTGCCTCAAGACATCTACCATTGTGCCAGTGCCCAAACAATCAGCGACAGGGAGTCTCAACGATTTCCGGCCAGTGGCACTCACCCCTGTCATAGCCAAGTGCTTTGAGCGGTTGATCTTGGCTCACCTCAAAGCCAGCCTCCCCCCCACACTGGACCCCCATCAGTTTGCCTACCGGTCCAACAGGTCTACAGAGGACGCCATATCGGCCCAATTTCAATCAATACCAATATACTTACCTAAAAAAAATATTTAAACAACTAGACTCTGATATTATAAACTTCATATGGGATTATAAATCACACAGAATTAAAAAAAAAAAAACACTTGTGTAAATCTAAAGAATCAGGAGGACTGACAATTCCTAACTTATTGTATTACTATCGGCGGCCCTACACTCTGCCCTGACCCACCTGGACAGCAATAACACCTACATCAGGTTGCTGTTCATTGACTTCAGCTCTGCCTTTAACACTGTCATACCCGCTAGCTTGATCACCAAACTCAGCGGTCTTGGCATCTCCACTTCCCTCTGCAACTGGATACTGGACTTCCTCACTAACAGACCACAGTCTGTTAGGATCAACAACCTCACCTCCTCCACTATAACACTGAACACCGGCGTGCCACAGGGCTGTGTGTTCAGTCCTCTCCTCTACTCTCTCTTCACCCATGACTGCATCCCTAAGTATGGCTCCAACGCCATCATAAAATTTGCCGACGACACCACGGTGGTAGGACTGATCAGCGATAACGACGAGTCAGCCTACAGGGAGGAGGTCCAGCACCTGACAACCTGGTGTGCCAATAATAACCTCGTCCTCAACTCCCAGAAGACGAAGGAAATCATTGTCGACTTCAGGAAGAACAGAGGGGGCAATCACACCCCCATTCATATAAACGGGACTGAGGTGGAGCGGGTCTCCAACTACAAATTCCTCGGGGTACACATCTCGGAGGATCTGTCCTGGTCCCTCAACACCTCCAAGCTGACCAAAAAGGCGCAGCAGCGCCTTTACTTCCTGAGGAGGCTCAAAAAAGCCCACCTGTCCCCCCTGATCCTGACCAACTTCTACCGATGCACCATTGAAAGCATCCTGACCACCTGCTTTACGGTATGGTGCAGCAGTTGCACCATAGCAGACAGGAAGGCACTACAACGGGTGGTGAAAACCGCCCAGCACATCATCGGTGCCCCGCTCCCTGCCATGGATGCCCTCCACCGAAAACGGTGTCTGAGACGGGCTGGGAAGATCATCAAGGACCCCTCCCACCCTAACCATGGACTGTTTGCCCTCCTACCATCGGGGAGGCGGTACAGGAGCCTCAGGTCCCGCACCAGCAGGATGAGGAGTAGCTTCTATAATAACACCATCGCACTGCTGAACTCAGTGTCCCGCCGATAGATTTCCACACCTGCATTTATTTATCTGTATTTACCTATATATTGCTATCACTTCGTACTGTCACTAAACTGCATTTCGTTGTACCCATACTTGTATCTGTGCAATGACATTAAAGTTGAATAGAATTGAATTGAATTGAATGTGAGCACAATGTTGATGTATGAGTTTTAGTTTGAAATAGATAATTTGTCAATCCAAAGTAATTGACTTTTATAATCCAGCTTAAATGGGAATGAAAGGTCAGTTCCATGAATATATTTACAAAATAATTCCAAGCTTGAGGAAAGATTCACTTTAATGAATTATCTAATTTATCAGCTTATTTGTGTGTGATTTTTTTTTAAATTATATTTTTTAATAATAAAATTCTGTTATCTGTTCCATATTTTTATCGGTTGTGTGTACAATATTTAGTTCAGTTTAGTTTAGAGATACAGCGTGGAAACTGGCCCTTCAGCCCACGCCGACTGGCAATCCCTGCACATTTACACTATCTAACACACACTATAGACAATAGGTGCAGGAGTAGGCCATTCAGCCCTTCGAGCCAGCACGGCCATTCAATGTGATCATGGCTGATCATCCCCAATCAGTACCCCATTCCTGCCTTCTCCCCATATCCCCTGACTCCGCTATCTTTAAGAGCCCTATCTAGCTCTCTCTTGAAAGTATCCAGAGAACTGGCCTCCACCGCCCACTGAGGCAGAAACTTCCACAGATTCACAACTCTCTGTGAGAAAAAGTGTTTCCTCGTCTCCGTTCTAAATGGCTTACCCATTTATTCTTAAACTGTGGTCCCTGGTTCTGGATTCCCCCAACATCGGGAACATGTTTCCTGCCTCTAATGTGTGCAAACCCTTAACAGTCTTATATGTTTCAATAAGATCCCCTTTCATCCTAAACTCCAGAGTGTACAAGTCCAGCCGCTCCATTCTCTCAGCATATGACAGTCCCGCCATCCTGGGAATTAACCTTGTAATGCTACGCTGCCCTCAATAGCAAGAATATCCTTCCTCAAATTAGGGGAACAAAACTGCGCACAATACTCCAGGCGTGGTCTCACTAGGGCTTTGTACAATGCAGAAGGACCTCGTTGCTGCTATACTCAACTCCTCTTGTTATAAAGGCCAACATGCCATTTGATTTCTTCACTGCCTGCTGTACTTGCATGCTTACTTTCCTTGACTGATGAACAAGGACCCCCAGATCCCGTTATACTTCCCCTTTTCCCAACTTGACACAATTTAGGTAGTAACCTGCCTTCCTGTTTTTGCTACCAAAGTGGATAACCTCACATTTATCTACATTAAACTTAAGCTGCCATCCATCTGCCCACTCCCTCAACCTGTCCAAGTCACCCTGCATCCTCATAGCATCCTCCTCACAGTTCACACTGCCGCCCAGCTTTGTGTCATCTGCAAATTTGTTAATGTTAGTTTGAAACACTTCATCCTAATCATTGATGTATATTGTAAATAGCTGCGGTCCCAGCACCGAGCCTGTCGTACCCCATAGGTCAGGGTGTCATCAATGGAAAGTACTGTAACAGTAAAATTATGGAAGGTATCAGAGGAAATATTTCATTTCTCCTATCCCTAATATTGGTTGTGGATTGCTGCACAGTTTCAAAATGGTGAACAACAGATTTTTGTTTGGCAGGGCTATTGAAAGATAAATAATAGGAACTGGTGAATGGAATTAAGATGCAAATTAAAGAAAGAGCAGCTGAATGGCCAGCCCCAAGTCCTGTTTTCTTTGTCATTTTAAATGGTGTGGAAGTGATTTCTGCAGTGTAATAACTGTCAGACAATTACCACCCATCACGTTATGTAGGATGCTCTGATATCATTCCATGGCCAGCATTCTAAATCTTGAAGTCCCATTACCCTTTAATAGTTTTGATGCGCTTGGTTTAGTTGCTTACCTTCCACTGCTTTTTCTGGCTAATAAATCCACAGATGTTCCTCTTGGGCGGAAACGTGGATGAAGATTATGTTAATCTTATGTTAGGTGAAAATTATGTTAATCTGAACATGGCAGTTTCTATGGCAGATATTCTTGCCATAGAGGGGGTACAGAGAAGGTTCACCAGACTGATTCCTGGGATGTCAGGACTTTCATATGAAGAAAGACTGGATAGACTCGGCTTGTACTCGCTAGAATTTAGAAGATTTAGGGGGGATCTTATAGAAACATACAAAATTCTTAAGGGGTTGGACAGGCTAGATGCAGGAAGATTGTTCCCGATGTTAGGGAGGTCCAGAACAAGGGGTCACAGTTTAAGGATAAGGGGGAATTCCTTTAGGACGGAGATGAGGAAAACATTTTTCACACAGAGAGTGGTGAGTCTCTGGAATTCTCTGCCACAGAAGGTAGTTGAGGCCACAGAAGGGAGTTAGATGTGGCCCTTGTGGGTAAAGGGATCAGGGGGTTTGGAGAGAAGGCAGGATACTGAGTTGAATGATCAGCCATGATCATATTGAATGGCGGTGCAGGCTCGAAGGGCCGAATGGCCTACTCCTGCACCTATTTTCTATGTTTCTATGTCATTCATTGAGAAAGATTGTGCACAGAGATGAACAAGGCCAAAATTGTACAGATCCTATGTTGTCAGGAAAGATATATGATGCAATTGGTATGAATATTATATTGGAAAAGCAAGAACAATTGAACATAGCTATCAAAGCACTCAATTAATTCAGTGGATCAGGCAACAACCCTCTTAGGGTCCACTACCCAAAACATCATCTGTCCATCCTTTTCCAGATGCTACCTGACCACATGAGTTCCTCCAGCACTGTGTGTTGAACAAGATTCCAGCATCTACAGTTTCTTGTGTCTACAATTGAACAGAGAGGGGACAGTACTTTTTCTGCATAGGAAGCTTGTGGTGTAATTAACAAGTTGTTTACATTATTTTTAAAGAAAGCGAAGATTCTTTGCAGGTTCAATGAAACACATTGTCTAATCCTGTCCTTATTGGGCCACCATGTAAATAATGTGATGTGCACTATATTATTATCTTTCTTTCTTTCCTCAAAAACATTCTCATTATTTTGTGTTTTGCTTTAGATTACCGCAGTTTGTTTTGGCTCCAAATTCCAGAATCTGCAATCTCTCGCATTGCTGTACCCAATATTGTTATTGAGTTCATAAGACCGTCTGCTGAGTTGTTCTTTCTGCGTAATAAGTCCATAACAATGTTAATCAATCAAGTTGGAGTTAAGCTTCAAGAATGCTTGCTTGGCAAGGCAGAAAAGATCAAACCTGCCACTCAAACATTTTGCTTGTCACATAGATGTTTAAAATGAATAATTAAATACCTCAGCATTAAAAATGGAAGAAATCTTTCTCCTGTACCTTTGGTTTAACTATTAAGATCAGCTCAGAAAGAAATGTTGGGAGAGAGGGACATATACATCCATGTACAATCATACGACTTAGAAGCTGGAGTAGGATACTCAACCCTTTGGCTCTACTCTGCCATTCAATAAGACCATGGATGATCTGACTGTAACCTCGCCTCAGCATTCCTTTCTACCCCTCATCACAGGTGAGGTTACAATTCACCCCCTTCAATCTATCTTCAAAGGCTCTGCTTCCACAGCTCTTTGATGATGAGCATACGAAAGGCACATTGTGAGAGGAAAATATTCGTCTGCGCTGTAAAAGGGCAAAGATAGACACAAAACGTTAGAGTAACTCAGCAGATCATGCAGCATCCCTGGAAATACAAAGGAATGGGTGACCTTTTTGGTCGAGACCTTTCTTCAGACTGAGAGTCAGTGGAAAGGAAAACCAGAGGTATGAAAAGGTACAAGTAACAAATGAATGAAAGGTATGAAAAAAACAAATCAAAACCAGCAGTGATGATCAAGGAATGGTGGAGCCCACAATGGTACATTGTTGGCTGTGGAAAAAATGTTAATGAGTGAATACTCATAGTGAAGCCAAGCAGGACAACAGTGAAACTATTAGGGCAACTAGGGTAGAGGAGAGATGGAGGGACAGGGAATGCAAGGGTTACTTTTTTAAACTGTGACTCTACCCACAAGAGGAATTATCCTCAAGAACTAGATAACCTCCACTTTCAATGTCTATTCCATCATTTAGATAGGATATGATATGCCATTTACATCATCAACATTCTTAACTAAATTGACATATTTTTCACAGGAGATGTATTTTGACATTTTCAGTTTATTCAATTTCTGGGAAAAGAAGCAAAAGAAGAACAGTAAAGAAGAAATTAAGATGCTGGTTTACAAATAAAGAAACAAAGTACGATAGTGACTCAGGGGGTCAAGCAGCATTTAATTTAGTTTTAGATTAGAGATACAGCGCAGAAACAGGCCCTTCTGCCCACCGTGTCAGCGTCGACCAGCGATCTCCACAAATTAACACCATCCTACACTCACTAGGGACAATTTACATTTATACCACACCAATTAACCTACAAAACTGTCCATTTTTGAAATGTGGGAGGAAACCAAAGATGGCGGGGAAAACCCACGCGGTCACGGGGAGCGCTAACAAACTCCGTACAGACAGCGCACGTGGTCGGAATGAAAAAGCACTGTAAGGCAGCAACTCTATCACTGCGCCACCATGCCACCCCTGGACCACATGGATAGGTGATGCCTAGGATAGGCATCGTTATAACTCTGGTGTAGCTCAAAATGCTTTGCAGCCAACACATTCTGCTAGACCATTATTTTTACACCTCAAGCTGCCTTGGCAAGGCCACTAGTATAATCAAGGACGAGCCTCAACCTAGTCACTCCCACTTCTCCCCACTCCTATCAAGTAAGAGGTATAGAAGTGTGAAAAATGCTTACCTCCTGATTCAAGGACAGTTTCTTCCCAACTGTCATCAGGCAAATTACTATTCTATCAACAACTAGGGAGTGGTCCTGAGCTACTATCTACCTCATTGAAGACCCTCGGACTATCTTTAATCAAATGATATTGAACTTTATCTTCCACTAAGCGTTATTCCCTTTATCATGTATATGTACACTGTTGGTACTTTATTGTACATACTGTTGTAAGCTGACCAAGCCTCATATTTTGCATGTCAAATATTATTGAAGAGGTAACCAAGAGCATTGATGAGAGCAGGTGGCCGATGTTGTCTATATAATTAATCTATATACCTTAGCAAGACATTTGACAGCATCCCACACAGTAGGCTCGTCTAGAAGTTTAGATTGCATGGGATCCAGGAAGAGCTAGCTATTTGGATACAGAATTGGCTTGTTAGTAGGAATTAGTGAATGGGATGGAAGGTTACTTTTTAGACTGGAGGCCTGTAATTGGTGGTGTGCCACAGGGACCAGTGATGAGCCCATTGCTGTGGTCATTTATGTAAATAAATTGAAATAGATGGACAGAGCATGGTAAGTAAGGTTGCAGGTGACAGTGAAATAGAAGATATCGAGGCAGTGAGGTTTCTCAAAAATATTAGTGAGACCAGCTAGGTAACTTGTCTGAGGATGGTAAATGGTGTTCAACACAGTTAAAGTGAGGTAATGCATTTTGGTAAGGATAGGAATTTCACAGTAGGGACTAGGACCCTGGGCAGTATTGTAGAACAGAGGGACCGAGGAATATTAGTGCATACGTCCTTGAAGGCAGTGTCACAGTTTAAAGATGGGTGAAGACAGCATTTGATACACTAGCCTTTATCAGTCAGAGCATTGAGTATTGGAGACGAGGCATCGAGGCAGCTCTACAATATGTTGCTGAGGCTACACTAGACCATAAGACCATAAGACATAGGAGCAGAATTAGGCCATTTTGCCCATTGAGTCTACGTCAAGCATAGCTGATCAATTTCCCCCCTCAACCTTATTATCCTTCCTTCTCCCCGTAACCTTTGAACCCCCTTACTGATCAAGAACCTATCAACGTCTCCTTTAAAAATGCCCAATACCTTGGCAATGAATTCTACAGATTCCACAAATCCCTCCTCATCCCCATTCTTGGAATATTGTGTTCAGCTTTGCTTTCCCTACTAAGGGAAGAACATCATTAAGCTGGAAAGAGCACAAAAAAGACCAGAATGTGGCCAGGACTGTAGGAGGGGGGACTATATAGAGGTGTCTAAATTCATGTGGGGCATGCATAAACAATGCATAGAGTGAATAGGATGCATATGCATAGGGTGAATGCATCAACTATTTTTCCCTGGGAGAGGGAACTAGAAGGCAAAGTTTTAAGGTGAGAGGAAAAAACTTAAAAGGGTGCGTCTGAAAGGTCTCGACCCGAAATGCCATCCATTCCTTCTCTCCATAGATGCTGCCTGTTTTGTGCGTGGGAACTTGGGTGCGTTCCGCAAGCACCGGGACGGTAATAAATAAAGCATCTGTCCCCGCGGTGGGGGTGAATCAGGGTGTCAGGGTCCAGGGGTCGGAGGGGGGAGGGGGGGGGGGGGGGGGAGGGGAAATCACCCTGGTGTGGAGGTTGGGGTCCGATGGCGATGCATCGCGGTCAGTGACTGTGGGACGCTCCCGCGGGTGGAGACGGAGGAGCGAGAGAAGGGGGAGAGAAGGGGAGGGAGAGAAGGGCGAGAGGGGATGGGGGGAGAGAGGGGGAAAGAGAGAAGGGGGAGAGAGAAGGGAGGGAGAGAGAGAGAAGGGGAGAGAGAGAAGGGTGGGAGAAAGAAGGGAGAGAGGGGGGAGAGAGGAGGGGAAGTCGGGAGGAGAGGAGAGAGAAGAGTGGAGAGAGAGAGAGGAGAAAGAGAAGAGGGGAAAGAGAGGAGGAGAGAGAAGGGAGGAGGAGAGAGAAGGGAGAGAGAGAGAAGGGAGAGAGAGAGGGGGAGAGAGAGGGGGAGAGGGGAGAGAGGAGGGGGAGACGGGAGCGTGGGGTTCATTTTCCCACACAAGCCATAGGTGACTGGGCAATCTGAACACAAGCTCCAAGTTGAAAGCGGCCGAAGGTGTGCATCCCTCGGGACAGCCCCCACTCTCCCACGGCCATCCTCCGCGAGCTGCGGTTCGGGTGGAGCGGAGGTTTAGGACAATGTTCATGCTTTCACAGTGATGTGATGGACGCGGGGGTCTGGACCAATCGCTGACAAGTCCCGCCCTCCTGCAACGTCATATCCGTTATTGGACGTTTCTGTTGAGCAGCGGTCGGTCCGTTGGCCTGTAGGCGACGCCACCTTTCGGGTAGGTGGCGTTTCGACAGAGCAGCCATTCGGTAAGTTTGCTTTTACGTGATGCAGCTTTTCGTTTCGTTGGCTTTTAGACGTCCCACCCTTTCGGTTAGTTTGCATTACGGCGTCCCATCCTTTCGGTTAGTTGGCGTTTCGTCATCGGACTCTTTCGGTTTATTGGCGTTTCGGCCTCGTCTCCATTCGGTTCATTGGCTTCGACCTCTTTGCTTCGGCTTCTCGTCTGTTGGCGCCACGTCCGGGTACCGTTTACTCTATGATTCTATAATTGTTATGGTTTCATATAGAAATCCTTCCTGGTCCATCCTCCATCTTATTCCCCATGGCCTAGAAATTAATTTCCTCTCGCCCTTATCCAGTTCCTCAGAGTAAATGGAACTGAGTCTGAAGAAGGCTCCCAACATGAAATGTCGCCTATCCATGTTCTCCAGAGATGCTGCCTGACCCATTGAGCTAGTCCAGCACTTTTCATCTTTTTCCTCTGAGTAAATACAGATTGATTGTCTGGATTTTCACCAACTTTACAGGCAGTGATTTGCTGATCATAAGTGGAACTGTTTATGTTTTTCTTGCATTCCTTTTACATTTTACCAAAAATATTCAAATGCTACTGTGGCGCTCCCCGGTGCTTGAACCATTGATTTATGAGAACAGTTTCCCTCCATCTATTCAATCTAAAGTTGGCATAATCTCATTCACCCGTTCCAAATCTCCTCTCAATATTCTTTATTCTGTCTAATCTTGTCTAATCTCATAAGTGAAATCCCTCAGTTACCTTTTCTGTTCCCTTTCCCACACTTTTATTTTTAGTTTAGTTTAGTTTTAGGGATTGCGTGTACCAAAGTAGAGTGAAAAGCATTTTTGTTGTGTGCCATACCAGTCAACGAAAATACTATACATGATTACATTGAACAGATACAAGATAAAGGGTATATCATTTAGCACAAGATAAAGTCCGTTAAAGTCTGATTAAAGACAGTTCAAAGGTCTCCAATGAGGTAGATAAAAAGACAGGACCGCTCTCTAGTTGGTGGACAGGCTAGATGCAGGAAGATTGTTCCCGATGTTGGGGAAGTCCAGGACAAGGGGTCACAGCTTAAGGATAAGGGGGAAATCCTTTAAGACCGAGATGAGAAAGACTTTCTTCACACAGAGAGTGGTGAGTCTCTGGAACTCTCTGCCACAGAGGGTAGTTGAGGCCAGTTCATTGGCTATATTTAAGAGTGAGTTGGATGTGGCCCTTGTGGCTAAGGGGATCAGAGGGTATGGAGAGAAGGCAGGTTACTGAGTTGGATGATCAATGATCATATTGAATGGCGGTGCAGGCTCGAAGGGCTGAATGGCTCTATGTTTCTATGTTTCTATGGTGAGAGAGGACAGTTCAGTTGCTGTCTGTGAATCTGTATGGTACCTCTTGCCTGAGAAGGGGGAAGAGGGAGTAACGAGAATGAGGCTCATCCTTGATTATGCTGGTGGCCATGCTAAGGCAGTGTGAATTGTAGATGCTGTCAATGAAAGGGAGGTTGGTTTAGGTGAAGGTCTTGTCTACAACTCTGCAATTTATTTCATTCTTGAATGGAACTAATCTCAAGCCAAATGTGATGCACCCTGTTAAAGTGCTTTCTACGGCCCATCTGTAGAAGTGGCTGAGGGTTGCTGGGGACATAACCATATAACCATATAACCATATAACATACCAAACCTTCTAAGCCTCCAAAGGAAGTAGAAGCGTTAGTGTGCTTTCTTGGCCTTCGCTTCGAGGTGACTGATCCAGGACAAATTACTGGTAATATTTATTCCTAATAATTTGAAGCTTTCGACCATTTCTACTTTGGCACCATCAATGTATACCAGGATGCATGCACTGCTTCGCTTCCTGAAGTCCATCACAATCACCTTTGTCTTGCGAGAAAGATGTTGTTTTGTTGTTACATTCTCCCAGCTAACAATGATCCATTCTCCATTTTCCTCAATCTCCATTCCCTTTGCCCTGTTTTCACACCTTTACACTTCCTCATCTATCTATCTCCCTCCCCTCAGAGTCTTAAGAAGGGTCTCAACCCAAAACGTCACCCATTCCTTCTTGGCAGAGATGCTGCCTGTCCCGCTGAGTTACTCCAGCATTCTGTGTCTACCTTTGGAGAAAGATATTGTTGTTTTGGCACCAGGTTACATGGATATCAAGTTCCTCCTGTACTCCATCTCATTATTAGTTGATGTTCGGCCCACTACGGTGGTATCATTTGCAAACTTTGTAAATTGAGTTGGATTGGTATTTGGCCGCACAGTCATGAGTGACCAAAAGAGTAGAGTAGGGGGCTGAGAACACTCCCCTTTGCGGCACCAGTGTTGAAGATTATCATAGAGGATGATTTGTCACCTCTCCTCACTGATTGTGGTCTGTTGATCAGGAAGTCGAGGATCGAATTGTGGACGGGGAGTGCTGATCTTTTCCTAAAGTGCAGTAGTCGATGTTTGATGCAACATTTTGCATGACTTCACTTTTGGTCCATTTTGAAATGGAATTAGACCAGGATTAGGCATGAATTCAAAACTATGTTGGTGTAAATGAAAGTCTAGGAAGGAATTTGACCAGTGGGAGTGTTTAATAAGGGTATGATCTCAACAGTTATTCCATTTATTCATTATCCAAAAAAGGCACTGAAATACGTACTTTGTTTTTGGCTCGCTCAGCAGTTTGAGTTTCCAAAGCTAGGTGTTAATCAATCCTTAATCAACAAGATAATTGTGCCGTCTTGGTCTCAGTTCCCAGCAAGCTATTATTCACTTTCTAGATAGCAACACAGAGCTCATTTAGATGTTAATTGTAACTTTTGAAATTTAAGAAAGGATAAAATAATCCTTGTTGGAGTATCATAGCCTTGATGAAAAGTTGGAGATGGGAGGGGGCTGCAGGGGATTGGAGAATCACATTGTTTGCAAAATGTCATTACCATTGAAGTATATGTCTATATACATTTACGTTTAAATTATGCAAGTATCAATTGTACACTGCCATTATTTGCCCAGGCTACTCCATCATCATCTCTAACCCGAACACATAATTCACAAGAAGGATAAGAGAAGTCAGAGCATGGAGACACCAGCTAATCCTATGTAAGCCTCTTCAAGTAACGCACAGTGGGAATTGGAAAATACATTATCAATCCTTAATCGCTACTAGGTCTTAACAGAATTGTGGAAATACCTTCTGTAGAAGAACTGCAGTGCTTCGATAAGGCAGCTTGGATGGTACAACATCCAAGTGGCGCAACAGTAGAGTAGCTACCTCACAGCGTCTGAGACCCGGGTTCGAAGGTCTCTCTACAGGTGCTCTCTGTAGTGGGCCGAGGCACGTTTATGCTTGCCTGTGCTTGCGTAGTGGGGGATGGTGAGAGTCAGAAGCAAGTTGCACCAAAGTGAATGAAATACAACAATTCAATCCACAAGATAGTGCGACACAGTGGCATAGCTGTAGTGCTGCAGAAACAGAGACCCAGGCTCGATCCTGACTACGGGTACTGTCTGTACGGAGTTTGTACTTCCTCCCTGTGACCCTGTGGGATTTCTCCAGGTGCTCTGGTTTCCTCACGTTTCAAAGATGTGCAGGTTTGTAGGTTACTTGGTTTCTATAAATTGTCCCTGGTGTGTAGGATAGAACTTGTGTATGGGTGATTGCTGGTCAGCGTGGACTCGGTGGCCTGTTTCCACGCTGTATCACTAAAGCTAAAAAACTAAAACTAAACCTCATGATCAATTTGTGAAAGAGAAATAAAGATGGGCTACAAATACTGGCCATTCTAGAAGTACCCACATCTCATGAACTGAATAACTTAAAAATAATTATTAATACATTTACATTATTCCACTTTTATTCTTAATTCTACTTTCTGTTGGAATGTAAAATGTAGTTATTTCTTTTATCTTCTCATCTTTGCAGGTCCTTCCAAGATTGTCATTTGATAATCGTTTTCAATCCAACAATTTAGCACAATAGAGACTTTGCTTAGTCAGATACCAACAAAAGGGAAGTGCCATTTAATTCTAAGTAAAGCTTCTGTGTTTATTTTGTCTTCATCTTTGATTTAATTACTTTTTGCATTAAATTGATTGCTACCCAAATCAAGTGTTGATTTAAAAAAAATCAAAGCTTGTCTATTATCAGATTTAGTCATTTTTAAATCTGCTCTTGCTTTCCATTTCAACAACGAAATGATCATTTCTAGTGGCCTGGAATTTGTAATGAGAAAAATGATGAAAGCCCACAATTATGCAATATCCAGGTACACACTGCGACATGTGTGCAATACTAACAATACGCTTTGTAATTTTTTATAAATGCTTTGTAAATGTAGAGTATCATTGCTTATACTAATTGATGTGTTGGCTTAGAAATCTTAAACTGTAGCCTATATCAGAATGAATAATTTGGATTATCACCTAATGTGTAGGAAGGAATTGCAGATGCTGGTTTAAACCGAAGATAGACACAAAATGCTGGAGTAACTCAGCGGGACAGACAGAATTGAAGGATGTTCCTTTGGGAAGGAGATGACGAGGATTTTCTTTAGTCAGAGTGTGGTGGATCTGTGGAACTCATTGCCACAGACAGCAGTGGAGGACAAGTCAGTGGATATTTTTAAGTAGAGATAGATAGATTCTTGATTAGTACAGGTGCCATCAGGCTACTAAACTCAACTCATACAAAACTCTGAACATTAATAGCCCATTGCACTTTTTCTGTTTATTTATTTATGTGTGTATATATTTATTCCATGGTATATGGACACACTGATTTGTATTTATGCCAACTATATTCTGTTGTGCTGAAGCAAAGCAAGAATTTCATTGTCCTATCTGGGACACATGACAATAAACTCTCTTGAATCTTGAATCTTGTGTCAGGGGTATAGGGAGAAGGCAGGAGAATGGGGTTAGATAAGCCATGATTGAATGGTGGAGTAGACTTGATGGGCAGAATGACCTAATTCTTCTCTTATGAACAGTATCACTTATGAACATGAACTTATGAACAGTCTAATTTGACTGTTCCAACAGCCATTGTATTTGGCCCTCTTAAATAAAGTCTTGATTGCCTTGCCCGACTTATTGGTGTGTTTTAAAGTTTTCTTTAACAAGGTGCTACTGCATGCTCTTCCTCTTATAGTTATTCCATTATTGTAACAATATTTATTTTCACTACTTCAGATTGCACTACAATCTTTGCACCGTCCCACTGTTTTGCACCCATCATTGTAGTTATTTGTGCATTTATCATTCCTGTATGCATACTATTTACTCCGTGAGCTTCATGCAAACAAGGAATTTCATTGCACCCTTGTATATATGGCAATAAATTATTCTGAATCCAAATCTGAATATAAAAGACCTGCTGAATTACTCCAGCAGTTTGCTCTTTTCTCCAGATTCCAGCATCTTCAGTCTCTTGTAAACACATATCGATATGATATGAGCAGTGAGAGTAAAAGGGCAGTAAAAGTAAGAGTTTGCCCTCGACTCATACCCACGAGTAAAAAAAAGGTCGCCATGGAAAAAATCAATACTTTTTTTACTCATAGGTTTAGTCGAAGTAGGTCGTAGTAGGTCGGCATGTTATTTGTAGGTAATCGAGTGTGGATGAAGGTAGTCAAGGTAGTCACTATGTCTTCAACATAGTCGAAGGGAGGTCGAAGGGAGGTCGAGGGAGATCGAAGGAGGTCATCTTCACTCTCCACTATTCGGAGTCCAATTTTCCCGAAGCTAGTCGAGGCTAGTCTTCAATATAGTCGAGGGAGGTCTTCTACATGACATTTTTACAAACTCCTAAACTCTTCTAAACTCGCGAATTAGGTCGCCGCAGTGGGACAGCCCCTTAAGAAGAGTATCAGACTAAAAAAAACAAAAAGGCAACACAGGTTTTATGGAAAGGTACTTCCTGAGTGAATTATGCTGAAAAGTCATTATCTTTGTTCGTTTGGAAAAAAATACAGAGTGATATTTTAAATGGAATCTAATGTTTTAAATTGAATCCTGCACAATGCGGATCTTCCATGGGCTGTGATTACTGGCTGCAGATAATGTACCAGTTTGCATCTCAGTTTTTGCAATAAATTGTGATAGTTGTAAACAGAATTCATGATAAAATGCCATGATTAGCCTGTTATATCCATAAAATGTACTATCCACATACTTTCAATAGAATTTCAGAATACACAGTGAAAATATGAAAACTGTTACAGAGGAGCTATTTCAACAGCCTGAATGAAGGCAGTATTGTCCTCGATAATGCAATTTACTCCCCAAACAATATAAATTTAATGTCTGTGTGTGACATGATACAATGGCAGGAAAAGGGCATCTGCTGAATCAGAATGAAATATCGGAAATAATTCAGAGATTTTTTATTAAACCCAGCTCTGTCAATTCTTCTTCTGATGTTTATTATCCAAACATTGAATCTTTTACCATCCATAAACATTCAAGACCATTGAATGGTTGTTTTCCAATAGTGGATAAAATAGTATAATTTATACTGTTTTCTCTGTGCTCTCCTTTCATTTCCCAAAGAAGCCTCGGGTCTATGAACAGAGTTGCTCCTTTGAACTGGGACATGTGGCATTCACTAGCGACATTAAACATTCATGTTAGGTTACAAGACTATGAAATAGAAGGCAAATTAATTTACATCAAGAGGACTGGAATACAAAAACAGAGATGTAATGCTGAGGCTCCATAAGGCACTGGTCAGGCCACATTTGGAGTACAGTGAGCAAATTTGGGCCTCATAACTGAGAACGGATGTGCTGGCCATGGAGAGGGTCCAGAGGAGGTTTACCAGAATGATTCCAGGAATGAGTGGGTTAGTCTATGATAAGCATTTGACAGCGCTGCGCCTCTACTAGCTGGAGTTTAGAAGGTTGAGGGGGGACCTCATTGAAACCTACAGAATAATGAAAGGCATAGATAGAGTGGATGTGGAAAGGATGTTTCCACCGGTGGGAGAGTCTAGGACCAGAGGTCATAGGCACAGAACTAAAGGGCGCTCTTTTAGAAAGGTGCCATGGAGGACTGTGGAGGCCAAGTCAGTGGATATTTTTAAGGGCAAAGACAGACAAATTCTTGATTAGAATGGGTGTCAAGGATTATGGGGAGAAGGCAAGAAAATGGGATTAGGAGGCAGATAGGTGGGGACACATGGAAGACGACAGATGCTGTTATACAAGAAAAGACACAAAGTGCTGGAGTAGCTCAGCGGGTCAGGCAGCATCTCTGGAGAAAAATAATAGAGCTTGGGCAGCTTGAAACCCAGTAGTATGAATATTGAATTTCTCTAAGTTCAAGTAACCCTTGCACCCACTCTCTCTCTGTCCCTCTTTATCACCTACCCCACAGCCAACAATGGACCATTGTGGGTTCCACCATTTCTTGGTCTTCGTTGTTTTTGCATATCTTTCATTCATTTGTTCTATGTACCTTCTATATTTCTTTTATATATTCGCCTCAACACGAAATGTCACCTATTCGTTTTCTCCAGAGATGCTAACTGACCCGCTGAGTTACCCCAGATTTTGTGTCCATCTGACATGTGGGGAAGCAGTCACAGATCAAAGGCAAAGGGTAGATTGTGTCTTCAATCTTGACAGTGAGTGACTGGTCCTGCATCAGGAAAAGGCACGAGTTGTCTGCTGACAACTCTCATTCCAACAGACCTCTATAAAATCATGAGAGGTTTAAGAAAGAACTGCAGATGCTAGAAAAATCAAAGGTAGACAAAAATGCTGGATAAACATTGACTCCAATTTCAGGTAGTCCTTGCTTTCTCCCTCCTTCCCCTCCCCTTCCCAGCTCTCCCACAGCCCACTATCTCCACCTCTTCCTTTCTTCTTCCTGCCCCCCACCCCCACATCAGTCTGAAGAAGGGTCTTGATCCGAAACGTCACCTATTCCTTCGCTCCATAGATGCTGCCTCACCCGCTGAGTTTCTCCAGCATTTTTGTCTACCTAAAATCATGAGAGGACTAGATTGGGTAGATGCACAGAGTGTCTTGCCCCGAGTAGGTGAATTGAGAACCAGAGGACGTAGGTTTAAGGTGAAGGGGAAAAGATTTTAAAGGAATCTGAGCGGTAACCTTTTCACAGAAAGGGTGCTGGGTGTATGGAACAAGCTGCCAGAAGAGGTAGTTGAGGCAGGGACTATCCCAACATTTACAAAACAGTTAAACAGGGACATGGATAAGACCGGTTTGAAGGGATATGCCCAAACGCGGGCAGGTGGGTCTAGTGTAAATGGGACATGTGGGCTAGTTGGGCTGAAGGGTCTGTTTCCACACAGTAACAATCTATGACTCTATGACTTTGACTATGGCCTGACCTGGGCCAGTACTCCAGCTCCAACTTAACATTGGTGGTCAGGCATCCAATATCTGAATTGCCATGGAGGAACTGATAAATCCCTCCAGGTGTTTACCTTTTTTATGGTTGTAAATTGTAATTACAAAGCACAATAGAAAGCTAAATTAATATTAGCTAAGTTAAGAATGGCGCAGCCGATATTTAAACTGTATAGTTTAGCGACACAGCGCGGAAACATGTTCTTCTGCCCCCCAATTCCACTAAGACCGTCGATCACCCATTCACACGTTCTATGTTACCTCACTCTCTACTTATACACTGGAGGTGATTTTACAGAAGCTAATTAACCCACTAACCCTTATGTGTTTAGGATGTGGAGGAAACCAGGGCACCCGGATGAAACCGACACGGTCACATTGAGAATGTGCAAACTCCACACAGATAATACCCGAGGTCAGGATTGTACCCGGGGCTCTGGGGCTGTGATGCAGCAAATCTACCAGCTGTGCCACAGTGCTGCCCCAAATAAGTGCTTGCGTTTCTGCTAATTATTGTTAAGAATCTCTGTTTCAGAAAAAATCGGGGAAGACCCTCCAGAACTGTTAATATCTCCTCATTAGTGTAGGAGTTCTAGGCAACAACCTTTAATGCTATCAGTTGTCATTGAGAAAGATTGTGCACAAAGATGAACAAGGCCAAAATTGTACAGATCCTACGTTGTCAGGAAAGATATATGATGCAATTGGTATGAATATTATATTGGAAAAGCAAGAACAATTGAACAGAGCAATCAAAGCACTCAATTAATTCAGTGGATTAGGCAACAACCCTCTTAGGGTCCACTACCCAAAACATCATCTGTCCATCCTTTTCCAGATGCTACCTGACCACATGAGTTCCTCCAGCACTGTGCGTTGAACAAGATTCCAGCATCTACAGTTTCTTGTGTCTATCGAACAGAGAGAGGACAGTACTTTTTCTACATAGGAAGCTTGTGGTGTAATTAACAAGTTGTTTGCATTATTGTTAAAGAAAGCGAAGATTCTTTGCAGGTTCAATGAAACACATTGTCTAATCCTGTCCTTATTGGGACATCATGTAAATAATGTGAAGTGCACTATATTAATATTATCTTTCTTTCTTTCCTCAAAAACATTCTCATTATTTTCTGTTTTACTTTAAATTACAGCAGTTTGTTTTGGCATCCAGTTCCAGAATCTGCAATCTTTGTGTGGGAGAACAGTGACTAATGGTTGAACTATGAGGAGGTGCAAACCTAGATGGTGCTAAAAGGCTCTTGCTTTTTAAGTGGTAGTGGCAATTTGACCATCAGATCCAATGAAATCAGGTAAACTCTATTAAATGACTATTGGAGACTGAAACGCTGAATATATTCCAAACTGAGACAGAGTTTTGGTCTCTAATGAAGTCAAAAGTTATGAGGAACAAGCGAGCTGAGTAATTCATATCTGTAATGGATTTTGGGTTTGCAATGGCAAACTGCCACCCATTGAATGATGGAGCAGGTTCAATGAAGAACATTGTCTACTCCTGTCCTTGTTGGGCCATCATGTAAATAATGTGAAGTGCACTATATTAATAATATCTTCCTTTCTTTCCTCAAAAACCTTCTAATTATCTTTCGTTGTTTGCTTTAGATTACAGCAGTTTGTTTTGGCTCCAAATTCCAGAATCTGCAATCTCTCGCGTTGCTGTTCCCAATATTGTTATTGAGTTCATAAGACCATCTGATGAGTTGTTCTTTCTGTGTAATAAGTCCATAACAATGTTAGTCAAACTCACAGAATAATGAAAGGCATAGATAGAGTGGACGTGGATAGGATGTTTCCACTGGTGGGACAGTCTAGCCTCAGAATTAAAGGGCTCTCTTTTAGAAAGGAAGTGAGGAGGAACTTCTTTAATCAGAGGGTAGTTAATCTGTGGAACATTGCCATGGAGGGCTGTGGACACCAAGTCAGTAGATATTTTTAAAGCAACGACAGACACATTTTTGATTAGAGCGGGTGTCAACGGTTCTGAGGAGAAGGCAAGAAAATGGGATTAGGAGGCAGAAAAGGGTGGAGACACACGGAAGATGGCAAGTGCTAGAGTAGCTCAGGGGTCAGGCAGCATCTCTGGAGAACATAGAACATGGGCTATGAGGTGCTGTTCCTCCAATTTGCACGTGGCATCATTCTGGCAATGGAGGAAACACAGGATGGAAAGGCCAGTGTGGGAATGGGAAGGGGAATTAAAATGGTTAGAAACATAGAAACATAGAAAATAGGTGCAGGAGTAGGCCATTTGGCCCTTCGAGCCTGCACCGCCATTCAATATGATCATGGCTGATCATAGCGGGAGATCCAAGAGGCCTTGATGCAGGCGATCGATTCAGTGCTGTAAATTGTGTCGAGGCGGATGAGTAAGTGGGATATCATGGAACTAGTGTGAATGGGTGGGTGTTCGATGGTCAGCATGGTTGGTGGGTTGAAGAACTTATTTCCAAGCTGTATCTTTTGTTCAATAACAAAAACAAGACCAGCAGACATTCAGAAGACTTTCTTCCATTATAAAATTAGACTGTAGAGCACAGAAACAGGACCTTCAGTCCAAGTCAACCGTGCTGACCAAGTTGCCCAATTGAGCTAGACCCACTTGCCTGCACCTCACCCATATCCATCCAAACCTTTTCTATCCATGTTTACAGATAAATTAACAGAAGTAAAATGATGATGCTAAAGCTGAAGTGTTTTGACTATGAGAATAGTTGGGAGTAACCAGCGTTTCCTTTTGAAAACAGGAGTGTTAAAAACTGAAACAATGTCAAAAAGGACATGTCCTTTCGCAGTAACATCAATAGATTTGATGAATAGATTTAATGTAATTGGTAAATTAAAGTAGAAATTAGAACATTTTTCATCCAAGGCATCTAAAATTCATAACAAGAACCTCCTGAAAAGTTAAACTCTAACTATCTAGATGAGTGCTTGAAGTTTGAATAGGTATCATGGATGGAGGCACAAATAACAATCTTTGTTACCACAGCTGGCAGGATTCATCTAATTCCACATGATGGACCAATTCTACACACAATGCTCATTTTGAGTTGAGGTTCTGTTCGCTTCAGGAACGCCACACTGATAGATTTTCCAGGGTAGAGCCTGCACTGATTTTGCTCCTCCTATCATAGTTGAAGTTTTCTTCCTTCTTTTAAATCTGGTGTAAAATGTCCTGATCTCACTTAAGACTCAAAAACCAGATATATTATTGCTTAAACCTTTGGTTCAAAGATATGTTGGTCAATTCATTGACTCCTGAAACTTTTACCTATTATTTAAATTATTGAAAATTAAGGGGGAAAAAAAGGGAGTTGATAGTCATACAAAGGAAAGCATCATTTGCAGGGTATAGAAAAGTAAGAAGAGGGTGGTGCAAGAAACGAACTGTTGGGATCGCTCTGCTGGGAACCGGCATGGACCTGATGGGCTGAATGGACTCCTTCTGCGCTGTTATCAGAAAAACAAGATTGCCGTCATGATTGAACGGCCATCTTGGGGGCCACTCTGTGAGGCCATAGATCCAGAGCCACAGCTTCCAATCAAGCTCTAAAATGAATGGTCCGAATCAAGCTTGGTCCGAAAGAATGGAATAGCACAAGCCTACTAGATTACGCTGGCAGTTCATTAGCACTGAGGGCCCCCTGCCCTTGCTTTCACAACCCTAGATCAATCTTCCCTTCCTTGCTGCCCTTAAGCCTTTGTTTCATGTCGATTGCGTTTTGTCCAGACCAAAATCTGAATGATTAATTCTGCTTCTCTTTCTGCAGATGCTGTCTGAATTGCTCTGATCCCAGTATTAGATCATTCATCTTACAGCGGGGATTTGGCTGCTCTGTTTCTTCATATTACAGCAGTAATTACAGTTATACAATATTGCATCTCTTTGGCCTTGATGCTTTGGAATATCCAGAGGGACAATATTTATGTGATTTATTTTTCCTTACATAAAATACCTCTAATTTTTGCCAATATGACAGCAGCCCTCATATCTCAAGGCAATTCATTGTATGTAAACATGCTTCTGGAGAATGTTTTGGCAAGGTATCAATGAGAAGCTTTTTTTTATTGCTAAATTAATCTTTCCTCTCAATAATTCTTAAACCACCAGTTCGTGCAAGACACAAACATCATTTGTTTATCTGAGAGGAATCTACAATACGTCTCTTGTGTTCCTGAATGGGAAACCAGAAAAAAAATGCTATAACATGATAGCTAATTATTTTCAGGTTCCCATCTGTGAATTATGTTCCTTTGCTTTTACGTTCCCCTCTCCACTTTATTGATAAGAAAATACTCAGCACTTGGATGATCTTTTTTCTCCCTTAGTTCCCACAGTGTTGTTGCATCTGCTATTACTGCTTTGCATTGAAATAATAGCCATAGAGATCCAGCAGAGAGGCAGACCCTTCGACCCAGCGAGTTAACATCAATCCTTCACAAGGGTGTATTCTTTTAGGACCGAGATGAGAAAAACATTTGAGTTGAGGCCAGTTCATTGGCTATATTTAAGAGGAAGTTAGATGTGGCCCTTGTGGCTAAAGGGATCAGGGGGTATGGAGAGAAGGCAGGTAAGGGATACTGAGTTGGATGATCAGCCATGATCATATTGAATGGTGGTACAGGCTCGAAGGGCCGAATGGCCTACTCCTGCACCTATGTTTCTATGTTTCTATGTAACCTAAATTTAATATATTTATATGTGAAATAAGCTACCTGAACTATGGAAGGTAAGGACATGTAATGAAGGGATCTACAAACATTACATTGGTGACATACATAGAGATAGTAACAGGCACACGCTTATTGCCCGCACTCCATGCAGTTTCTGAGGGGTTGCGCAATCAGAGGGGAGGCTCAGCTCGTCGTTGCCTCACCTCTCATCTCTCCCTGTATTTGCAGCGGAGCTGTGAAAATTTGGCGATTTTGACTATAAAAAATTGATTAGATTCATATAGAAATGGCATTTATAACACAGATCAGTGGAAAAATCTTTATATTTATTTTATTTTATTATTATTTTTCTTTACTTTTCTCAACTTTACTTGCCTCCCCTGCCTCCCCTGACTGCACGTCCCTGAGAGTGGTGTATCTCTAAACTAAACTAAATTAAAGTAACAGAGTGACAACGCCAAACCAAGCTTCATGTGCAAGGGGAAGATTACAAATGCATTTATTGTAAAGGGTGGTTCTATTTGTGTACCTACATTGGATATCAATAGCGCTGATCAGGAAAGCGAGGGACAGAATCATATTTCCTAATTGAGGTAAGTAAAAGTGTGGATGGTATTGGATGAGAAGAGCACCAGACATTTTCTCCAGATGAATAAGCTGCCAAAGCTGGACTTACACATGAAAATGAACAATTTTATCAGAAATAACTGCGTGCGGCCACAGAATTGAATTGCAGCGTGAGTCAGCACCTTCAGAGGATTGCAATGCTGAAGGACATTCTTTTTCATTACATGTGAGGCAAAGAGTGTACACAGCTGAGAAAGGGGTCCAACCAACAATACACTAACGTGTAAGGCAATGCCTGAGAGGCAAGCAGTTGTTGAGACGTGCAGTCTATCTATTAGAAGTTCGAAATACAATCAAATTCAACAAAGAAGCCATTAACACCTCACGGGAGCCAAAATCCGATTTGATTGTGTACCCGAACAATCGGGGTCAGTGCCTGGGCTTAACTCTCTAACCTTTTTCCCGTTATGTAATTGATTTTTAACTGTAGAACGAGCGGGGCCAGGAAAGGTGGAAAATAAATGGCCTCCCTTTAAACTAGAATTTAGAAAATAAATGGGCAAAACGAAACACTGATGGATATTTCGGGATGTTAATCCTTGCACAGTCCTCAGAGAGTTAAAGGTTTTTTCTTTTTAAAAGGAAGCGCTTAAATCCAAAGGCTTATTTCATCCCTTCAGCAGCAAGTCTTTCTGATTTTGATAAATCTCTGGTTTGAAGGTAATGCAGGCAGAATGCCTACATGGCAATGGTTCAGCCCGATGAATGCATGAGTGAGCGTCTAATTTACCTATAGCTGTAAATTGATCATCTATGCCCCTTTAAAGATACATGAACAGTGCAACAGAATCTCTTAGATAGACACAAAATGCTGGAGTAACTCAGCAGGTCAGGCAGTATCTCTGGAGTAAAGGAATAAGTGACATTTTGGGACGAGACCTGTCTTCAGACTTTTTTGACCCGTGGGAAAATGGGATGAGGTGGCAGGGATCAGCCATGATTGAATAGTGGTGTAGACTCAATGGATCAAATGTCCTAATTCTACCCCTATAACGTGAACTTGTGAACTTATGAAACGTCACCTATTCCTTGTCTGCAGAGATGCTGTCTGACCCGCTGAGATACTCCAGCATTTTGTGTCTATCTTCGGTGTAAATTGGCATCTGCAATTCCTTCCTACACATTTTTTTTTGCTCCAACAGAATCACTTGGATGCTAACTAAAATGGTTCCATAAGAGACTGCAGATGCAGTAATCTTGAGCACAATAAAAACAAAATGGATGCAGACTATGTGGGCCATGGGCCTGATCCCATGCATGATGACTCTCCATGTGTGTCTGTGAAAGGGCTTAATGAATCTCAAAGTGAAACTTCAGCCATACCATTGGGAATTGGTCAACAAGAATCCACTGTCCAGTCCATCACGAGTACTGACCTCCTCATAATCAAAGGGATTTACCATTGTTGCTGCCTCAAAAAGGCAGCTGGCCTCATTAAAGATCCACACCACCCTGGCCACACACTCATTCCACACCTGCCATCGGGAAGAAGATATAAGAGCATGAAAACTGTAACATCCAGGTTCAG
This sequence comes from Okamejei kenojei, assembly GCA_035221665.1. Lineage (NCBI taxonomy): Eukaryota > Metazoa > Chordata > Chondrichthyes > Rajiformes > Rajidae > Okamejei > Okamejei kenojei. The sequence goes on from CM069146.1 coordinate 37,021,549, forward strand.
GAATAGCTTGTTCCCTACAACCACCAGGCTGTTAAATAATACACCCTCCAAATAAACTCTGAACTACATAGACTTGGGGGGGTCATGGTTTTGTCTTTTTATACTATCATTGTTTGTTTTATGTGAGTGCATATTAATATAGGATATAAATTTTAAAAGTCTGATATATATAAATATAAATAAAATCAGGCTTTTATACACCAAACCTTTTTTGCTTATTAAATAATTTACAGAGTACAATTTTTACATATTCTGTTGTGCCTGTGCATGTGAGAATGTTATTGTTCTGTCTGGCACATAGGACAAGAAAACACTCTTGACAATATATCCAACCTATGGGGTGGACAATGCCCCGGTATAATATCTGGGGAAGGATAGCGTTTCCTATTGTGTCAACAATGCTGAAGCTGGAGGTAGACGTTGGTCCTATGAACTTTGAACCACAAAAGCAATATTGTGAGGTGTTGACACACTAAATTTTTCCTGTTTAAATCAGGGGCCATCTAACACATCCAGCTCCAATGTCGTTGGAATGTGTTTCCAACCACACTTTGTCTAAGTACAACAACCCAGCTGGGATTGCAGAATTGCAGAATCAGTTCAATTATCATTCAGATGTAAATTAGTAATTACAATAACAAGGTATTGGGAAGCTTGTGCTGCAAGTCAGACAATTGATTTCCAGGGTTTTTTTGCTTGTTGACACCATGTTAATGTACAGCCAGTGCACTCTTGTCATCCCAGTAATGGCACTGAGTCCATTCCTCCCCTTCAGAGCAGCTGCTCCTTAGGGCGGCACAATGGCGTAGCTGTAGAACAGCTGCCTTGGACTCGACTTTGACCCTGTCTACGGGTGCCGTTTTGCACGGAGTTTGTACGTTTTCCCGGTGACCGCGTGGGTTTTCTCCGGGTGCTCTGCTGTCCTCCCACGTTCCAAAGATGTACAAGTTCATAGCTTAATTGGCTTCTGTAAAATAGTAAATTGTTCCTGGTGTGCAGGATAGTATTAGTGTATGCATTGATCGCTGGTTGGACCGAAGGGCCCATTTCTATGCTGTATCTCTAAGGGGTTAGGACGGAACAGATGGAAGGTAACTTTTCCCCTCAGAAGAGGTAGCTAGATCTAGAGTATGATCACGAGTTATAAAATGACTACTACCTGACTGGCTTGGGGTCAGGTATAAGCAGATTTAGAAGGGACCTGAGGAAGAAATTATCCCACCAGGAAGTAGTTGGAACCTGGAACACTCTGCTTGAGCAAGTAGTGACAGGTACTCTCATAATATTTCCAAAGAATCTGGAAGTGCACTTGAATCACCAATGTTTAGGAATGCTACAAGTGCTGGTAAAAGGGATTACTATAGACGGTTACTTAATGTTCACCATGGACTTGACTGGCCAAGCAGCCACATGCCTCTGGGCATGACTCTGTGATATTGCTGCATTATTCTGCATGACTGCAAGACTGTGATATTGCTGCATGACTGCATGACTCTGTGATATTGACCTCACAGTGTAGTTTGGGAGTTACAAATATTGTGACATGATTTCAATTTTAAATTGTCAGTCACTTATTATTAGTCATTCCCACTTCAAGTGTTGAGGTTTTTAGTTTTTAGTTTTAGTTTTAGTGATATAGCACGGAAACAGCCCTCCAGTCCATCGCGTCTGCACTGACCAGGGGCCACAATTTAAGAAGAAGGGTAGACCGTTTGGAACGGCGATGAGGAAAAACTTTTTCACCCAGAGAGTTGTGAATCTGTGGAATTCTCTGCCTCTGAGGGCAGTGGAGGCCAATTCTCTAGATGCTTTCAAGAGAGAGTTAGATAGAGCTCTTAAAGATAGTGGAGTCAGGGGATATGGTGAGAAGGCAGGAACGGGGTACTGAATGTGGATGATCACAGTGAATGGCGGTGCTGGCTCGAAGGGCGGAATGGCCTACTCCTGCACCTATTGTCTATCCCTGTACACTAACACTATCCTACATACTAGGGACAATTTACAATTTTTACCAAAGCCAATTTGCTTACAAACCTGCACGTCTTTGGAGTGTATGAGGAAACCGGAGCACCCAGAGAAAACCCACGCAGTCATGGGGAGAACCTACAAACTCCGTACAGACAGAAGCTGTAGCCAGGATCGAACCTGGATCTCTGGCGTTGTAAGGCAGCAGCTATACCGCTGCGCCACTGTGCCACCCTGCTTTAGAAAACACCAGAGGTGTATAAAAAAATGCAAGTCCACTTTCCTACCAGTAAACCATAGAGAAAAACTCCAATAATTTCATCATGCGCTAACTACCAAACTGAATTTTCTGTACTCATCAAAAGCCATTCCAATCATTTGCTGTTGGGACTTGTATTTCCAGCCACTGGTAAACATGAGAAAATTCATTGTAAACTGTGCACATGATACCTGTGACGAATTAGCATTTACAAACAGCTAGGCAATAAAATATATTGATTTATGCTTTATAAATGCTGAAACACAGGTTTGATAAACATGATAAGCACCTGTCCATGGAATTATTTACCAGGAACATGAAAATGAAAGTTCCCTTTAAATACATTTATTTTAATGACCTCTTAAAGGTTTGAAATTCCAATGTAATTCTAATTTAAAATGCAGAGCCACTATTTAACATTTGGGTGGCAAGTAAGACAGTAGCCATTCTATAACACTTAGTCTTTATTTCCAATGGCTTACTTGCTTTTAAAAACAAGGTGAACAGAACTGGACTGTCAGAGTGAAGCCAAATGTAAATTGGAGGAACAGCACCTCATATTTCGCTTGGGCTGCTTTTAACCCAGCGGTATGAAATTTGATTTCTTTAACCAATTAACCCTTGCTTTCCCTCTCTCTCTCCATAGCTCCCACACCCTAGTCGTCGTACAAAGTTCCCTGTCCTGCACTGTTTGTATTCACTCGTTATCACCTTCTCCACAGCCAACAATAGACCATCGTGGGCTCTACCTTTCATTTTTCATGATTGCTGGCTTTGATTTGTTCTTTTAATACTTTTCATTCATTTGTGCTTTGTACTTTTTCACATCTCTAGTTTCCCTCTCCCCTGACTCTCAGTCTGAAGAAGGGTCTTGACTCGAAACGTCACCTATTCTGTTTCTCCAGTGAGAATGCCTGACCTGCTGAGCTACTCCAGCATTTTGTGTCTATCTTAGGTGAACAGTTATATGGTCTACTCACCAACTTTACTCTAACGTGCAAAATGAATCTCTCCAGTAGGTCAAAAAATATCCAGAGCACACCCCCTGTTAGAAGGGATTTAATTAAATTATCTCCATGTGGTTAAATAAAATGAACATAATAATTGGACTTACGACAATTGCTCTAATGAATGAAAAAGAAATGCTGAGAGAATTTGCTGGCGTTTCTATGTTGAACCACACATTATTCAGTCTGTACCATTGAAGTGATGACAGTTATTTGCTTATTTTCCCTGGAGTTAATTAGTTCCATGTTTGTTACATAATCAAAATATCACAAACAATAATGTGTGAATAATGGATAAGAAGGCAGAATAATACTACACTCTCTTCAAGTCCTAATTGAACAGGCGCAACTCCATTCATTAAGAATTTTGCACTGTACCACATGAGAAGCTATTGTACAAACAGGAGCTGGCAACTCAAGCAAGACAAGATGCAAGGCAGTGCCAGGGATCGAAATTGCTGTACAGTGCAGGCAAGTCTTATCAACATTAAAAGGTTTTTAATCTTCTCTTTCCTGTTTCCAGCAATAGGTGGATTTAAGATATAGTACTCTCAGTCATTTCCTCCACACTAACTTTCTGTTTCTGTGGAGGACTGAACTTTCTGATGCCTTTCCCCACAGAGGAAACGTTTGATTCTATTGTAGGGGGACGTTCATGTTGAATTCTATAATGTGTTGTGTCATTTTTCTTTTTTTTTAAAATTAATTATCTATGGATGTATGGAAATTTAATTATTTCTTCTAAGTAAAGCACTTTGGTTTCAACGTGAGTGGATTTAAACGTGCTATATAAATATAACAACCATATAACCATATAACAATTACAGCACGGAAACAGGCCCTCAGCCCTTCCAGTCCGTGCCGACCATTTGTTTTCCCCTAGTCCCATCTACCTGCACTCAGACCATACCCCTCCATTCCCTTCACGTCCATATATCTATCCACTTTACTCTTAAATGTTAAAATTGATCCTGCCTCCACCACTTCTGCTGGAAGCTGATTCCACACAGCCACTAAGTAAAGAAGTTCCCCCTCACGTTACCCCAAAACTTCTGTCCCTTAATTCTCATGTCATGCCCTCTTGTTTGAATCTTCCCTACCCTCAATGGGAAAAACGTATCCACGTCAACTCTGTCTATCCCTTTCATCATTTTAAAGACCTCAATCAAGTCCCCCCTTAACCTTCTGCGCTCCAAAGAATAAAGACCTAACTTGTTCAACCTTTCTCTGTAACATAGTTGTTGGAACCCTGGCAACATTCTAGTAAATCTCCTCTGTACTCTCTCTATTTTATTGACATCCTTCCTATAACTAGGCGACCAAAATTGTACACCATACTCCAGAATTGGTCTTACCAATGCCTTGTACAATTTTAACATTACTTCCCTACTCCTATATTCAATGCTCTGATTTATAAAGGCCAGCACACCAAAGGCTTTCTTTACCACCCTATCTACATGCGATTCCACCTTCAGGGAACTATGCACAGTTATTCCTAGATCCCTCTGTTCCACAGCATTCCTCAATTCCCAAATAAAATCTACTTATTTACTAAATTACTTGTATTTGCAAGTCACATGACTTTTTCCTGTAACTGACAGACAATACCTGATCTATACCTGAATGTGGCTTTTATTAAAATGGAAGGCGGGCGGCATGGATTTGCCTGAAACATTGACCAGAAATAGCCTTCATCTTGGAGGTGAAAACAACGTTGTGAAAGTGACTCAAACTCCCTTCTGCATCACTAAAGCTATTATCCACAACTTCAAATCTCTGGTGCATGCCTGACCTTATAGATAAACCTCCGTGATGTGCCTAAGTGTCTGAGTCTATGTCCCTGAGATGCTGTTCCAAGCAAATTTTCATTGCACCCGTACTTGTGCATAAGATGATAAACTCGACTCGACTCGACAACTGATGTTAGATCTCCAAGCCAATCCTTCCTTCCTGATGCCATGGGAAATAGGACAGACCTAGTGGCAATTAGTCTAATAATTCTGATTAGTCTGAATGGCTCCCACTTTCTAGCATCCACTTCATTCCAGCCATGCAGTGACATGACCTAAGGTAATGGTCAATGATTGAGTTCATCTTCCCATGCACACAAAAAACACATGGACACACGCATTTTAATTTTGTCTTCAACTGAAGTATATCAAACCTGCAGTCATTTCACTCAATACTTCTGCAGTCACTGTTTTGGTTATCCGAATAATTGTTAATAAAAAGGCCATTACTCTTGGTAGTGGTGCTGTCTTTCACATGAGACTTATACCAGTACACAAAAAGCTGGAGAAACTCAGCGGGTGCAGCAGCATCTAAGGAGCGAAGGAGATAGGCGACGTTTCGGGTCATTGAATGGCCCATTTCCACACTGTGTCCCTAAACTCTAAACTAAAACTGATTATTAGCATTACAGTTGTATATCAGTAAGAATAGTGACGTTCACTGAATGGAAGCTCTTTTAATTCTAATCGTGGTCAAGCTACAAAACATAACTTGCATGTAAGCCCTGTTAACTGGAGCTCACTTAGACAAGAGATAATAGACAATAGAGAATAGACAATAGGTGCAGGAATAGGCCATTCGGCCCTTCAAGCCAGCACAGCCATTCAATGTGATCATGGCTGATCATCCCCAATCAGTACCCGTTCCTGCCTTCTCCCAATATTCCCTGACTCCGCTATCTTTAAGAGGCCTATCTAGCTCTCTCTTGAAGTACCCACTGCCCTCTGAGGCAGAGAATTCCACAGACTCACAACTCTCTGTATAATTCACAGAATTAGGTTTAAAAATATACCCATTTTCTTATTTACAAAAGAAGTGGTACATTGTTTTTACTGAAGGCCCATCTCCCGCAGTGTGAACGATGCCAGATTTCATGTTGCCTTCAGATAGATCAGATAGATACAGCATTCAGATAGATAAATACAACATATGGGCCCACAACCTTATCTAACTCCCCCCCCCCCCCCATTCAGTGCCTATGTCTAATGTTGTTATCAATACGATATTGTACTCAGCAGCATGCAGCTTTTATCTCCATAATCCATTAAACGCAAGGAGAATTTAAACCATTATATGAAGCCATTTTGACTCATTCTATTACAGACTGACTCTCAGTCTGAAGAAGGAATCAACCCGAAATGTCACCCATTCATTTTTTCCAGAAATGCTGCCTGTCCCGCTGAGTTACTCCAGCTTTTTATGTTTATCTTAGGTTTAAACCAGCATCTGCAGTTCCTTCCTCCACAGACACTCCTTTTGTTCTATGTGAAACTGTATAGACCTACTGCTTCTATCCTTCTAAAACCTAACTTGCATCTTTTCTACTTTTGATAAAGGTCCTGAGCTGTAAAAAAATTCCCACACATGTTGTTGGTCCTGCTGTTGTTTTGCAAGCATTCTCTGTTTTTAAGGTCATAAATGATAGGAGTAGAATTAGGCCATTCGGCCCATCAAGTCTACTCTGCCATTCAACCATGGCTGATCTATCTCTTGCTCCTAACCCCATTCTCCTGCCTTCTCCCCATAACCTATGACACCTATACTAATCAAGAATCTATCTAGCTCTGCCTTCTAAATATCCACTGACAGCCTCCACGTCCTTCTGTGGCAAAGAATTCCACCGATTCACCACTCTCTAACTAAAGAAATGTCTCCTCATCTCCTTCCTAAAAGAACATCCTTTTATTCTGAGGCTATGACCTCTAGTCCGAGACTCTCCCACTAGTGGAAACATCCTCTCCACATCCACTCTATCTAAGCCTTTCACTATTCTGTATGTTTCAATGAGGTCCCCCCCTCTTTCTTCTAAACTCTAGTGAGTACAGTTTTGTTTCAGATTTCCAGATCAGCGCAATCTTTTCTATTATTTTCAGTGAGGGAATCATATTTTCACGCATCAACATTGCCTTTACATTCTACTTGTGCAAATCGTTTTTTAATCCGTTCAAATCATATATCATCAACATCAGGTCTCTTTTCAACATTCATGTGCTCAGAAGCTATTTGGATTTATGCCACATCTGCGATACCTTTGATTTGCCTCCCCAACATAATTTAAGAGTTGCAAGGGTTTGACAATGAATATAACCAAGGAATCATTGTAATTTCAAGAATACTAATCTCACTAATTAATCATAAACTTCAGGGAAATCTTTTAACTCCTTCTTCATATTTCTGTTTATATTCTAGCCGCTACTCCATATTCTACTCTAATGTTCTGCTTACTTCTAGAGAGGAAAACATAGGACACAGCACAAACCAAATGAGTTGGGTTAATTTCCAGTAACAACACGTGTAGGTGGTATTTGTGGACAGTATTTAGTTACTGTTGTTTGCCAGGAGAGTTCATTAAGTAATTGGACTGCAGGATTTCCTGAGGATAGGATAAGAGTGGTGTGGGTGTGGTGCAAGCCAGCAACTTTATACAGGTTTGACACTTAATGGCCTTTTAGCACCAGAGATCCGGATTCAATCCTGACTGCTGTCTGCACTGAGTTTGTACGTTCTCCCTGGGACCGTGTGGGTTTTCTCCAGGTGCTCCGGTTTCCTCCCACACTGCAGAGATGTGCAGGATTGTAAGTTAATTGGCTCCAGTTGAAAACAAATGTGAATTGTCCCTAGTGTGTTGGATAGTGTTGGTGTGCGGGGTGATTGATGGTACTTGAACACCTTCTGCGGTGAGTTCCATGAACGATTCATGTGCAAATGCAGTAACAACATGCCAACACCCACACTTTTTTTTTTTTTTTTTTTTACAAATGCTTTTATTCAAACCAACAAATACAAAACAGTAACACGATCAGAGAATGCCTATATTGGCATTTACAAAGAAAGTTCTCAAATTAAAATATTATCATCTTTGTCAATAATATATTCGACCTCCTGCGGCGACCAGCGTTCACGGAAAGCCTCCACAGTCCCCGTGGACACCGCGTGTTCCCTCTCTAGGGACACGCGGGCACTGGGATTGGTGAAGATACAACACTTCCATTAAATGAACAGTAGAATTGTCCAGCTCACCAAACCAGTTCTCAATTCATAGCGACTTTCTACCATACCACCACGTTCACATTGATTGCCAACATAATCACGTTATTGTTTCACCTGTGGGATCCTGACGAAAATCCTTTCAGACGTATCTCTAAATTCTCTTCTATGGTGAGACATAGCTAACTGCCAATACTTAGAAAGTAACCAACTCAAATTGTGGTACATCATTCATATAAAAAAGGCAAATTAAAAAATCGAAACAGGTTTTTTTTGTTTTCTCTTTGTTTCACTCTCGATCCAGTCCTCATTTCTAAATTTTTAGATATCAAGTGATATCAAGTAGGAATCACAATCTCAAAGGTCAGATAGCTGACATGTACTTCTAATTATGTTCTTGTATTCGCCAAACATAATTGGATACTTATTTCACTTTGAAGTTAAACTTCTAGCTGAATTATTGCATTTTCTTACCAAGTAATATTTCTGAATTGCATTTGCTGTTATTGATATTTAATGATTTAAATATTTATGTATCTACCTGATGATGGGGTCCATTATTTAAGATGGTATTTAAAAAAAAATGCTTGCAATATCTTTTTTTGACGATATAATGTTCTATTTCAGAGACAGAAACAACAAATGTAACCGTTGCTACAATCAACAAGATACTTGTGGATATAATTCATGTGTTCTTCCAGCATCATCTCATTTACAATGTGATCTGTGTGTGAAGTTATACACAGTTGATCCTTTTCCCCTTTGCTTATATGAATGTATCCAATATTCTATTTGGGTCATTGCGAAGCTCTACTGGTAGAGCTGATTGCGAATTGCCATTTCCTTATTCTATTTTAAATTACTTGTACAATCCACTGGAAAGGCATTAAATGCAACCATGAGTCTGATTCAGATTAATTCCCGGGATGGCAGGACTAACGTACTGTATGATGAAAGAATGGGTTGACTGGGCTTGTATTCACTAGAATTTAGAAGGATGAGAGGATATTTTACAGAAATATATAAAACATTTTAAGGATTGGATAGGCTGGATGCAGGAAAAAATTTCCCGATGTTGAGGGAGTCCAGAACCAGGGGTCACAGTTTAAGAATAAGGGGTAGGCCATTTAGGACTGAGATGAGGAAAACCTTTTCACCCAGAGAGTTGTGAATCTGTAGAATTCTCTGCCACAGTAGGCAAGTGGAGGCCAATTCACTGGATGTTTTCAAGAGAGAGTTGGATTTAGCTCTTAGGACTAAAGGAATCAAGGGATATGGGGGAAAAGCAGGAACGGAGTAAAGATTTTAGATGATCACACATGGCCATATTGAAAGGCGGTGCTGGTTCGAAGGGCCGAATGGCCTACTCCTGCACCTACATATTTTTCTATGTTTCTTTGTTTCTAACTCTTTCTGAAACTGTAAAAAGGATGCTGGTTTACACTGAAAATAGACAAAATGTTGGAGTAACTCAGCGGGACAGGCAGCATCTCTGGAGAGAAGGAATGGGTGACGTTTCGGGTGGAGACCCTTCTTCAGATGTCACCTATTCCTTCCCTCCAGAGATGCTGCCTGTCCCACTGAGTTACCCGAGCATTTTGTGTCAATCTTTCTGAATCTGCTTAGTCATCTAATTAACACTCAATATTTCTCAATATTTTTATCTCGGTGTTTAAGGTGATCGTCTATTTGCTTTATTATTTAACATGTTCACCCAGGCCCTGCTGCCCTTGTTATCCAGTCGCCTGGAGCACATTTTCTTTTGAGTATGAAAATCACATATAATGAGCACCCAGGCAGGTGGTATCCAGACTCAATAAATTCTGGCACATTATCCTTTCATTCCAATTACTTTGTTAATGAAACCTGATAGAAATCTTTGAAATAATGATGAATTTGGGAACATTTCTGGAATCTGGTTGATTTTGAAAATTAATTTTCAAAGATTTTTATCATACTATTTTTGTTGAGGCTGATATATAAAATAAATTTTAAGTTATCTTATTCAGAAATTAACGTGAATGTTGCAGAAATGCTACAGAAGATAACGAGGAGGAAAGGTTAAAAGACAAATGTGTAGAGTTTAGGTATATTTATATAATAAAACCTTTCACTAAACTTTAAAAAAAGCAATAAAGACCTGCTTTTATATGTTCCGAACCATTTGGAAGTGCTATAATTGCAATGAGTTTTTCATGCTCGATAACATTTATATTGAAAGCAATCATGGACATTATTTTGAAAAACCAATACCACAGAGATTGTTTAAATAAGAGTTAACTCACGTGGCTGCAGCTGGTGGTTTGGGAACAATGTTCATCTGAAAATTGGAAATTTGTTCAAAACCTGCACCATTGCTTCTTATAAAAAGCCACCTTTGATGCCAGTCCCAATGGGGCCTTGGTTTGAGATCTCATTCAGAGAATCTCACTGGCATACACTGCAGAGTCAAGTCATTCACCTTAGCCAGTTTGCATGGGGGTTCCTTTCCAATGGCACCCAGTGCAGATCCCAAATACCCACCACATGTCCAGAGCAAGGCACATAAAGCTGTCACATTATTGGGAAAGCCTTGCTGGTATAATAGTAAAGGATAGCACTAATCCCTATCAGTCTGGCCTGTTGGAGGCTCCAATCCAAGTCATAAAGTCCTACAGCATGGAAACAGGCCCTTCCCCCCAACTTGCCCACACCGACCAACATGACCCATCAACAGAAATCCCACCTGCCTATGTTTGGCCCAAATCTCTCTTAACCTATCCTATCCTATCCTATCCTATCCTATCCTATCCTATCCTATCCTATCCTATCTTCCTCTTCCTCTTCCTCTTCCTCTTCCTCTTCCTCTTCCTCCTCTTCCTCCTCTTCCTCCTCTTCCTCCTCTTCCTCTTCCTCTTCCTCGTCTTCCTCCTCTTCTTCTTCCTCTTCCTCTTCCTCTTCCTCTTCCTCTTCCTCTTCTTCTTCTTCTTCTTCTTCTTCTTCTTCTTCTTCTTCTTCTTCTTCTTCTTCTTCTTCTTCTTCTTCTTCTTCTTCTTCTTCTTCTTCTTCTTCTTCTTCTTCTTCTTCTTCTTCTTCTTCCATGTACTGATCTAAATGTTTCCTAAACACTGCATTTGTTCCTGCCTCAAACACCTACTCCGGCAGCTCATTCTATATACCCAGCAACCTTTGTGTATAAAAAAGTTACTCTTCGGGTTCCTATTAAATCTTTACTTCCCCACCTTAAACCTATGTCCTCTGGTTCTCGAGACTCTGTGCGCTTGCCCGATCTATTCGTCTCATGTTTTTGTGATCGCACGTAGTCTTGGACAGCTTGTAATGAGTGTTACTGATGGGTGATCAAGTGTATTAAAAGTGTTATCAGTGGTCCAGCAAGAATGCTTAGCATCATCCCTTCCAGATACCCTGCGAATAGTGGCTTTGTAAGCAATACCAGGAGTTTTTTTTGTTAGATTTTATACTCCTTTTATTTGCCCACCTATATAAACCGTTCCTAATTATTGCCAATTAGTATTTGTAATGTTTAATCTTCATTTTCATTTTCATTGTTCATTGTTCATGCCTTTTGTCAAACAAAGTAGTGAATGTTTATATTTTCATGGCCTTCTCCACTTGTGAAACAACAATAATGTCTTTTGAACCCGAAGATAAGCCTGCTGATCTCTCTACTGTGCAATATCAGCTGTCAGAGCAAAGATAGTTATCTTGAGCCAAAGTCCACTATCTCACTATTGACTGAATTCCATTTGTCACTTTTCTGTTCACCTTGCCCTCTCAGCAGTCTCCCTGTCTAGCTTTTTTTTGTCCCCTCAAGTGGTATTGGTGATACCTCCTACTTTAATATTATCTACAAGACCATCCCCTCTGGCCTTGTATTCAAACCATTGACAGGGGCAACGATTAAAAACACACCCAGAATACAAGCTTGCAAACTCTGCTTCCAATCATTTGGATAACCTATCCACAACAACTACTTCTTAATCAACTCTAAACTCTTTGGAGTGGTACTTTGTCAACACTTTCCGAGTGTAACCTTGAGCGATGCAGTCCTTCTTTGGCATTGCACTGAAATGTCAGCCTGGGTTATGTGCTTAAGTCCTGAAATGAGGCTTGAAACTAAGCACTTCTGATTCAGAGGTGAAAATGTGACCACCAGGGCTAGCTAATATAATGTTTGATGAGTACCATGAATGATGACTTGAAGTAAGGTGTCAGGGTAATGGCACAGAGGTAGATGGGAGAAGCATCGGAGAAAATAATGTTTATCCTAAATATTAGAACAGAAAAGTTCATTTGACACATGATACCGTATTGCTGAAGGACTGAGTTATTTTTTGGGTTATATTTTCAATGAAACAAAGGAGCAAAAATACAGTTTAATTTTAATTTAGAGGTTTGTACTCTTTTTCTTTTTTAATAAATTAATATTTTACAGGATGCGCAAAATACCCAGGCTAGAAATTATTTCTGGTAATTATTATGATTTTCAGTAGTTAATATTTGTCCATTAAAATAGGTCATGGAGTAATTAGACTGCTAATCCAGAAGATGGATTCAATTCCTAATGTCCTACTTCTTATCGATTGACTGTTTAAGCTACATTAATCCAGTGATCATTAGTGCCTTCTGTACAATAACTGTGAGTTCCCTTACTTGCATTGCCCTGGTCCCTGGTAACTCCCAGTATTGAAGCCGCCTCCATTTTTCAGACATCCTATTACTAATCCTTCATTTATTGAGCAGGTGTAAAAAGAACACAACCCAGTTCTGAATAATTGGCCGGGTATTCGGCAAACACCACAGCAGCACATTAATTTTTCACACTTCAGGATAGAAAGATACTATTAATAAGAGTTAACAAGGCGTAAACAAACAGAAGATGAGAGAAGATTTTTCACAAACTGAGCTTAGGGAATTGTTCAAGCTCATTTTAATTTTAAAAGGGAATTGGATATTTATCGGGCAAATTAAAACTATACAGATCTGCGGAGGGAGGGGGAATAAAGGAATGGGATTAATTGGAAAGCTCTTTTAAGGAGTCAGGAAAGCTGCAATGGAATCAATGCTCAGAATGGAACTGCAGATGCTGGTATTTACCGAAGATAGACACAAAGTGCTGGAGTAACTCAATGGATCTGGCAGCATCTCTGGACCCGCTGTGTTACTCCTGCACTTTGTGCCTATCATGGAGTCAATGTTCACTACCTTGACTGCATGATTCTATAAGTCTGCAAGAACCTAAAAATACTCAGTGGTAAGATGGTTTAATTGACTCTTTCATCTCTGTGTTAGCAGGGTTGGAAGAAATAGCAATGTAGGTTTCCAGCATATGACAGAAGGTTTTGCACAGATATGTACTGACTTTCATTTTGATTGCAATCATGGAAATACATATTTTACATTTTCTTTGAAAGCAACCAACTACCCGATCAAGTTGTGTTCCCAGGCAGTGACTGAAAATTTGCCAGACCACACTTCGATCTTGCTCAGAGTTGCAGATATATTGCTGTGTGGCCAACTTTCCAGAATGAGTTAGATGCTGACAAATGTGATCAATATGTCAAAGCTGCACTTTGAAGACAGAGGGAATCAATTTAAATAGCCTGCAAACATTCGAGGGAGACATAAAAACTGACATTATCGCAGGTCAACTGGTGGTGCGTTGGAACACTTTCAACTCCAGTTAATCTGTTGCTGAGCTGAACAGGAGTCTGATGCTTTTTGAGATGCAGCCTTTAGATCAAATGTTGAAAAGGTGCCTTCTGAGGCAAATGTAAGAGACGGTATGGTTGCATTTAAAAAAAACCAAAGCAGTTATTTTGCTACCCTAAACAAAATTAGCTGGCCATTTACCTCCCTGGTATTTGGACTCAAATCAGCTTTGTTTCCATATGTTGCACCTATCCACACTTCAGAGATGTTTGTTTGATTACAAAGACTTTTCTAGCACTGAGGACTATAAAAGTTCAAGAGAAATGTAATTTGTTCAGTTCATTGTTGAATTTCAATCCCCCAGAGCTGAACTGGGATAACACTGCATAATCTATTCACTGTCATTGATCACAATGCAGGTGGTAAACCAATTTTTGGTTCCTGCCCATTTCGTTGATTCCAGTGTAGGAAAGAACTGTAAATGCTGGTTTGCACCAAAGATAGACACAAAATGCTGTAGTAGCTCAGCGGGACAGGTAGCATCTCTGGAGAGAAGGAATGGGTGACATTTTGGGTCAAGACCCTTCTTCACACTGATAGTCAGGGGAGAGGGAGTCTAGAGATATAGAAGGATAAAGTTATGTAAATGATAGATTCAGTATCGAGCTAGAATAACCATGTATAGAATAACCTTGGGTATACAAGCAAAGAATTTCACTGTGTCTTGTCACATGTGACAATAAAGTATTCATTTGTTCATTAATTCATGTCATTTTTAAAATGGATGCATTAATATTCTGACTAGTTAAAGCTGATCTACACTGCATAATGCTTGGGCGTGATGTGCAAAGGAAAGGCAGATTGTCCCAAACATTGAAGAGTGGGACAACAGAGAGAGATTGGACTAAAAACCCAAAATCCTGGAAATGGTAAAGGCATCATCTGTCGGTAGAAAGAAATGATTCAATTAGTTCTGCGCCTGTCTTCATGTCTGAGCTTCTGTGCATTGACTTCTACAATAAAATGATGCTAAAGACATCTGTCTTCAAAGTGCTTTCCCCACAAGAAAATCATCTCTGTGCAAACAAAGATTTGGGTCAAATTGCTCAACCTTGTGTAATACTTCTTACAGTTTGGTGATGAAAAATATGACAGGGATGAAATTAGTCCGTTGACAGAATAGTGAAATGAAGTACTTTCTTTTCTAAATGCACTAGTTCGAAAAAGATTTGAAGAGTATGGGCAGCACTTTGGCACAACCCATAGAGATTTTTTTAGAGATACAGTGCAGAAACAGGCCCTTCAACCTACTGAGTCCAGGACAACCTAAGATCAGCCTCTTCATTAATACTATCCCACACATTAGGGACAAATTACAATTTTACTGAAGCCAGTTAACCTACAAACCTGTACATCTTTGGAATGTGGGAGGAAACCGGAGCACCCGGAAAAACCCCATGCGGTCACAGGTAATGTACAAACTCCGTACATACAGCACCCGTGGTCAGGATCACACCTGAGTCTCACTTCTCAGTTTCTCAGTTCCTCAGTTTAGTTTATTGTCACGTGTACCGAGGTACAGTGACAAGATTGTGTTGCGTGCTAACCAGTCAGCAGAAAGACAAAACATGATTATAATCAAGCAATTTACAGTGTATAGGTACATGTATAAATACGCTGTAAGGCAGCAACTCTACAGTTGCGCCACTGTGCCGCATAATTATGCTATCTCACTGCACACATCACAGTCTGTGTTGCCACTTAGTGCTGGGGTCGCCTCCCACATCTTAGGACATGCTGGCTGGTAGGTTAACTGATCTCTGGAAATTGTTCCAGGTGCATAGTCAGGAGGGAACGTTGGGAGAAGAAAAGAATGGGATTAGTGTAGATTGAATTTAAACGGGTATTTCTAGATCCATATAGGAAGGCCTATATCTGTGTGGCTGGATTTGATGACTCTGAAGAATTGCTCAAGAGGGATTCTTCCAAGTCCATGGGGCATTATAAGTGTTACAGTTTGAAGGTGCAGGTAGCCTGTTAACACAATGTTTGAGCAGCTTTTGAAGAATGCTCTATCAACATTTCAGGTCAGGTCGGGGGGAGTCCCCCCCCCCCCCCCCCCCGTCACGGGTACCATGTAATCCCGTGTTATCTGCTCCATGGCCGGATCGTCGGCGACTAAACCGTCTCCCCCACCTGGTTTGCCAGGTGAGGAGGGGGCTGTGGACCCCCAACAGGACCAGAAACAAGACCTGTCAAAGGACGGATGAACATCTAGCGAGCCAACGGCCATCCACACTTGCGATCACTGTCGTACATAGCATTGTAAGGAATGATGACAATGCACACACACCAAAATCCTATACTACCAGTGGCGGAAGTCCGCTGGAACTGCAAGACTAAGATGTGTGGTGCGTCCGTCACCGTTCCTGTTGGAAACCAGCACCACTGCTTCGCTAATGTTTTCAACGTTGATGATGATGATGATGATCTATCAACATTATGAAGAGCAAAACAAGCATCAAACAAAGATACATTTTTACCATTTGGAAAACTCAGTGGACATACCGATGATCGCCAAGCCCTTACTATATCTGTTCCCAAATCAACTCCTAAGGAATAGTTCAATGACATCTTTACAATTAGGCTTGAACTCACCAGAACTGATGTTAGTATACCTTGTGAGAAATCACATTCAATGCGAATATTGTGTGTTATACAGCCAGAAAACAATAGTATTTCCAGCTCAAATTTATTAACATTTGTTTTCTGCCACACCAGAATTTAAATATAGTCTTACCTGGGCATGTGGTAACAACCTTGCATCTCTGAACCACTATAAACTGCACTCAGCTCCATATGTATCTATTTCTAGTCTCACACAACTTCCATATCTGTTTGTTTGAAGCAAACAAAATAAATATGACACTATTTTCAATTCCACAAAACTTTCAAAACAATCCCCAAATGAAAATAGAATTGCAATCCCCAGTAGATAGCACTAAGCATGCTATATAGCAGCATAGTTTGTGGATGAATAACAGAATACAGAGGATAACAACAATACACACAGCAGACTTAGGATGCAATTTTAGACAGCATATTTGTTGATATCATTAACAAATGCATAAATGAATAAAATGCTTAAGAGTGGAATTATTCTCAATTAATTCCATTTTCAAGCATTTCTTAATAGAAACCAGTGGAAACATCTCAATTACTTAAAATTCCTGTACATCGTGGGACAGTTTAAAGTTTGAAGCTCCATATTGCACATAGTATTGGTGTGGCTGCCATTTAAGCGGTTTAAACTTGTCAGCTGCTAAGGGACTTCAATGAAGTTAAGGGCCGAAGATAGACACAAAATGCTGGAGTAACTCAACGGAAAAAAAAGGTGACATTTTGAGTTGAGACCCTTCTTCAGACTTAAAGTTAAAGGCTACTCTCGATTGGGCTTTGGACCAAACAATTACAGATTATTCATTCACTGTGATTAGTGAATGTTAGTGCAAACAAAATTCTGAATATCCTTTCTGTTGCTCAGTGGATTGTCACATTGTCGTGGTGGAGAAGCTTGTGTGGACTTGAGATCCTGAGAGCAATGCCATCTGGAGCTATGCTCCTGGTAGGGCCACCCATGGTGGTAAGGTCGAGGGGGAGGTCTCTGACAAAGAGCAATCCAACCAAGACCTCAACGGTGGAACAGGCGGTGGCCAATGGCTGACACTAGTGGAGCATCACAACGGCTGGGAAGGTGGATGAAGGCTGCAGCAGAAAAGGGTCTTCGGTCATCTTGGACTCCATGCCACCGGATCCTGACCCACATCTGTCAAGGACCGTGATGTGGCTGCCTGTGTACCAGTCTCCCCACGTTAAACAAAGTCACGCACAGGTGTCCTCCAGGCATCCTCCATATAGCACCCTGAAGGGGTGAAGGAAAACACCAAACGCAAACCTCCACTGCCTTGTGGCTATTACCTTATTTAGGAAAGGTGAAGACTGGATCTGGCAGAATACACGGTGGAGACCACCATTTGGTGGTCCAATGGATAGGAAGGTGGACCCAGCATAGCGTTGTGGAGCGCAATTAGGGCACAAACTTCACGCAGAACACTGGTGGCTATCCATTGCATCCTGACCCATCGCCAGCCGTCTTGACTGTCTTGCCACTAGATCCAGATAGGCTGGGACGAGAGAGCGAGGCTGACGATTTGCGCAACTTTCCCTCACTTTAATCCAAGTCAAGTGCAGTCATGACTTCAGGACCCTTACCGCCCAACTGGGCGAAGCAAGATCACCACAGGAGCATGTGAAGCTGCTCCTCTGCTGAAGAAGTGCACCGCAGAATCTCAAAAGAAACACGCAGTACGCAAGGATCGAGCCACTTCAACTTCTACTGCAGCACCCACCCAACTGTGTCCCATATGTGGGCAAGCCTTCCGGGCCTGGATCGGTCTCACCAATCACCTCCGGGCCCACAAACAAAAACACTGAAGTCATGATCTTCTTCGACTACGAAGGACGAACAACAACAACAATAAATAATTTCATGAAATTTTCATTAGTGCTGCATGATGGCGCAGTGGTAGAGTTGCTGCCTTACAGTGCCAGAGCTCCGGGTCCCCGGTTCAATCTTGACCATGGGTGCTGTCTGTACGGAGTTTGTATGTGCTCCCCTTGGCCTGCGTGGGTTTTCTCGGAGATCTTGCGTTTCATCCTGCACTCCAAAAGACATACACCTTTGCAGGTTAATTGGCTTGGTACGAATGTAAATTGTCCCTAGAGAGTGTGTGGGATAGTGTTAGTGTACGGGGATCGATGGTCGTTGCGGACTCGGTTGGAAATGTTGGCAAAGCCCATACTCTAGGTTAAAATTCTTGTTCAGAGGCCAAGATATCAGGAAAACAAAAACTTGAAGCAGGAGTAGGTCATTCAACCCTTCGACCTGCTCAGGCTTTTAATACAACCTTGGCTGATCGTCCAATTTCAGTACCTTGTTCCTTCTTTATTCAATATTCTTATTCTCATACTCTCATTCACTCACAGAAACCAAATGTCCAGGTTCAGGAGCAGCTTCTTCGCTACAACCATCAGGCTATTAAAAACTACAACCTCCAAATCGATTCCAAACTATTTAGACTTGGGGGCATTGTTTTGTCTGCACTATCAGTATCTATTATTATAGTAAAAGTCTCATCTTGACAACTTCCTGTCTAAGTTGTAGATACATTTTAGAAAAAACGCTACACTATAACAATATGATTTTTTTGCCATCTTACTCACAGTCCTCCTCCGCTCAAGCCATCCCAAGGTTTTTTCCGATCGCTGAAAAAAAAATGTATGAATGTATTAAAAAAATCATGAGATCAGCTGATTGGTCATCTTGCCTGTCAATCACCATGATGAAGGTAATGCCCTTTACTGGGGGGCTAGGAGTATAAAGCCCCAGAGGCCAGACGTGAGTCAGTCACTCTGGAAGATCATGAGTGAGAGCCCACAACTGTGATTCTACGCTGTTAGTCAACTGAAATGTGAGTCTACAATGTGCTTGCAATAAATGATTTGTTAGCCCTTAATGAAATTAAATGCGTTGTTTGGCATGCCCTATGCTTGAAATTGAAATGGAAATGGAAATGAAATGTAATGAAATGGGTTGTTTGGCCTGCACTGTGCTTAAAATTGAAATGAAAACTAAATGAAATGAAATGAGTTGTTTGGGCTGCCCTGTGCTTGAAATGGAAATGGAAACAAAATAGTAAGATTAAATGAGAACTTACCAGTTTGAAGTTTGATCTTCATTTTATGAGGAGTTACGATGAGGGATTACGTGAAGACCCCGCCAGGACGCTTGCGCGACATTCTTCAAAGCAGTGGTGTGAAATCACAGATACCAGAGTAGACTAATATAGTAAGATAAGAGAGAACTTCCATACCAGTTGAACTTTATAATAGAGGGTTTTGGGAGCGGAGGGCACGTAATCCCTCATCGTAACTCCTCATAAAATAAAGATCAAACTTCAAACTGGTAAGTTCTCATTTAATCTTACTATTTTACTTCGGAGTCACGTGAGTGACTACGTGAAGATTTCAAAGCTCTGTGATTTCATGCCCTGGAACGAGACCATGCTCACACACTGCCATTCTGGGACGGAGGATGAACGTATTTCACACACGACACTGTGCTGAAAAACAATAAAGGTATTATTCATACCTAAAATAATATGCCCCACATTGGGTAATTTATTTTACAGAACTTAATTTTTTCCCTGCAAACGTCTCAGGATCGGCCACGGGTTTATTATAAAGCATTGAATGCGTTCATTGCTCCACCCCGCTGTGGCAAGGATGTGGTCCATAGGAACTCCCATCATCCTAGCGTCCGATGTAGATGCAGCCCTGTTGGAGTGAGATTTGAAACATTAGTATTCACCACTGCACGTAATACCACCCTAACCATCTGGATATGGTTTGCACTGTGACCTTAGGTGAGGGCATTTATGGCTAATGAGAAAGCTCTCTCCGTGCCCATAAGTGTCTAGGTGACTATATATTGGAAAATATGTGTCACTATGCAGGGCCGACTATCTGCAGGATAGGCCAGAACTCTAATATTGGCCAAAGGAACCGGGTCAGTCTTGTTTAAGTACCCCTGTATGTAGCAGGTTATCTGCCATTTATGACAGACATGACGTCCTATTCTAGCTTGTGTAAGGACTGGACCCGTTGTGCTGATCCAAGTGCCATAATAATTCCCATCTAGGATATTAGTTTGTCCAGAGTGAGCCCCGATATTGGTGTCCATCCTCGTAACATGGTGTACTACCTATGTCCCATATATAGGTGTATCTGGGCCTGGGGGGAATAGAATACAAATACCCCTCATTCGTTTAGGTACTAGTGGGTGTGATCCTATAGCCAGGTGATCACTCCCTCTGTCCAGATATTAGATAGGGCACTCCTTGCACAATAATTCCACTGTAACTCAATCCTTCATCGAAATGAAGGGTGGCCAGAACTCCAGCACTTCAGTGTTGGTGGCTGAGTCATATGTAGTGTTCGTCCTGGTGCTGAACACTTCCCATTTCCTGACATATGTCAGGTACTGTCTTCTCGTGGACTCCCTGCACGACGCTGAGATGGCATTGATCGTCCTGTCGGAGAGTCCGTATCCCAGAAATGGCCTGTTCAGAAACTGCAAATCAACAAGTTCATACAGTCATGGCACGGATACTTTCCCGCACGGGGTGTGCCAACCTCCTTGGCCGTTGTTGATCCAGATGCAGGGTTCTGAGACCATCTTTGTACTGTTGGTAGTTGGTGAATTAGTCTGGATGGAAAAAAGGTCGATATCTGGTGTCCCATACCGGTCTATAATATCTGTAAACACTTTCCGATCCAACATCCATTTAATGTTGTCGTTGAATTTACGTGACCTGGTGTCTGCCACTGTATTTAGCTTACCTGGAAGGTAAGTGGTTGAGATCCAAATCTCTCTCCCAGACACCAGTGCCAGATATTATTAGGCAATTCATCACATGATATCGACTTTATTTCACCCATATGATTATATATAGGCCCCCACTGTGGTATCAATTTTTACCGTACATGCAACTGGTGCTCATCTGAGCAGTAGGCCCTGAGTCCATGAAACGCTCCCAGCATTTCTAGATAATTAATTGCTAGTGCTTTAAACAGAATAATTTTTGTGCACTCATCTGCCACCACAACTTGCGGTGGTATTAGTTGCTCCCCAACCTTTAGCACTGGCATCAGTCTGTAATGTACCCTAGGGATATAGAATGGGGTGATGGGGTTAGGATAATATTGAACATTTCTATCCACCAGTTTAATTCTGATTTACTTTCCCTGGTAGTTGCATAGGCCTATTGAAATGGCCTGCATGATTTTTGAGAGCTAAAATTTCCCTCTTCCAGGTTTTAATAATGGAGTGGTCCAATTGTGCTGCTGGGAACGCAGCCACCAATTTCCCAATCACTCTTGCTCCTTGCCGAATGGATGGTTCCCTGATGCCAGTGAGGCTTTTGCATACTCCCATCAAGTCTGTCACTTTGTTTGGTGGCAAGGTGATAGACATATGAAACAGAGTCAATAATGAACCCCAAATAATCCATGGTAGTGGAGGGTTCCAATTTTGACTTATCTGGATGTACGTTAAATCTCTGTGTTGTGGCTGATACCACCAATGTAGCCAGCTCCAATTTTCACCTACAATGAGAATATCATCAAGATAAGCTATGACGATATGGTTATGTTTCTTTAAGTATGCTAAAGCTGGTTTTAATGAATTTGTAATAGCCTGGGTGCTGATGACAACCCATTGGATAAGGCATACTGCCATAGCTGTCCCATCCAGATAAATTTCAGGTATTTACGATGACCCTGTGTGTGACAAACGTGTCTATTTTGAAATGGGCATACTGAACGGAAGTATTTAGTTCGGTCAAATCTGTAATGATACGGCAACCACCATCTTTTTAGTTTTTATAAATATATTTGATACGAACTCTTGAAATTCTCTGATTGTTTTCTCAATCCCTTTTGTGTTTAGTCTTAACAGTTCAGCATGGCCTGCTGTTCTCTCTTTTTGTGAAGTATGAACTTCCTGCTAGGCGTATGCTGAACTGGGACGGTAGTTCGTATACAAATTCAATTTTGTAATTCTGAATACTTCCGAGTATGTAAAAATTCAGAGGTAAAAGTGCAGCACACATGATGAAACAAGTGCAACCGTCCCCCAACTTTTGATGAATCGGACATGCAATGTTTTTTAAGACAACCAGACCCACCTACCTCCATGGTTACCGGTGTTGTGTGGGTTGTCTCCGCACTTGTTTCTTCTGGTATTGTGTTGCTGCGTTGTGGGGTTGGCGCATTTTCCATGAAGGCCGGGCTGGGCCATGGTCTGAAAGACCGCTGTGCAGGTGGGCCGGCCTTCGAGCTTTCACCACCAGATGGTCTTCCATAGCACCGATGTCTGGTGGGTGTGTAGGGGTGCGGCCGCTGTTGATAGTGGGTTTTTGAGGTGCTTGGCACCTTGATCAGGCCTATAGCCTTGGCTTCCTCATGCAGGTCTTTCACCTGCTTCGGGAGGTCCCCCAACAGCAATTTTGGCGCCTGTATGCTACTTGTCTTGCATAATTCCGCACTTCTTGATGATGCTCTTCCTGTAACTGTTAATCTCCACTGAGTATTACACAGTCTGCTAGAGCATCTAGTAACTCTTCAGGCAAATCAACCCCATCAGTTGTCCTGGTACTGCTGTGATTTTAGCAGCCAGCAGTTTCCTCTGGGCTCCTGTTGCCCCAGATGGGGTCATAGACTGCTGGTACTTTAAGAGAAATTGAGTTCTCTGGAGCAATGTACTTCCCAGCCATAAAGTTAATGGCTTGCTCCTGTAGCTGTTTTGTAGCCATGTATTTTGTACTGGCTTGCAGCTTTGTATAGGCAGTCCTTCTTGAGTTGATACAGCATGTGTTCCCACAAATCTTCTGCTGCTCTCTCTTCTGGCACCCCTCACAGCTGACTGTTCAGCCATTGCCCCTTCTTCAGGGTCAGCCCAGCTCTGACCCCTAATGCTCCCCTGCGAAGAGGGTGAGACATTTGGCAGTCCTTGAAAGGATGCTGCAGTGGGTCTGCAAGGAGACCCACTGTGACTCTGCCCCTGCATAAGCAGGTCACGCTGGAGCACTGCTCCCCATCCGCTCCCGCGGAAAAGACGCCCGCCGTCCCTATCCGTGAACGGGGTGTCTTCAGGTCCGGACCCAGCCGAGTCAACGGACCTGTCCGACTTCCGGGTGGTTTTGCCGCCGACCGCGGCGCACCTGCGGTCTGTAGCGGCGAGAAGCCGGCAGCTGCTGGCAGCACCTGCAGCTCTGGAGAGACGGCACGCTGCTGGCTGCTTCCACAGCAGCGGTATCAGCTGCTGCTCTCCCTTGCGCGACTCCATGGTGCTTCCTCCTGAAAAAGAAATTACACCGAGTCGCCACGCTCACCAGAAAAGGTAAGACTTACCTTCCGTAATTTTTCAAAACTCGCGCTGGAGGAGCGGCGCTCCTCGCGACTGTCGCTTCCGCAATGCGTTCGACGATATGTCACGCATGCGTCCTGGCGGGGTCTTCACGTAGTCACTCACGTGACTTCGAAGTAAAATGAAATTAGTTGTTTGGCCTGCCCTGTTCTTGAAATTGAAATGGAAATGGAAATGAAATTAGTTGTTTGGCCTGCACTGTGCTTGAAAATGAAATGGAAATGAAATGAAATGAAATGAAATTAGTTGTTTGGCCTGCCCTGTGATGAAATGGAAATGGAAACAAAATGAAATGAGTTGTTTGGCCTGCCCCGTTCTTGAAATTGAAATTGAAATGGAAATGAAATGAAAATGAAAAGAGTTGTTTGGCCTGCCCTGTGCTTGAAATGGAAATTAAATGAAATGAAATGAGTTGTTTGGCCTGCCCGGTGGTTGAAATTGAAATGGAAATGGAAATGGAAATTAAATGAGTTGTTTGGCCCGCCCTGTGCTTGAAATTGAAATGGAAATGGAAATGGAAATGGAAATGAAATGGAGCTGTTTGACCTGCCCTGTGCTCTCACCTGTTTTGAGAGGCCTGAGTGACAGAGCTGCCAGCCCACCATGCCTGAGTGATTGAGCTGCCAGCCCACCAGGCCTGAGTGACTGAGCTGCCAGCCCAAGAATCCTTTTGGCCCACAATGTCCATACTAGCCCTCTGGAAACAAGTCCCTTTGGCCCACAACATCCACACTAGTGCTCCAGAAATACCCCCCATGATGAGAAAATCATTTTTCACACAGAGTGGTGAATCTGTGGAATTCTCTGCCACAGAAGGTAGTTGGAGCCAGTTCGTTGGCCATATTTAAGATGGAGCTAGATGTGGCCCTTGTGGCTAAAGGGATCAGGGGGTATGGAGAGAAGGCAGGTACAGGATGCTGAGTTGAATGATCAGCCATGATCATATTGAATGGCGGTGCAGGCTCGAAGGGCCGAATGGCCTACCCCTGCACCTATTTTCTATGTTTCTATGTTTCTATTATATATATATATATGTATATATATATATATATATATATACATATATATATATGTTTACATATCTGTTGTGCTACTGCAAGTTAGAATGTCTTTGCTCTATTTCGGGTATATAACAATAAAACACTCTTGACGATGCTCTTCTATTATCTATGGATACAGCCTGACCACTGAGTTACTCCGGCACTTTGTGTGTTTTTTTTTGGTGAACCAGCATCTGCAGTTCCTTGTTTCTACGCACTCCATCTTAGCAATTGAGACCTTATCTTGGCAACTGTTGCATACTTAGTGACATCACCACTCTTGCACTTCATACTTGTTTCCTGTTTGACATTATGGAGCTTAAGCAGCAACCAATAGCATCTGATGAACACTCACAGTACAACTAGAAACACATTCTGCTATCTGGTGGCATTCGTGTCTATTTAAAGAGACACTCTGCTGATGTAGGGAGACCTCTACTCACACACCTACCAAGTCCACCAAGTGAGCTATAGCTGGTAGGTGATGCGTTACCTGCTGAGATCTTCTTCAGCAGACTCACTGTTGGTAGCTCTCCATTGTCTATCTTTCCAGCGGAGGGAAGATATGGAATACATCAATGCAGCTGTTATATCAGTATCAATCCAGAACTAAAAAATATGATTTTCATTAAAGGAGGCTGCATTACAAACAACTTATTTCATAAACATCGCTCGTACTTAACCTTCTCCCATCTTGCTTTTAGGTGGCACGATGGTAGAGTTAATAGAATTTAGTTTAATTTGGTTTAGTTCAGAGTTGCCGCATGGAAACAGGTCCTTCAGACCACCAAGTCCATGTTGACCATCGATCACCTCTTCACACTAGCTCTATCCATTCACATCCATTCCCTGCACATCTTTGGGATGTGGGAGGAAACCCATGCAGCCACAAGAAGAATGTGTAAACTTTAATTACTTTGGGCTTAAATCATACAAAATGGCACCAGACTCTCGAATGTTGATTCAGTGTGATCTACCAATCCTACATTCTTCTACATAATTGTGCCTATATGTAGTTTTATTTAATAACTGTATTCAACAAAGGAACTTCAATGAGCCTAGGTATATGTGACAAAAACTGAACCATTGAACCATTTGTTGGCTAGCAATACTGCTGTTGCAGAGGTGGTTTGGAACCAGAGTATGGGAGAGAAAGCTAGATTTGGGAATAAATATCTTTAGCCAATTCAGGTAAAACTAAACAATTTCTCTCTTGTTGTTCTGGGCAATTAAACAAGTTCTAGGGGGGCTGCATGATTCATTGCAGATAGAGATAACTAACAGGTTGGCCTTTAAGACTGATAAATGCGCTGTTCACAAAGGAATTTGCCAAGCTCTTTCAAAAGTCCACAGAGACCCTGTACTCAGCATGTTAGTAGTTTGTCCCAGAGAAAATATTTCAGAGGCTAGTTTTTATTTTGCCTTATTTGCTAACAAAATACTATTTTGTTCCACCCTCAGACAAGCAGTTATGAAAAGATCTGAAGCTATCTTATATCCGGATATCTTTTAACCAAGATCTCTCATTATATTTATTGCACATAAGTGTTCTTCTGGGTAGGACAAATAGGGGAATAAATAGACAATTGCTTGAATTATTTAAGAACATATAAATATGCATAACATTAGCAACAACTACAAAAATAGATGGCAGCATTTTCTTCCATTGTTATGTCCTGTTATGAACTACATGTCAGTTATTCTGATATACTAATGTGTTTATGAACCTGCTATCCATTAGCAGTAGATTATCTTATTTTATGAAGCTGATTGTAGATGGGTTTAGTTTTTAGTTTTAGGTTTAGTTTAGTTTAGGGATACAGTGTGGAAACAGGACTTTCGGCCCACCGAGTCCATGCCAACCAGCGATCCCCGCACAATAACATTGCCCTAGACACTCTAGGGACAATGTACAATTATACCGAGCCTATTGACCTACAAACCTGTATGTCCTTGGAGTGTGGGAGGAAACCAGAGATCCTGGAGAAAATTATGGGGAGAAGGTACAAACTCCGTACAGACAAGTACCCGTAGTCTGGATCAAACCCGGGTCTCTGGCGCTGTGGGGCATCATCCGTACCACCCGAATGCTTGCCAGAGCCCACCCAAAGGCTTGACAGGACCGGGAACCCACCTGAAGGCCCGACGGACCGGATAACCGAGAGGGGGCTGGAGACGTCAGATGCGAGGAGCAAGGGCTGGTAGGAGCGTGAGCCAGGGTAATGCCTTCAGCTCCTTCAAGGTAGGCTGCAGGAGGTGACCCCGGGACACAAAGATGGCCGGGCGAGGAGAGGAGAGGGGTGTTTGTTCGCGGGAACTGCTCCAGTACGTCAAGCGCTTGGCTCGACCTGACTTTGCATTTTTAATAATGGTGGCAAAAATAGTGGCACCTGCATGTGTAATATATGCAAAAATAATTTCACTGTGCAATTGCATATGTAACAAATAATGCACCATTGAACCATTGAAACAAGCAAAGTAAATTCCTCAAATTCGTGGAGTTTACTCTCATATTGTCGATCATTTGTCAAGCCTCTACAGTAACAGTGTCCCAGCATCCCACAGCTAGTTCTTCAACACACTCAGGCGTGTTACACAGTTGTCTGTTTGCCAGCCAGTATGTTTGCACTGGTATCTTCAATTGTCAGAACAGCAGTGTGGACGTGAGCGGTGCACAGCTGAATCAAATATTAATGTCGCGAATTTCCTAATGTTTTGCTAAGCTGGCCAGCGAAACACAGCAGCTATTCTTGTGCTCAGCTACCTAATCTCATTTTATTGTGTTGTAACCAGTGCAGCGTGAATGAATTATGCAATATCTCAGTGGAAGGCAAGAAGTATGGTTCACAATATTCCTTTCGAAAGATTGAAGCTACAGTGTCATGGAGATTTTCACAGCAGCCACCATGAAGCTGCTTGAGCGATACAACATGATCAGCTGTATGAACACTGTTGGATTCTATTGCAAATGATTTATTGGAGTGAGCATCATCTTTTGCCGAGGTACGTTTGCCTGCCACCAATTTAAATTTGTTGGCCGGAAAATTAAACTAGCAATAGCAGAAGTGGATTCCTACTTCTTTGCCGAAAATCCAGCTCTTTAGAGGGTTGAATGTCAGAAAGAGCTGAGATGGGGCGGCACGGTGGTGCAGCGGTAGTGTTGCTGCCTTACAGCGACAGGGACAAGGGTTCAATCCTGACTACGTGTGCTGTCTGTACGGAGTTTGTACGTTCTCCCATTACCTACATGGGCTTTCTCCAGGATCTCTGGTTTTCTCCCATACTCTAAAGACATACAAGTTTGATGGTTAATTAACTTGCTATAATTGTAAATTGTCCCTAGTGTTTGCAAGACAGTGTTAATGTGCGGGGATTGCTGTTCGCCGTGGACTCGGTGGGCTGAAGGGCCTGTTTCCATGTTGTATCTCTAAACTAAACTAAAGTAAACTAAACTAAACTAAATGCCCCTGCACCTCTTGAATTTTTTTAAAATGGACCATAGGGTCATGGAATCATAAACTATGGAAAGAGGACCTTTGGCCCAACTTGCCCACGCCGACAAAGATGCTCCATCCACACTAATCCCACCTCCCTCGAAACCTTTCCTATCCATGTACCTACCCAATTTCTTTTTTATGTTATACTTACCTGCCTCAACAACCCCCTCCAGCAGCTCGCTCCACATACCCACCACCCTCTGTGTAAGAAAGTTGCCCCTCAGGTTGCTATATAAATCTTTTCCCTTTCACTTTATACCTGTGTTCTCTGGTGAGAGACACAAAATACTAGAGTAACTCAGTGGGACCGGTAGCATCTCTGGACAGGAGGAATGGGTGACGTTTCGGGTCGAGACCCTTCTTGTGACTGAGTATTTGAAAAAGGGTCTTGACCCAAAATGTCACCCATTCCTTTTATCCAGAGATGCTGCTTGTCCCTCTGAGTTACTCCAGTATTTTGTGTCTATCTTCGGTGTAAACCAGCATCTGCAGTTCCTTCCTACACAATGTGTCCTCTGGTTCTTGATTCCCCTACGCTGGGTAAAATACTAAATGTGCAGGAAGGAACTTCAGATGCTGGTTTAAACCAAAGATAGACACAAAAAGCTGGAGTAGCAAGAAGGTTCTCGACCCGAAACGTCACCTATTCTTTTTCTCCAGAGATGCTGTCTGACCCCTTGAATTGCTCCAGCATTTTGTGTCTATCTTCTGGATAAAATACTGTTCATTAACCCTTTGACTGCAATGAAATAATGTTTCTCACAAATGTTAAGATGATTCTCACACTTTGCTTCAAAGGTTAGCACATTGGCATAGCAGCTGACTACTGTGGTGGTCAGTATGAAGTTTGCACATTCTCTCCGTAGTGGTTTGGATTTCCACAAGGTGAGATGATTTCTTCCCATATCACAACAATGTTAGATAGTTAGTTACATCTATTCCCCTCATGATCTTTTACACCTCTATAAGATCATCCTCCTTTACTCTAAGGAATAATGTCCTCGCCTGCCCAACCTGTCCCTATAGCCAAGGCAGTCAAATCTTGGCAACATCCTCAGTGTTCCAAAACCTCATGATTTTTTTTCCCCTGGTTGCTGTCTCAGAGAATCTCCTCCAGGTGAATGCCTTCAACATTAGACTGCAAACACTTCATAGAAGGGGCTGCTGCAGCGTCACAGAGTATTTTCATAGAGACTCCTCTTGCCTTCTTGTGAGGACATAGCTCAAAAAAGAGAAGCGGAGTTCGCTTGGTATCTTGGCTAAGATTCTCATCGAAGAAAATGTTAAACAAACAGAGACAAGAGCGACAGCAAATGTTGGATTCTTGAGTGAACAAAATCAAAGGACTGTGGGAACTCAGCGGGTCAGGCAACATCAGTGGAGAGAAATGGACATACGTTGGGTCAGGACACTTCTGAAGACAATCAGGACAATTGAAGGAAGGTCGGCAAGCCCCCGGCAAGCCAAAGAAACGGTTCAATGACAATATCAAGAACAGTCTGAAGAAATTCCACATTACATCGAGCAACTGGGAGCACATTGCACTGGACAGGCGCTCCTGGAGGAAATCCGTGCAGGAAGGAGCTGCACTTCACGAAATGGAACTACGCCGTGTCGCAGAGACAAATTGACAACACCGTAAGGAGAGAGGGAAGGGGGGGTGACGACTACCAACCACCGTCAGTTGCACCAAGGTGTGTGGATCGCGGATCAGCCTCTACAGACATCTGCAGACCCACAAGTAGACAACCCTATGGAGAGGAGAGGAGAGGTCAGTCATACTCGTTTCGAGTGACCACTGATGATGATGAGTGTAGAAACAAAGAACTGCAGATGCTGGTTTATACCAAGGATAGACACAAAGTGCTGGAGTAACTCTGCGGGCCAGGCAGCATCTCTGGAGAAAAAGGACAGGTGATGTTTTGGGTCATGGCCCTTATTCAGACTTCTGCAGTTCTATGTTATCCCACTTTCACATCCATTCCTTGCACACTGAAGGCAATTTACAGAGAGAATGTGCAAACTCCACACAGACAGCTCCTGAGGTTAGGATCAAACAAAGGTCTCTAATGCAGTTTCCCTGTTTTCAGGAAGTCCAAGTGGAGACCAGAGGACTTTTTAAGTTTAAGTGGTATGAGGGAGGCACAGTGGCGAAGCAGTAGATTTGCTGCCTTACAGGACCAGAGATCTGGTTTGATCCTGACTGTGGGTGCTGACTGTACGGAGTTTGTAATTGCTCCCTGTGACCACCCTACCATCGGTGGCGCTGTGCTTGCGATTCTGGAGGCTTTGGTGGTGTGGGGGGGGGGGTGGGGGGGGGGGGGGGGGGGGGGATTAAAATGCAGGTGAGGTTTATATTCGTTGTGGAGAGGAATTTGCTCCACAGATCCTTGGATCATTGGAAGTGCAGGACAAAGCAAAAGGTATGTAGTATATTTAACCTTTTTTCTGCTGAACCTCACATCTGCATTTGGGACCGACCCGCCTCGCGTGCGCACCTGGCCGACCCACCTCACACTGGGCCCACCCAACATTGCAGCCGCACCCAGCCCATCCGACATCGCCGCCGGACTGGACCTACTGAACATCGCCGTCGAACCGGGGCTCTCCGAACATGGCTGTCGCAATGCGCCCTACTCACCTCGTTGCCTCAACGGGCTTGCTGAACCGCGCCGCCCCACCGACCAAATGCCCACCGGGACCTCCCACGCATCGCCCGCCGACCTGCACTCTGCTGCCGGCGGACGCCTACCTTTGGTTTCACCGATGCTCGCCACTCCACCACCCTCCAGCAGCCCGCAGCCGTCATCTTACCTGAAACCTGGACCCAGCACCAGGCCTGAAGCCTCCATGCTGCTAACTCCCACTCCTCTGGGTTTGACTGCACTGGGTCCTAGTGCCAGTCTCCCAACCCTGGTAACCTCAGTGGCTTTTCCACTGGGTCTTCTCCACCCCCCTCAAACTTTGTGACCCCTGCTCTTCCGCATACCCCCCACCCCCTGGCCACCCACTACCCCCCACCAGACATCGCCTCAGCCTCAGTTCATTCACCTGCTTTCCTCCGGCCCCAACCCTCATCCCTGCTGTGTGTTCACCATCTCCCCCGACCTCCCCCTCTCCGACACCGAACGGTCGGTCCTCAGCAGAGGGCTTACCATTGTCCCCCTCCGTCCCCACATCATTGAGTTCCATGCCCACCACGACTTGGAGCTCTTTTACCGTCTCACAGTGTTCTTCCATGGGAAGGAGTCCTCGCCCCCTATTGATGATCCCTTTTCCCGTCTCCAACGAACTCCCTCCTCGTGGACCTCCCCTCATGGCCATCTGGCTTTAGACCTTTGTATCCAAAACTGCCGGCGGGACATCAACCGCCTCAACTTCTCCGCTCCCCTGTCTCACTCCAATTTCTCCCCCCACTAACGTACAGCTATCAACTCACTCCGCAACAACCCAGACAGGGTGATCAAACCCGCCGACAAGGGAGGTGCCATGGTAGTTTGGCACGCTGATCTCTACAAAGCTGAGGCCACGCGCCAACTCTCGGACACCTCCTCCTACTTACTCCTGGACCATGACCCCGCAGACGAGCACCAGGCCACTATCTCTAGCACCATCACTGACTTCATCCACTCTGGCTCCCTGCCCCCCCGAGCCTCCAACCTCATCGTTCCCCAGCCCCGTACGGCCCGATTTACCTTCTCCCCAAAATCCACAAACCTGACTGTCCTGGTAGACCCCATTGTCTCTGCCTATTCGTGCCCTACTGAACTTATTTCCACATACCTTGACTCCATCCTATCCCTCCCTACCTATGTTCAAGACACTTCAGACACTCTCCGTCGTCTCCGGGCATTCCGTTCTCTGGGACCCCATCCCCTCAGATTCACCATGAACGTCCAGTCACTCTACACCTCCATCCCCCACCAGGATGGTCTCAAGGCCCTCTGGTTCTTCCTCGACCGGAGAATTAACCTATACCATCCACTGATACTCTCATCCGCCTAGCGGATTTGGTCCTTACCCTCAATAACTTCTCGTTTAACTCCTCTCAATTCCTCCAAATACAAGGTCCTCTAGTCGTGGGGCTGGCGGATTGGGAGGTGGGGGGGGGGGAGGGGACTCACAAGTGAAATAGCTTAGGGCTTCTCTTTGTCTAAATCCGGCCATGCCTGTTTCAACACATATTGTGTTGAATTATATTAGTTACTTATTGAAATCCTTGTTTGAGGCGTACCAGGGCCCCATCCCCGACCTCTACCTCCGTTACATCGACGATTGCTTTGGTGCTACCTCCTGCACCCACACACAACTGACTGACTTCATCTGCTTCACCACTAACTTCCATTCGGCACTCAAATACACCTGGACCATTTCTGACACTTCCCTACCATTTCTTAACCTCACTATCTCCATCGCCGGTGATAGACTTCTGACCGACATCCACTATAAACCCACGACTCCCATGACTATCTAGACTACTCTTCTTCCCACCCTGCTTCCTGTAAGGACTCCATCCCCTACTCCCAATTTCTCCGTATATGCCATATCTGCTACCAGGATGAGGTGTTTCACACCAGGGCATCGGAAATGTCCTCCTTGTTCAGGGAACCGGGGTTCACCTCCCCTACTATAGATGAGGCTCTCACCAGGGTCTCTTCCATACCCTGTAACACTGCTCTCTCTCCCCATCCCCCCACTCGCAACAAGGGCAGAGTACCCCTAGTCCTCACCTTTCAACCCACTGGCCATCACATACAACAAATAGTCCTGTGTCATTTTCACCACCTCCAACGTGACCCCACCACTCGCCCCATCTTCCCATCTGCCCCCCCCCCCCCCCGTCTGCTTTTCGCAGAGACCGCTCCCTCCGCAACTCCCTGGTCAATTCATTCCTTCCCTCCCGCACCACCTGAAGTCCACAGGCTGAGCAGGGCAGAGATTCATGCTGGCGGCCCTCGGCAAAGGGATCCCAGGGCTCCACGATGTTTAAATCAGCGCAGCCCGAAGCTGGGAGCACCGCAAACCACAGCTCTATGATGTTGAAGCAGCAGGCCCAACACTCCAGAGCTTCAAATGGCGATACAGGTAAGGCATTGCTCGCTCCGCAAAGAATCCACTATGTATTTTAAATCCAACTGTTTAATGACAACATACAGTACGATCTAAAAGTGCCACACTGTCACTGTCGGGTAGTCATGGTCCTCTAATCGCGGGGGTGGGGGATTGGGAGGAGGGGGGGCTCACAAGTGAAATAGCTTAGGGCCTCTCTTCATCTAAATCCGGCCCTGTGCTCTGGTTTCCACCCACACTCCAAAGATGTACTGGCTTGTAGGTTAATTGGCTTCTGTAAATTGTAAATTGTCCCTAGTGTGTAGTGTTAGTGTGCAAGTATCGCTGGTTGGCGTAGACTCGGTGGGCTGAAGGGCCTGTTTCTGCGCTGTATCTCTAAAGTCTAGTCTAATATAAAATCTAAATGAGGTAACCTACCCAAAGGGATTTGCTCGTTCTGTGCTCCGCAAAAAGTCTGCAAAGAAAGCACGATGAAATTAAGTATCAATATAGCTGCAACCTTTAACATAATCAATGATTGCTCACCTCCGAGTCTTTTAAATGCATTATTTACCATCAGTAATATTCAGAAAGGGGGCAGAATGGGAGGGAATTGTTTGTTTAGTGTTTTGTAAACATACATAGTGTAACAAGGAACTTTCTATCACAACGGCAGCAGACAGTCAGGGTGAGCAGTAGGACATCAAAAACCATAGGGTACACAAAAGGCTGGAGAAACTCAGCGGGTGCAGCAGCATCTTAGGAGCGAAGGAGATAGGCGACGTTTCGGGTCGAGACCCTTCTTCAGACTGGTCAAGGATCAGGGAAACGAGAGATATAATGGTGATGTGGAGAGATAAAGAACAATGAATGAAAGATATGCAAAAAAGTATCGATGATAAAGGGAACAAGCCATTGTAAGCTGTTTGTGGTGTGAAAATGAGAAGCTAGTGCGACTAGTGTGGGGGAGGGAGATAGAGAGAGAGGGAATGCCAGGGCCCGAGGGCTGAGGGAGAGGTGGGAAGGGGAGGAGACAGCAAGGGTTAACAGAATTGAGAAAATTCAATGTTCAAGCCCAGAGGATGCAGACTCCCCAACTTCATCAACAAGTTCGCTGATGACACAACAGTGGTGGGTCTCATCAGTGACAACGATGAGTCGGCGTACAGGATGGAGGTGGAGCTGCTCAAAGGATGGTGCAAATCCCACAACCTCATTCTCAACGTGGGAAAAACGAAGGAGATGGTGGTTGACTTCAGGAGGGCTGGAAAACAACGCCATACGCCTCTGCACATCGATGGAGCTGATGTGGAAAGGGTCGGCAGTGTGAACTTCCTAGGACTCCACCTGTCAGATGACCTGACGTCCACAACCAACACCACAGCACTGGTCAAGAGAGCCCAGCAGCGACTACACCATCTCCGAAGACTACGGAAAGCAGGTCTCCTCACTGCACACCTATGAACTTTTTATAGGGGGACAATCGAGAGCACATTAACCTACGGCATCACCTCCTGGTTCGGGAGCTGCAAGGCGTACGAACGGCACCAACTGGACAGGATTGTGAAGACCGCCAGCAGGATTATTGGTGCTCCACTCCCTTTATTGCTGGACATATACAGGAAGAGATGTATTAGCAGAGCCATCTCCACCATCAAAGACCCCTACCACCCATCGCATCACATATTCTCCATCCT
This sequence comes from Okamejei kenojei, assembly GCA_035221665.1. Taxonomy (NCBI): domain Eukaryota; kingdom Metazoa; phylum Chordata; class Chondrichthyes; order Rajiformes; family Rajidae; genus Okamejei; species Okamejei kenojei. The sequence goes on from CM069146.1 coordinate 37,056,761, forward strand.
GCCATCTGGGAAGAGGTACAGGAGCATCAGCTGCAAAACCAGCAGGATGCTCCTCAGCTTCGTCCCGCAGTCTATAAGACTGATAAACGGACTTTGCCCCCTGCCAAAGTATCGCGCACCAACCACCAACCTGGACACACTGAAGCAGAGCCATTGTCGTGCCACTGCCAATCGGAACTCGTGATATATGTACTTTTATTCTTTATTTCTATTTATTTTTTACCGCACACTGAATGGGCACTGGTTGAGAAAATTTTATTTGTTTCCTCTGGGTCTGTAAGTACTCAGAAAAAATGAGAATAAAGATATACAATACAAAACAATACAACAAGCAATTGCTGTCTTACATTTGGCTAATGTCCAAATAATTTCCTTGCATTGATCAAATAAATCATCAGTGTACACTTGAGCAAGCTCAAACAAACAAGTAGGTTTTATTACAGGCTCTTCCATGTGGGACAGCTTTAAACATGCTTAATGTGTAAAGTCTCTATTTGCCTCTGGTGAGCAGAGACCAATTGCTTTTGTATAAATCTGTATATATTGTCTGCATCCTCTGGGCTTGAACATTGCATTTTCTCAATTCTGTTAACCCTTGCTGTCTCCTCCCCTTCCCACCTCTCCCTCGGCCCTCGGGCCCTGGCATTCCCTCTCTCTCTATCTCCCTCCCCCACACTAGTTGCACTAGCTTCTCATTTTCACACAACAAACAGCTTACAATGGCTTGTTCCCTTTATCATCGATACTTTTTTGCATATCTTTCATTCATTGTTCTTTATCTCTCCACATCACCGTCTATTTCTCTCGTTTCCCTGATCCCTGACCAGTCTGAAGAAGGGTCTCGACCCGAAACGTCGCCTATCTCCTTCACTCCTTAGATGCTGCTGCACCCGCTGAGTTTCTCCAGCCTTTTGTGTACCCTGCTTTTGTATAAATGCAGATTTACTCTCCCAGACAAGCCTTCATGGAGCCCGAAACACATTTGCATTGCAATTCTCACCATGGGCTAAGACGTCAAACAGACATACCCTTCGTTACCTTCTGAACACAATAATTAGAGGATCTGCAGGAGTCTTCCACCCCACCTGAGGTGAATTTCCATACCAATTCCAAGGTTAAATTGTGAATATAATTAGTTCTGATTGAACCAACTATTAAATGCATGGAAAAGCTTTAATAGCCATGTTGGAGAGCAAAACTGAAAAAATCTCATTTCTGTTCCTGCTTGAGGTCAGAACGTTAGCTCGTGTCATTTACAGCATCTTTAATATTCAGCTGAAACAGTTATACACTCTCCACACAGCATCTGGTGCAGAGCAACACAGGGAGAAAATAATCAGAATATGCGAATTCCGTATGGAAAATAAATGTATCCTATTAATGGATTTTACTGGAGATAGCGTCTGTCACATTTAAATAGCAGCTCATTCTGTAAATGTCAATTTAGTTTGGGGTCTGCACTGCAACATTTGTAGTTTCTGCTGAGGATAGTCTATCTGAGGGAGAATGAGTTTCAGAGCCGCGGAAGACTTGATTTGTTCCAGTCAAGGGCATGTCTCAGTCACATTTCTGTTGCCAGTCAAATATTAAAACCCTGTAATTAAAGGGATGGTTTCAGCAACAGACGGAGAGTACTGATGGGATGCCTGAAGCTACTATTTCAGCCTAGCTGAGGTCCACCTTCCTTGTAATCTACAATGGCTGACAACTGATATCAGTGTTATGGAACATACAACAGTTCAGCCTTTCAGCCTACAAGACCGTGTTGAACATGATGCCATGTTAAACTAATCTCCTTGGCCAGCATATGATCTATTTCCCTCCATTCCTTACATATCCATGTGCCTAGTATCTAAAAACCTCTTAAATGCCACTATTATATATCCCTCCACCACCACCCCTGCCACCATGATCTAGACACCTACCACTCTCTGTGTAAAGAAAAACATGCATCCCACATCCCCTTTAAACTTTGTCCCTCTCACCTTAAAGCTATGGCCCCCTATTCCTTGACGTTTTCACTCTCCTTAACCTTCAACATCCCAGAGAAAACAATCCAAGTTTGTCAACCTCTCCATACAGCTAACACCCTTTAATCCAGACAGCATTCTCGAAACCTCTTCCACATCCTGTGTTACTACATTTTTTTAAAAATTACCTAATTATACTTTTAAAAGGTATATTGTCAGTGGTAAATCATACTGAACAGTGTCATCAAGTCTCATCCAGTGTTTATCATTACATGGAAATTGGACCATTTTCACAGTCTCCACTTGCTTACCTCGGTACCTCAGTATACAACTGCGTCTCACAGCTCCACTTAATCAAGTTCATTCCTGATCTCTGGTGTTGTCCATATGGTGTTTCATTGTTCTCACGAAAATTGGAAGAACGTTATCTCATATTTTGCTTGGGCAGCTTACAACCCAGCGGTATGAACGTTGATTTCTTTAATTTCAAGTAACTCCTGCGTTGCTTCTCCCACCCTGGTCGTCCTCCTAATTCCATTGATCATATCCTTGTATCCTTATTGTTAGCACATCTTCCCCAGGCAACAGTGGGCCTATATGAACTCCACCCTTCCTGAGGTCATCTGTTGCTGGCCCAGGTTTGTTCTGGCCTTCTCTATCTTTCTGCCTGAAGATGGGTTCTGACCCGAAACATCATCACCCATTCTTTTTCTACAGATATCCTGCCTTACGCACTGAGTTACTCCAGCATTTTAAACATTTAGAGACACAGTGTGGGACCAGGCCCTCCAGCCCAACAAATCCGCACCGACCAGTGATCACCCCGTACACTAGTTCTATCCTATACGCTAGGGACAATTTACAATTTACAATTTACAGAAGCCAATTAATCTACAAACCTTTGGAGTGAGAGAGGAAACTGGAGCACCCAGAGAAAACCCACATATTCAAAGAGTGAGCATACAAGCGCTGTACAGACTCCACCTGTAGTGAGGATCGAACCTGGGTCTCTGGCGCTGTAAGGCAGCAACTCTACCGCTGCGCTATTTTGCTGTCCCAGTCATTTGTTCTGCTTGCTCACATCTGGCAGAAGGAACAGAGGTTTGAAACGGCACACCACCACGCAGGAACAGCTCCTAAAGGCGCTGTTAGGCCGCAACTCTACTGTTGCGCCAGTCTTCTTCTTGTGAATGAAACATAAATAAACCATAGGAAGAGTTAGATCTCAAGCCGGGTGTTGAGCAGCCAGGTTGTTGTCTCTGCGTCAATGTCTGCCAGGCCCTGAGCTCTATTTGGTGGGTGGTCGAGCGGGCACTGAGAGATGGCATAGTTGGCTGTCTGTTGTTCTGCTCCGCATTCAAAGGCTGGGCTCTGACGGAGCCCCATCTCCACATGCTGGCATTGAAACGCCCAACTCCAGTACCAAGTCTGTTGCGCCACTATGCCACCCCTTATCTTCAGACGGCGTCCGGAAATTGGCCCTGAGTTTGAAACCTGATGTTTCAGCTCTGTCATACTCGCCGTCTCCCTGCCAATCAGTGTGAATAACGGTCTTGACCTGAAACGTCACACATTCCTTCTATCCAGAGAACGTCACACATCCCTTCTGCTGAGACGCTCCATCATTTTCTGTGTTTCAGCTCACAGCACAGAGGGGAAAGTGAGAGAGAGTCGTGGTGTCAGTTGATGCATCCGACTACATTTTATCTCTGTTTGCTTTGCTGTTAGCTTCTCCCAGCTAACCATGATCTATTCTACATTTTCCTTGATCTCCATTCCCTATGTCCTATTTTCACACCTTACACTTCCTTATCTCTATGTGCCTGACCATTCTGAAGAAGGGTTTACCCATTCTGAAGGATGGATGACCCAAAACGTCATCCATTCCTTCTCTTAAGTGATGGTGCCTGCCCCGCTGAGTTACTCCAGCATTTTGTGTCTATCTTCGGTCATACTCTTGGATAACTGGCAGTAGTCCTCTCCTGGCCAATTTGAAAGAAAGGTTAACAGGTGGAAACACCAGTCCTACACTTTCCCAACTTTAGATGGCAGAATAATACTGCACTAAACTTTGATTTACACTTCAACTCTCAAGGAAATTGTTGAAGAACATAAAATGAATAGATATACGACAATATAAAGCCTGAATCTGCAGGCACTGATGCACGTAATTGGGTGGAAGCTTGAGATTTCTGAGTTACGGTGATGTATCCACATAGAACATTACAGCACAGGAACAGGCCCCTCGGTTCACAATGTCCACACTGAACATAATGCCAAAGTAAAAAGGACACAAAGCCCTGGCGTGACTGAATGAGTCAGGCAGCATCTCTAGAGAACATGGATTGGTGATGTTTCACATCTGGGCCCTTCTTCAGACTGATTGTAGTAGGAGGGGGGGGGGGGGTTAGAAAGCTAGAAGAAAGTGGATGTGGGACAAAGCTTGGCAAGTAAAAGGTGGATTCAGGTTAGGGTGGTTTTTGATTAGCAGATGGTTGGACGATGGCCAGATATGAAAAGATAAAATCTGTGAGATGCAGAGATAAGGATAAGATGGGAACAGGGGTAGGAAAAAGGAGAGAAATTGGTGTCCATCCATGTGGGGCACAGGGAAGAGAGAAGGAAATAAAAGGGCGAGGGAAAAAGGGAGATAGAGGCTTGATAACCTAAAATCAAAGATTCAATGCTCTGAGTTGTAAGCCACCCGAGAGGAATATGAGTTTCTGTTCCTCTAGTTTGTGCATGGCTTCAATGGAGGAGGCCCAGGACAGAAAGGTCAGTATGGGAAAGGGAGGGAGAGTTAAAATGATTAGGAACCAAGAGATCTTGCAGATCTTGGGGAAGCATGCACATGCCTCGGTGAAACAGGTGCCTAAAATACTTTTGGTCTTGCGATGTAAAGGAGGCCACTTTGGGAGCAATGAATGCAGTAGATGAGGTTAGAGGAGGTGCACATGACCCCTGTCTCACCTGGAAGGATTGCTGTGGTCCCTGGATGGATGTGAAGGCGGAGGCTTAGGGATAGGTGTAACATCTCCTGCGAGTACAGGGGAAAGTATCTGATGAGGACGTGGTTTGAATAGGAAAGAATGGGTACACGAAGGAGTTTCAGGAGTAGACTCTACAGAAAACAGAGAGAGGTTGGAATCGGAAGATATGACTGGTGGTAGGACCACGTTGAAGGTGTCATTTTTCCTTCCCATTCCCTTCCACCTATATTCCTTCCTCAGGCTTCACACACCACATAATTTCTTTCCAATTTACTAATTTCTTATATTTCGTCTTTTCATCTCTGGCCTTTGTCCAACCACCTACCACATAACCCTCCCCCCCCCCCCCCCCCCCGCACCCGTATCCATCTATCATTTGTCAGAAGATAGATGGATGCCATCCACCCACCTCCTACAATCAGCCTCATGAAGGATCCTGACACGAAACATTACCTACCCATGCTCTCTACAAACCTGTATGCCTAGGGAATGTGGGAGGAGCACCTGGAGAAAACACACGTCACAGGGAGAACGCACAAACTCTGCACCGACAGCACCCTTAGTCTGGATCGAACGGGTCCTGGCACTGTAAGGTAACACTTCCACAGCTGCACCACCATGATGCCCTAAAAGAGGTAAAAGAAAAGAGGTGCCGCAAGAATCGGCAAATGACAGGTGAATTCAGGTCAGGAGGGGTGGATTGGAAGATGAAGCAGTGAGGGATGGGTGGGCTGGAGTAGTAACCAAGGCTGGAGGTGAAATGGGGAAGCCATTGCTTGTTTAGGGTTGCACCTTTTAATGTAGTTTCCTAAACTACCCAGGCTAAATTTATGTCTCATACCTTTACACTTTATTTTGCCCAGATTTGACCCCTATCAGGGTTATGGGGAGAAGGCAGGAGAATGCGATTAGGAGGGAGAGGTAGATCAGCCATGATTGAATGGTGGAGTAGACTTCATTAGCCAAATGACCTCATTCTGCTCCTATCACTTATGACCTTATGATTACCGATTGAACTAAAGCTCTTTCAGTGGGCAGATGCATGGCAGATGCAGTATAATATAGATAAATGTGAGGTTATCCACTTTGGCAGATTATTATCTCAATGGGGTTAGCTTAGGTAAGGGTGAGGTGCAGCAGGACCTGGGTGTCCTTGTACACCAGTCACTGAAAGTTGGCGTGCAGGTACAGCAGACAGTGAGGAAAGCTAATGTTAGCCTTCATAACAAGAGGATTTCAGTATAGGAGTAAAGAGGTTCTTCTGCAGTTGTATAGGGTTCTGGTAAGACCACATCTGGAGTATTGTGTACAGTTTTGGTCTCCTAATTTGAGGAAGGACATCCTTATGATTGAGGCAGTGCAGCGTAGGTTCACGAGATTGATCCCTGGGATGGCGGGACTGTCATATGAGGAAAGAATGAAAAGACTAGGCTTGAACTCACTGGAGTTTAGAAGGATGAGGGGGTGTCTTATAGAAACATATAAAATTATAACAGGACTGGACAAGCTAGATGCAAGAAAAATGTTCCCAATGTTGGGCGAGTCCAGAACCAGGGGCCACAGTCTTAGAATAAAGGGGATGTCATTTAAGACTGAGGTGAGAAAAAACTTTTTTTACCCAGAGAGTTGTGAATTTGTGGAATTCCCTGCCACAGAGGGCTGTGGAGGCCAAATCACTGAATGGATTTAAGAGAGAGTTAGATAGAGCTCTAGGGACTAGTGGAATCAAAGGATATGGGGAGAAGGCAGGCACGGGTTATTAATTGGGGACGATCAGCCATGATCCCAATGAATAGCGGTGCTGACCGAATGGCCTCCTCCTGCACCCATTTTCTATGTTTCTATGTTTCTAATCTTTATTGGAATTCTATCAAATTCTGAACACACTTCCTTAAAGGTGTCTTAAAGATAAACTGATTATTCCCGTTGTATAACATTCAATCTAACACAGCCTCTTTCCTATTTTGTCCTTTAACAAACTCCATCAAATCATTCTCCAAATGATTTCTGCTAATTTGGTTTGTGACGTTAAATTCCCCTGTGTGCATGGACATATAAATTTCTGATTAATATCTTATTCTATGTTACTGTTTGCGGTCTATAAGCTTCATTCTCTTTTATGTCTTTACCCAGTCCTTTATCAAGACTACCCCTGCCTCCTTTTCCACTTTCTTTACACGTTATGTGTATATTAAATATGGGTCAGTTTGCAACCATGTCTCGGTAATAGGTGTTAGATAGCATCAATTTTTTCTATATGTTCCATCTGTGATGTTATGAATACTGGGGTAATCAGATAAAGAGCCATCAATTTTGTATTTTCACAATTTCTTCCTACTTTGAGAGAAAATATACTTGTGAGTTTGTATGCTCTGTTCCTTCCTGACACTCTGTGGCTATCATCATCCATTTTCCTACCTTGTCCTTTCTCTTCAACTTTCAAATTTCTACCTCATGCCCCATGCCTCCCAGCGCCATGCAGGAATTAAATCAAATCCCCTCCTACCATCGATCACTCATTCACACTAGTTCTATGTTATTCCACTTTGGCATCCTCTCGCGACACACTATGCTTAATTTACAGAGACCAGTTAACCTACAAACCTGCATATCTTTGGGATATGGGAGGAGACCAGAGCACCTGGAGGAAATCTGTGCAGTCACAGGGATGATGTGCAAACTCCACACAGACAGCACCCGACATCAGTACTGAACCTAGGCCTCTGGCACTGTGAGTCAGTGCAATCCTTCAGGCCAAAATCCTTCTTCAGTCTGAGAGTCACAGGGGAGCGAAAATAGAGGTTTGAAATGGTTCAGAACAAATCAGAGCAGGCACCGATGACCAAGGAAAGGCAGAGTCCACAATAGTCCATTGTTGACTGTGGAAGAGGTGACAACAAAGGGATATATGGATGCGAACAGTGGAACTGGCAGGACGACTAGGGTGGGGTAGAAGCGGAGAAAGAGGGAATGCAGAAGTTACTTGAAATCAAAGAATTTTCATACCGTTGGGTTGTAAGCTGTTCAAGCAAAATATGAGGTGCTGTTCCTCCAATTTGCATGTGGCCTCATTCTGACAGTGGTAAAGGCCCAGGACAGAATTCAGTGCGGGAATTGGAAGGGGAGTTAAAATGCTTGTTAAAGTGTTCAAGTTAAAGTGTTCAAGTGGGAGTTAAGTGGTGGTTAGAAACATAGAAAATAGTTGCAGGAGTAAACCATTCAGTCCTTCGAGCCATTCAATATGGTGTTTTCGCCTAAAAGCTTACTCTCTCTTGAAAACATCCAGTGAATTGGCTCTCCACTGCCTTCTGTGGCAGACAATTCCACAGATTCACAACTCTTTAGGTGACACTCCTAAATGGCCTGCCCCTTAATCTTAAACTGTGACCCCTGGTTCTGGACTCCCCCAACATCGGGAACTTTTTTTGTGCACCTCAGTACATGTGACAATAATAACCTACGCTAGACTATCTTCTATGAATATAAAATACTTCTCTCCTGACTGTGTTGTTCCCTTACTTCCTCCCATTAACCATTCCCACAGACAAAATTATCATCAAAATGGCAAATGAGGCAAATGTTATCATCTTGATGTTGATTCTTATGACAGTCCAGTTTGGTTTCCGGATCCTTCCATACTTTCTCCTGCAAAAGGAATGGAAATGAGCATAGTGACAATTGGCGGCACTGGGATGTGGTTTGGTTTGGTTTAGTTTATTGTCATGTGTACTGAGGTACAATGAAAAGATTTTGTTTCATAACAACTACTCAGCGGAAAGACTATACATGATTACAATCAAGCTGTCCACAGTGTACAGATACAGGAGAAAGGGAAGAATGTTTAGTGTAAAGTTCATGAAAGTCTGATTAAAGGTAGTCCCCGAACAGGGAGGAAAGCTGTGCTGAACATACTGCAGTTAAGCAGTTGCTGGGAAATCCCTGGTTTTAAATTGTTTGCTTGCCCCCTGACTTTGGGTTGCAATGGAGGGAGGGGGCCCTGGACTCAGGCCTGAGCAAGGGCAAGGCTTCCAATGATGCAGTGTAGAAGCTCCACCCACAATCACCCTGAACATGTTGACAGTGAAAGCAATCGGGGTTATTCACAAGTTTCTGAATAACTCTGCCATTAAGAATCATCTAAGATCTATTTTTAAAAAATGGAAAAGACCTGTAAGGAAATAAATTAATATTAGTTAATTTCTTAAATTGCTTTAATAATTTAATAAACCAACTTTTCAGTAATTAAATTTAACTGACTCCATGCAGAATCCAGCAGCAAAGCTTTTTGTCTGCACTTTTACAGAAATTGTTGATGGTGTCATTTAAACCGGCAAATACTGTTGGTTCGTATTTATCAGGAAAAAAATGGATGTCGTCGTAAAAAATATTTGTTAATGTGTGCACTGACAAACTTGGATCAGATCAATGTTGTTACGTCTGCTTTTACACCATCTTCGGAAATGCTGCTCTCCTTGAAGGCTACGCATACATTGGCTAATTTGAACAAGTCAGGATAATCAATACCTTTAAAGGAAGAAGTGACTGCAGCATGTAGAATTAAATAGATGTCTGTTAGATTAATTAAAATGCTGCCCATTAAAAGCGTGCTTAAGAAATTACTGCATAAAGATGTGGTGACAGAGTGACACTACTAGCAGAGCTGCCGCCTTACAGCTCAATCAATCTCGGTTCAATCCTCACCTCCAGTGATGACTGTGAGGTGTCAACATGTTCGTCCTGCCACCATATAGGTTTGCCTGCCACTCTAGTTTCCTCCCACATCCCAAAGATATCCAGGTTAATTGGTGAATTGGTCATTGTAAATTATCCAAGTGCGCATGTGAATTGTAGGCTCTGAGAGTATTTGATGGGAATGGAGTCATCGAGTTATACAGCATGGAAAAAGTCCATTCGGCCCACCATGTCTGTGTCAATCTGTGGATATCCATCCATAGCAATCACATCTTCTAGCATTTGGCACAGCCTTCTATACCTTCAGCCTTATAACACATCTAGACTAAGTGGGACCCGTTGGGTCCCATGTTCACACAGGAGGGTTGTCCCCCAATGCAATATTTCACCTCACCACCAATTCCAATATTGGTGGCCAGTGGGGGGGAGGGACTTTCTGGAATGCTAGTACGGGTGTTGTGGGCCGAAGGAGCTGGTTTCCAGAGGGCTAATATGGACATTGTGGGCCGAATGGATTATTGGGCAGGCAGCTCAGTCACTCAGGCTTGGTAACCAGTCCCATTCATAAGTTTTTTATTTTTCAGCAATTGGAAAAAACCTTGGGATGGCTGGAGCAAAGGAGGACTGTGAGTAAGATGGCAAAATAAATCATAGCGATATAGGGTAGCATGTTTTCTAAAATTTATCTACAACGTAGACAGGAAGTGGTCAAGGTGAGACTTTTAGTAATAATAGATATTGTTGGCATTTGTATCAGTTCAGGGGTTAGCAAATTGTGACGAGGAACCCACAGAGGGATACAGTTAGGCCAAATAATTGGGCAAGGAAATAGCAAATGGGGTATATAGTGGGAATAAATGAGTTTGACCTTTTTGGAAGGATGAATGATAAAACAAATTATTATTTTAAAGTTTAAATTACAAGTTGCCACAATATAAGTAATTTATGGCCAGCATGATATAAAACATAGAATGTTATCTTCAAGTTAAAGCAAGTAATTAAGAAATGTTGACCTATAACACAAGAGGTATTGACTGTATAAAATATGCTGATGTGAAGTACCGTATATCATTTTAGTCTCCATTTTTTAGGAATGATATATTTGCATTGGAGACAACGCAGAGGAGGTTTACTGCATGATTCCTGGAACAAAATGGTTGAAGTATGAAGGAAGATTGAGCTATACATAAGAGTTTAGAAAAATGAGAAGGAATCTTACTAAGATGTACAGAATTCTGAACGAGATCAATAGGGTGGATGCTGAGATTATTTTTATCTTAGTGGTGGTATCTAGAACTAGAGGGAATAGTTTTAAGATAAGGGTCTTTCGTTTTAGTTTTCAGTTTTAGATACACAGTGTGGAAATAGGCCCTTCAGCCAATCGAGTCTGTATCGAACAATGATCCCCACACATTAACACTACCTTATACACACTAGGGACAATTTACATTTATATCAAACCAATTAACCTACAAACCTCTAAGTTTTTAGAGTGTGGGAGGCAATCGAAGATCTAGAAGAAAACCCATGCGGTCACGGGGAGAACGTACAAACTCCGTACAGACGACACCCGGCACTGGAAGTGTCTGGCGATGCAGAGCAAGGTGAGGGTTGCATTGGCAACCTGGCCTGGAAGTGGCTGGAGAGGTGGTGTGGTCCAGGGATGGTGCAGGCACACCGGCCTACTGGTGAAGGTCCGCTGCAACCAAAATTTGTTATGAAGCGCTCTGTAATAACAAGGGTTTACTGTACTGTGAATGATCCTGATTTTAAATTCTTACGTCCTGTGAATGTCTGGCCATATTGAAGGTACATCATGATATTGCCCGACAATGTAAAAGGAGGCCATTTCTCCCATTGAGTCTATGCTAGACCATCAGAGCAATCCCATCAGTCTCATTTCCAAATTCCTTTCCCTGTATTCTTTTCTCACATATGCCTATTAACTGCACCCCCTTCCCAACGCTCCCTCACCCGGCCTGCAATTATCCTAATACCCGCCTGCAATCTATATTTCCGTAACCTAACAGCTTGCATTTCATTGAGAGATAGGAGGAAACAGGAGTAACCAGTGGATTCCCACGCAATCACAGGGTGTACAATACATGCAAATTCCACCCAGACAGCACTAGAGCTCAAAGTTGAACTGGGGTTGCTGGTGGTGTGAAGCAGCCGCACTACCTGCAACGCCACTGCGCTGTCGGTAGTAATATTATTCCCCATTGACGAGTTGAAAAGAACTGGGGGCATCAAAATCTCTTGACATCTATCAGAGATCTAACCATTCCCACAAGGAAATCATGATATAAGTGGAGAAGAGCTTGTCCCACAATAGCTGAATATGTTTCCATGCTTCGTTGGTAAGCTCTCATCAACATGGCCAGACAGATCTGCACCCGCACCTAGACCTGCACCCGCCCCTGTTAAACATAACTTAACAGTGCAGCTTCTCAGGACAACGTAGCACACTTCATAAGCGAGATTCTGGAGGCTGCAGAAAACTCCTCCATGAGCCTAGAAATAAACAAGTGTGGTGTGAATATGAAGTAACACTTCATACACAAGCCCTGAGCACTGATGCACAGATTTGCCTCTTGTGCGGTAGAAGCAGAGGATAGAGAAAAACTACTAGTAGTAAAACAATAACAGCAGCCTGCACCTCCTTTCTCTACAAAAGGCAAGGTTGAGCAATGACCTAATCGAGGTTTTTAAAATTGTAAAGATATTTGTTGCTTTATTTTTCCCACCTCTGGGTACTTGGAAGCAAGATCATGAATTTAATACAATAGCTCACAAATTTAACAGTGAACACAGGAGAAATGTCTTCACTCTGACGATGGGTGCTGCTACCACATAATGTAGTTGAGATGAAAAGGATTGATACGTTTATGGGAAGGCTGAATACAACATGATAGAGAAGGACCTCATATTTCTTGTATCTCATATTTTCTCAGACTAGGAAGGAAGCCATTCAGCCCATCGCGTCCACGTTGATTCTTCAACCAATCTTTTTTAAAACTGTTCTTTCTCTGCAACCTATTTCTTCTCACATGGTTAGACACAAAATGCTGGAGCAACTCAGCGGGACAAGCAACATCTCTGGAGAGAAGGAATGGGTGACGTGTCAGGACGACAACCCATTCCTTCTCTCCAGAGATGTTGCCTGTCCTGCTGAGTTACTCCAGCATTTTGTGTCTATCTTTGGTTTAAACCAGCATCTGCAGTTCCTTCCTACTCTATCATATGGTCATCAACACTAACTGCCCATCCACCCTATAATTGTCCCATCTCATATATACATTAGGGATGAGCTGCAATGTGCCAATTGATCTACCAACAGCTTTAGGGAGGGAGGGTGGGAGGTGTGGTTTGGGGGACCTGAATGAAAGCGATGATGTCAAAGGGAGAACATGTAAACTCCACAAAGACAGCACCAGACGTCATAACTGCATGGGAACAGGCCCTTCGGCCCAACTTGCTCACACCATGTACCATATCCATGTACCAGTCTAAATATTTCTTAAAAGTTGCAATAGCACCTGCTTCAACTACCTCCGCTGGCAGATCGTTCCATATACCAACCAACCTTTGTGTGGACATGTTGCCTCTCAAGTTCCTATTAAGTCTTTTCCTTTCCCCCCCTCAGCTTAAACCTATGTCCTCTAGTTCCGATTCCTTTACTCTGGGCAAGACACTCTGTGCATCTACCCAATCTATTCCTCAGTTTAGGATTGAAACAGGGTAATTAACGCAGTGTGATACCAGTACGATACAATACCACTTTATTCATCCCAGAGGGAAATTGGTCTGCCACCAGTCAAAAGATACAGTTACCAGGCATTGTCATGTGCATTATAATAATATTGAAACAATATTCGCTGTTGCCATCCAGTATGTGTTAAGGACAATGAATGATGTACTGAGAGAATTAGAGAAACAGCAGAGGCGAATAAATGGAGCATAAACATGGGCAGAGGCCACTTGGGATGAATGGCAGAGTCCAGAGTGATTCTTGGATGTGTTCCCAGAGATCGGGATCAGGAGATTTAAGTTCTATCACAACAACTGGAGAGTTCAAATGTGTGGAATTAAATAAATCTGAAATGAAAGGTGAGTCTCATGATGCTGCCCATGAAACTGCTGTATTGTCTTAAAAACAGACCTGTTTCAATGCAGTTCTTCAGGGATGCAGAACCACTGTCGATAAACTGTATGGTTTACAGGTGACTTTGGCCCCACAGAAATGTGGTTAACTTTTTACTCCCCTCTGAATGACTAGCAAGTCACTGGAGTCTGAGGAAGGGTTTTGGCCCGAAAAGTTGCCTATTTCCTTCACTCCATAGATGCTGCTGTACCCACTGAGTTTCTCCAGCACTTTTGTCTACCTTCGATTTCCGGCATCTGCAGTTCCTTCTTAAACAGCAAGTCACTGAGTCCTGGAGGCAATTAGAAACAGACAAAACCATCCTCATTCATTCAATTATATCTATATCCCACAAACAAATTTGAAAAAATGTGTTTGGAATAATGAGAAAGAACATTAAAGAAACAAATGGAGATCAATGCAAAATGGGTGATTGATGGTTGCCACAGACTCTCTGGCTCAAAGGGCTTTCTTCCATGCTTAGAATGTGGTGGAAGCTAGAGTGAGTAAAGAATAGGCTATGGGCAAAAGAGTGGGAGAATGGGATTTCTCTGTGAGCCGGCATAAACATATTGGGTCAAGTGGCCTCCACTGTCATATAATAAAATGTGAAAATCTCCTCCATAATAAAAAAAATCTTGATCTCCATATATAATGTTACCACTAAATGGGTTTCAAAGCACTTCAGTGCAAAAACACAGTGAGACAGAGAGACATAATGGTGCTAATATTATGCAGTCATCATTGTGCATTTAGCATTTTACAAATGGCCTTCACAGTGCTGGGAGATGATTCAACATGAGGGGTCCCAATGAATATTTTGCTGCCTGCTGCTTTTGCATGTCGAGGTAAAGCTGCTGCCTTCTCTAAAGAGAATATTAGCAGCGAGATGGAGGAGCTGAACAGATATACAAGGCCAAGGATATCAAGCAACAGGAGGATATAATCGCCATTTTAAACAGCTCTTTTCACACGCTGGCTGAATGGGCAGTGAGAGAAACACAGCCATGGTCTTGGGCTTATGTAGCTGTTGATCATGTTCAACAGCTCTCACCAGTACAAGAAATAACATGAGTCTGTTTCCGACAATGAAAGCTGCGAAGAAACATGGCATTGATGGAAAAAAGCAGTGCGAGCTAGGGACATCAGGCAGAAATAATAACCCTGTTTCTCTGTTGTATTGTATATCTTTATTATCATTTTTCTGAATACTTACATACCCAGAGGAAAACAAAAAAACGTTTCTCAACCATCGTCCATTCAGTGTGTGGTAAAAAATAAATAGAAATAAAGAGTAAAAGTACATATATCACGAGTTCCGATCGGCAGTGGCACGACAATGGCTCCGATGTACGCTGATCTTGTGCGTGTTTCCAGCATTTCCAATTTCTTTTTCAGATTACCATCTCTTGCAGTACTCCGACAAAGTGAAATACTGACTATTGCTGTGCAGTCTTGTCAATATTTGTTTAAAAAAAAAAAAAACAGTCTTTCCTGAGATGTTGGGGCTGGAGCGAAGGGGATGTTGAATAATGTTCATTTCTGCAGCGTTGTTGTGCCACCTGGATATGATATAAGGGGCCCAACAATGGGTGTGTCATTGATTCTGACAGGTTACCACCCAAGATGTGAACTTAAAAGGAGTGGAACACAGCGCATTTTTCTCAGCCTCCAAAAGTAACTCGATCACTTGGGTCAGACTGCCAGTAAACAATGGGTACAGATTCAAAATAATTGTCTGCACATCTAGGAGAATGGTAATAACAATACTTGCAAATGGCAGAAATTTGAAATGAAACACTCAGCAGAACATAAAACATCTATGGAGAGGGAAATGTAGTTAACATTTCATGTTAAAGATCCTTCATCAATGTCCTCGTACAGGGAAACACAGCAAACATAAGGGGCATAGATTTAAGGTGAGATGGAGGTGTTTTAAAAGGATCCGTGGGGCAAGTTTTAAATGCTGTGTTTGATATCTGGAAAGCACTGCCTGTGGAGATTGTGGAATTAGAAACATTTTATACATTGAAGAGATATTTAGACAGAAACATAAATAGGCAATACATTGAAGTATACACTACTAATATGAGCAAATGGCATTCGTTTAGATGGGCAAAATGTTCTGTATGGAGGCGGTAGGTTAAAGTGCCCATTTCTGTACTGTACAACTTATCGAGTCTATGCTACTCTCTGAAAGCTAAGCTGATCTTTCAGCAGAGGTTTATGCCTGGAATCAGACAAAATCCTGACGATCAGAAGCAATCCTCGCACATTTATACCAGGTCATTAAAACAAAACACACAATATATCAATGTCAGCACATTTTTCTCCGTCTCCAAAAGTAACTCTATTAAATTTCTTGGCAATGCTTTGTTTCTTTGGTCAGAGTGCCAGAAAACAAAGAGTACAGATTCAAAATAATTGTCCACATATCTAGGACAATGATAATGAAAATACTTGCGGATGCTATAAAACTTTGGAATGAAACATGAAGATACTGAAACGCTCAGCAGGACAGGGAACATCTGTGGAGAAAGAAACGTCGTTGACATTTCATGATAAAGATCCTTCATCAGAACTGAAGAGACTTTCTTTTCGTAGCATGAATTGTTACATTCAGGAACAAGATCCTGGAAAGGATGATGGAAATGATTTACATATTATTTTCCTGCTTTTAAATATTGCTGTAATGAACCTGTTTGTGCATTGACTGTTCTGCTCCTTGCAGAGCTCCTTAGAAAGCAAGGGCATTACCTATATTTAAACATCTTTCACTCATTACATGGCTTGCTATTATTTTGATTTGCTTTCTCCCTTTGTGATTAAGGAATCAAAGGGGAGATTGAAGGAGAATTATGAATTGTTTGTTGCCGGGTTTAGATGTAAGGACACAAAGTGCTGAGTAACTCAGTCGGCCAGGCAGCATCGCTGGAGAACATGTATAGGTGACTTTTTGGGTCAGTACCCTTCTTCACACTGAGTCCATGTTCTCCAGTGATGCTGCCTGACCCGTTGAGTTACTCCAGCACATTGTGTCCTTTTGTGTAAACTAGCATCTGCAGTTCCTTCTTTATATGTTGGAACATGAATAGGTGATGTTTCAGGGGCAGGGCCTTTCTTCAAACTGATTGTGGTTGGGAAAGGGGGGAGAAAGCTGGATAAAAATAGGAGCCGGACGAATCTTGGCAAGTGATAGATGGAAAAAACACACAAATTTCTGGAGAACTCAGCAGATCAGGCAGCACCTCTGGAGAACATGGATAGGTGATGTTTCAATCGGGACCCTTCTTCAGATTGAGATTCAGGGGAGTGGGAAACCAGAGGCATTAAAAGGTTCAGAACAAATCAGAGCTGGCACCGATGATCAAGGAATGGTGGAGTCCACAATGTTCTATTGTTGGCTGTGGAAGAGTGATGACGAAGCGATATATGGATCTGAAAAGTGGAATTAGCAGGATGTCTAGGGTGGGGGAGGGGCAGAGAGAGAGGGAATGCAGGGGTTACTTGAAATTAGAGAAATCAATATTCATGCTGCCAGATTGTAAACTGCCCAAGCGAAATATGAGGTGCTGATTCTCCAATCTGACAGTGGAGGAGGCCCAGGATGGAGGTCAGTATGGGAATGGGAAGGGGAGTTAAAATGTTTGGCAACTGGAGATCAGTTCATGTGCCGTAAACTTTGCTTCCAAAATCTCACCCAATTAAAGATTATTGAGATTAATTTTGAAAGCAACTCGATACACTGCAATAATACACATTAGTGCATGTGACCAAGAACTACTTTCAAACCTAGTGCTCACAACTGGGGCTCTACATCATGATCTCATGCATTTGATTATTTAACATTGTTTGAAAAATAGCTGCTCCAACCATTACCATGGCGGAATGATAGCATTCTTGCATTGAAGCATATTTATTTTTAATTTGTTGCCTTGATTAGGAATGCAAACCATTTATTCTTCCCCATTTAGATAACTCTTTGTGCACCCAATTTGTTTGCTATTATTCATTGAACTTTCAATTTTTGTTTCTGAAAAGAATGTAACTTTTTAAAGAAATAAGCCATCATGTATAATATTGTCTTCCCTGCTGTTTACATTAGTAAAATGGTAATATAACCACATTTAAATGTCAAATTAAGATATTTAATTTAACAATATTGCCATCCCCTTCATCTATTTTGTTTTCTTTTACACAGTAAAGCAAAAAAAAAGTACTTTCTGACAAATGGTGATAGGAAAGATCTCAAAATGGTAAGAATAAGTTTCCCATAATAAGCTGAAATGTGAACTCTGCTTGCAGTCCATTATTTGATTGATTCAACCATTATTCCACCATCAAACGAGCTCTGAATTTAAGAAGAATGTTTTCTTTCCTTTATTTTGGAAACAAAAAATGTTTTGAATCATATTCTATGGTGGATCAAAGAAATCAACCAAAGAATATGATTCAAAACTACATGTGTCGTTCTTTGCAAGATTTCTAACCTTTCTCACTTCTACTGGATAGGAACTGATCTACAGGACAGATTGAAAACAGGTCATAGTACATTGTCTCTGCAATAAACATAGTAATCTTTGTCCTGGTCTTTTCTTACCTCTAGCTCCCAACCCGAAACATCACCCATCCTTTTACTCCAGAGATGCTGCCTGAACCGCAGAGTCATTTCAGCACTTTATGTCTATCTTTGGTATAAACCAGCATCTGCAGTTCTTTGTTGCTACGTATCATCTTATCACCTCACCACCTTTAGTGTGCCAACTCAACCTTTGGTCATCTAAGGAAAATGGTGATTGAAGATCAAGGCTGTGGATAACTGGTGTCATTGTGATAATATTGGCCAAATAAATATGTCACAAAATGGACATATTGTATATTTGCAAAGCCTGCTATTCCTCTTTCTGTGAAAGGTTGCAGGGCCATGAGTCATGGCTCCATGGTGTCTGGACCCTGGGAGGAAGTTGAGGATAAGGTGAGGTCCAAATATCCTCCCTATTGTTAATATGTATGAGGGTTTTGCAGAAAGAGCTGAGCAGGGTTGCAAATGCATGATTAGGATTGGTTATAGGATGGGGTGTTATAAAGTAATGTTAATGATGTTTCAGAGTGTTTGTGCTGTTATCTTGTGATTGGTTAACGTATGGAGCCTTGTTTATTGTTTATACTACATTGGGAAATGTTTCTTTACTTTGGTAAACTGTCTTCCAACTAGAAGCTTCTGTGGAAACAATGTAATGGGGTACTTTGTGATTGGGTTAGGGAACTGTCAATAAATATATGATTTGATCTATGTTTGTGATTGGCTTGTAGGGGTTGCCCCCCCAATATAGTTTCGTGCCACGGGTTTGATACCCTATAAAAGAGGGGACACCACATGGATCGGAGTAGATCTTCTGGGTGTGCACTCAGGACTGTGTGACTGTCTATTCGCACAGGCTGGCACTGCTGGACATGGGGGGTACGGTATGGTGGAGACGCCCCTCAATATAAGGGAAGGTATCCCACGCCATTGTGGCACGAGTGGGGGACTGATTTATGGAAATTTGGGGGAAAGAAATGTCTAAACTGTATTGATCTATTGTACAGCCTCTGAAAATGTCGGATGGATTTTCCGCAAGGTTAATGTAATGTATATATTTATCATTTGAATAAAGTATATTTTGAAATTTAAAAAAAGTCTATTCGCACAAGGCTGAAGGGCTTGGATGAGTAGCGACAAGGATCGGACCCGCGGTGTTGGTTAGGTATTGTATAGGAAGTTTGTTTGTGTTAGTGAGAATAAAGAATTAGTTGATCCAGTGCTTGACAGTGTTTTACTGAAATAGACTAAGGGGGTAAGCTGTAGCGAGCATAATTACAATTGCAAGGTCTTCCCAGGAAGGTTAGAAAACACAATTTGATTAATAACTGTATGCGCCAATCTTTTCAACTCAATAATCAGATCCACTTATGTCTGACAGAATGGTTGCTGTCTCAATGGTTAATAATCATGTTGACAGGCAGATGCAAGTTTACACGGGAGGCAGTGAAACATTCCTGATTAATGCTTCACGTTAGTTAACCCTTTGAACACTCAAGTCATTTAACAATTACCAGGCCACATCAATCAATACGTGAAAACAAAAAATTTATACACTTGAAATCGTTTATATCTGACACTTTATATCTCAATGTTATCACCTTCTCACTTAAGGCAAAAGAGTGGAGATAATTATACATGGAAAGGGGAAGATAATCACTAACAAGAGGCCAGCCCACATTACCTCTCCCCGATTTTTTTTAATGGGCATAAGAAATCAAAACAGGCAGAGGTGCAAGTTAGGCAATGATTTATTTCACTGCATTTTAACAGCCAGTAAGAGTTGAAACCAGCTTGTAAATGGTACGTTTAGTAGGTTAATAAGATTGAAAGTCATAATCTTTTACCCATGGTAAAGGTATCATAGCAAGAGAACATGGGTTTGAGGTGAAAGGACAGAGTTTAAAAGGGGATATGATGGGACATTCAGAAGTCTGAACGAGGGTCCTGACCTGAAATGTCAAGTGTCATTCACTCGACAGATGCTGCTTGACCCGCTAAGTTATCACAAGGTCATAAGTGATAGTACCAGAATTAAGCCATTTGGCCCCTCGTGTCTGCTCAGCCATTTAATCATGGCTAATCTATCTCTCCCTCCTATCCCCATTCTCCTGCCTCCTCCCCATAACCCTTGACCCCATAACCCCTGACAGTTCTTCCAGCAGGTAGTTTTTATTGCTCAAGATTCCGCCATCGGCAGTTTCTTGTGTCATTATTACGGAGACAGCAGCAGACGTTATTTTTTTATACTGTGGCCCTTAGTCCAAGATTCACCAACCACTTGAAATAGTTTTTTCTTTCTTCTGCCCCACCAATTCTAATTATTGTAATGTAAACGTTGATCAATCATCTTAATCTCCTAATTTCATATTCTTTCATAACTTAATATTTACCTTTGCTCCAAACCAAACTCTGCTCTCTCTGGTTATTGTAAATCTTGACAGTTTTCTTTTAGGATCTGAGCCTGTCACAAATTCCTGTCACAAATTGTCTGTGACCATTCTGTCAGCCAAGTGGAGCTAATTATCAGATTGAGCAGAACGGCAGATACACTTATGAATCACACCACTCCATTAATTCATGGAGATATTCTGGTAAATGCACAATTGCATCCAATCTGATGCTACGGCTTGAACTTCTCTTATGTGTCTGTAACCCGTTCAAGATCACCTCTCTTCCCCAGCCCAGAACTTCTCTCCACCTCAGTTTTTCTCCTGGCCTGTAATCCAACATTACTTTAGACTTTGATTTTAGTCTTTAGAGATACAGCGCAGAAATAGGCCCTTCGGCCCACCGAGTCCATGTTGTCCAACGTACACGAGCACTATCCCATACACTATCCTACAAACTAGGGACAAATTTTTGTATACATTCCAAGGCACTATTCTATACTATGAGGCCAATTTACTATGTTTTTACCATAGCCAATTAACCTAACCTGTACGTCTTTGGAGTGTGGGAGGAAACCGGAGCACCTGGAGAATACCCACGCGGTCACATGGAGAATGCAGAAACTCCACACAGACAGCACCCATAGTCAGGATCGATCCAGGCCTCTGGCAATGTGAAACAGCAACTCTACCGCCGTGCCACTGTGCCACCCATAAACTGATTCCTTGGCTCACTTTTCCAAGCCATTCTGTGGTGTCATTCAACAGTGTACCACTGAAGAACACATTCCCTCTCTGGTTGTGTGCTACCAATGGCAGCACGGCGATAGAGTGCTGCCTTACAGCAGCAAAAACCTGTTTTAGATCCTGACTACAGGTGTTTGTCAGTACAGAGTTTGTACGTTCTCCCCGTGACCACATGGGTTTCTCCGAGATCTTCCGTTTCCTCCCACACTCCAAAGACATACAGATATGTAGGTTAATTGGCTTGGTGTATGTGTAAATTGTCCCTAGTGTGTGTAGGATAGTGTTAATGTGTGGGGATTGCTGGTCAGTGTGGGCTCGGTGTGCCGAATGGGCTGGTTTATATGTTGTATCTCTATACTAAACTAAACTAATATAACATACCTTCCAGAGTATGCGAGAATATCTAGATCAGAGATATTTCCATCTGAATAATAAATGTCTAGTCCCATCGTGATGCTGAAGAAACATGTTAATTGCTGCTGTTGTTGGAATAAAAAAATCCTATTTATTTTACTTTTAATGCAAAAAAGCAGTATCAACATTAAAATAACTGATATTTTGCTTTCCTGTTAATGGCCAATAAACATGTTCCAAATGGATATCTAATCATATACAGAAGTACTTCGAGAGTGATCAAAATTCTTCCTTTTTTAATAGTATGGGCAATCAATATCAAAGTGGTCCTCAACAGACCGATGTTGTAAATTATCTAGTTGAATTATAGCAAGGATCGAGAGCTGGCATAATTGGACGGGCACTTAATCTAATTACATCAGATGCTGATTCTAAGCAGAGACAAATTAGGGCGTTAATTGGCTACAGAATTATTCTGAGCACAGTGTGCATCCTTTGTGCTAAATAAATCAGTATAAATCAGACATATGCATTAATTCAAGACTGCCAGTACCATAAACAGTTCAAAGCACATGTCTAACTTAGATGTAGAAACGAGGAAATTGCAGATGCTGGTTTACAAAAATAGGGACACAAAGTGCTGCAGTAACTCAGTGGTTCTCTGGAGGACAGGGATAGGTGACGTTTCAGGTTGGGACCCTTCTGCAGGACAAAGCGTGGCAGGTGATAAGTAAACACAGATGGGCAGAGGAGGGACTGTCAATCCAAGGTCCTAGACTCCGTATTGAGGAGTGTGAAAATAGCTGGAGATGATTTCTGTAAATTCAGGTCAGCCAAGCAGTCCAGCTACCAAACTGCCCTGATAGTGTGAGGACTTGGTGCACACTTTCTTGCCCCACTCCCCCCTCTTCACCTCTTGTCTACCATCCTTCTTAAACCTCCCCTTGCCGCAGCCTCCTTCCCTGTCCCTATGCCTTCTCCTCCTTCTCCCACCATGCTCTCTCTTCCCTTCAGCTAACTCCCAACCATTCTCTTAATTCTCATCTCCATGTCTCCTCCTTTGCTCCTACTCCTCTCTCACTCACTCTCTCTCCCTCTCTCACCCCTTCTCACCCTCATTTGTTAACTCTCTCAAACCTTCCTCACTCAAATTTGCCCCTCCTCTAATAACCCAACTCTCCACACACATCCCTCCCAACTCTCCCATTCCCTCCTCCCTACCTTCATCTCTTTTCCTCCCTTGTTTCCCCATTCTTGCACCGCAGTGCCGTCTGCCACCACCCACTCGTTCTCTCCCAGGGGGATGCTCCTGCTTCACTAATGCTATGTGCGCTCTCATCCCTTGAAAGGAGAAACACTGGAAGCCTGCTGCCTAAAATGAGCCCCAACGTTCCCCCACAGGCAAAAACCCCCTCCCCCCAGGAGCTCCAATGTTGCCTGGTGTGGACTAGGTCTCTGAAGGGTAACTCTTGCCCTCAGTCTGAAGCCCAGCTAGGTAGTGGAGGCCACCAGCCGACTCATTCTTGCAGGTAAGCATCATGAAATGACACTGCCCAACTATCCCGCACCCCGGCGATCACTGCTAGCCATCCTGTTGAAACTGTGGATGCCAGGACTGCCAAACACTGCCACCAGATAAACTCCAGCCAGCCATCAATTGAAATTGTGCTATTCCAATCCAGGGGTTTTGTGCGTCCAACATATTCAGGCTCAAGGACCCTGATGCCTGCTGTATTTTTGGGAATGATGGGGGCAGGAATGGCAAGTCTGCGGCTGGAATTTGTACAGGGTAAGATCAATTGATTGCTCAATGAAAATAAAAGGTTGATCGCATTGTGTGGCGTTAGCCAAAAGTTATTTTGAGGAAGCATACTAGAAGAGGTTTGTTCGTACATGTTTTCTTGTTCTTTTAGTTTAGTTTAGAGATACAGCGCAGAAACGGGCATTTTGGCCCACCGAGTCTGGGCAGACCAGTGATTCCCGTACACTAACTCTATCATTCACACTTGGGACAATTTACAATTTTTACCAAAACCAATTGACCTACAAATCTGTACATCTTTGGAGCGTAGGAGGAAACCGGAGCATCTGGAGAAAACCCATGTAGTCACGGGGGGGGACGTACAAACTCTGTATAGACAGCACCCATGGTCAGGATCGAACCCGGGTCTCTGGCGCTGTGAGGCAGCAACTCTACCGCTATGCTGCTGTGCAGCCTCGAATGAAGCAGCGTGTGGGGGCTGCATTGTTTTCACTCTACACAATTAAATCTCTCTTGGCAAAGCCAGAGATACTAAGGCTTCAGTTTTCACTGAAGCACAGATGTAATACCATCTATTTTCTCAACTCGACTCACAGTGCTGCACTGCAGCAAAAGCAGTCAGGATATTTAGAATTAGACACAAGACTGAGCTGTGACAGTGCGGCTAATCAATGATGGAGAATCCACATTAGCTTCCTACATGGCATAAATATGAAAAGGACTGTTAATACTTTGGGTAGATGAAGTAAAAATGAGATGTTTGTAATCTATGAACGTCTGCTGCCTGGTGCCAGCTGCCTGCAAAGATGAATCAGCATGAACACCTACTGGATCTTTCTCTTCCTCCTTGGTTCTTGGCAGTGGGCAGGACCTCCTTCCTCCATCTGTTCCACACTAACCCCCTTTCAATCACATAACATCGATTGATCTCGAGAGGGTTTGAGTGGGATAGAATCCAGGCCTCCTGTCAGCTCAAATACCCCACCTAAGATGAGCAAAAGTGGAATTTAAGAATATATTTCACGAAGCGTTGAGCTTTGAAAATTCCCACTACCTCTGCAAAGCAGCCGACAGCATCAGGGCACCTCCCATCCCTGGCAATTTCTCTTCTCCCTTCACCTGTCAGACAGAAGATACAAAGATTTGAAAGCACATATGGCCAGATTTAAGAACAGCTTCTGTCCTGCAGTTATCAAACTCTTTAACAGTCCGCTCTCACGCTAAGGAGCCCTTTTTCGCCCCCTCCCTCTAAACCTGTCCTATTCATGTACCTGTCCAAATGTTTCTTAAAAGTTGTGCTATTACTTGCCTCAACTACCACCTCCTTCAGCAGCACATTCCATAGCCCACCACCCTCTGTGTGACAAATATAGCTGTAACGCTATATATTACATTATTTTTGTTTCTTCGATCTTTTACACTACCATGATGCCTTTATGTACCCGTGCTTGGATGAAAAACAATGGTCTTCACCAAATGTTGGTGTAAGTGACAATAATAATAAACCCAAACCGAATGATAAGTCTAATTCAGACAATAATTAACATACTGTAAGCAATAATAAGTAATGGCAATCTGTAAAGATAAGATTAGCTTGTTCTGTATTATAAACCAATGTGCGCAAAAGTGATTTCCAATGTATTAGTGGAGGATAATTCATTTATTAAGCTGTCAAGTAATAGCCTTGTAATATTTTACAATTTATTTCTCAACAGTGCCAACCGTCTTTGGTTCTCTTATGTGCGCTGAACTGTAATATTTAGAATGGCAGGCTGTCATCAGACTACTTTTGTAGGTCAACTGGAAATGTAGTTTTCTATTCTGCAATTTTGAGTGGCGGCGCTGCCCTGGCAGCAGCGGCTCGCCTGCAGTCCGTCTGTTTTTCTTTTTATTTGTTGTTTTCTTGTCTTGTTTTAGCGTTAGTTCGAGTTATTATGTAGTGTATTTGTGTGGGAGGGGTGGGAGAAACGTTCTAAGTCTCTTCCTTTTGGGGGGACGCGACTTTTCTTGTCGTATCCCCCGTCTCCGTCTCCGTCTGCGTCTGCGCTGAGGCCTAATGGCGGAGCTGGCGGCCTCCAACTTTAACTGCGACCGACCCGAGGCTCCGGAGGTAGAGCCAGCCAGGACTTACCGGCGCGGGGCTGGCCGACTTCGGGGCTGTGGCGGGTTCAGGCGTTCCGGTGGCCCGACTCGGAGCTGTGGCGGCTTTCCGGTGGCGGTGGCGGCGGCAGCGACTTCGGAGGTTCGGCCGCGGTCCCAGTGGACGATATCGTCGGGAGCTCGCAGGTCACAGGTTGGTGACCTGTTTTTCCGGAGCTCCCGCGACAACAGCTGCGTCCGCTTCCACCGCCCCGGGCCGCGGAGTTGAACCGGCCCACTCGCGGAGCGTGGTTCACCCGCGGGACTTATTTACATCACCCGGTGCGGTCACAACATCGGAGGCCCGGGTCGCCTCAGCGTAGAGGAAGAGGAAGAGGAAGAAGGGAAGAGACAAAGACAAGATTTTTGCCTTCCACCACAGTGAGGAGGTGCCTGGTGAACTCACTGTGGTGGATGTTAAATATGTGTTTATTGTGTGTCTTTGTTATTTACTATATGTATGACTGCAGGAAACGAAGTTTCGTTCAGACCGCAAGGTCTGAATTACAATAAAGTTTTCCAAGTTCCAAGTTACACCTGACTTGAAAGGCTTTGGAATAATCTGCCTGCTTTCAGCATCAAGTGGCAGTAAGAACAACTGCCTCGTCTTTAACATTGTATTCCATTCTTCAGAGGCAAAGGGTAGGTTATGTTCAGCAGCCGTGATGCATACAGGGCTCCATTCGCTGCTGAGAGAGGCTTAAAGAAAAGGCACAGATTTGAGCGCCAAGTAAAAATGCAAAAACGTACAGGAAATTCTCAGCAGGTCAGGCCGTATCTATGGAGAGAGAAACGGAGTTCACTTTTTTGGTTCACAGCTGAGGGAAAGTGAGGAAAGTAACTAATTTGTAAGTCAAAGAGTAGCCGGGGAGGATGTAAGGATTGGTTGTAATTGGCTGGAGATCAGGACTGTCCATTTGGTACAATTGCTCCAGACAACAAAAAGGACAGCACAGTGACACAGCAGTAGAGTTGCTGCCTTACAGTGCCAGAGGCCCGGGTTAGATCCTGATTACAGGTGCTGTCTGTACGAAGTTTCTCCGATCTCCTTGTGATTGCGTGGGTTTTCTTTGGACTGGGGGAGGAAACTGGAGCACCCGAAGAAAACCCACGTGGTCTCGGGGAGAACGAGCAAACTCTGTACAGACAGCACCCATAATCAGGATTGAAACCCGATCTCTCACCTTGTAAAGCAGCAACTCTTCCACTGTGCCGCTGTGTCACCCTTGTGAACAAGAGGTGATATTGTGACGTGCACTAGTACTGGTGTAGGAAGACACCGTGATTTATTTCTGTGTACCTCCAGAATTTTCATTTCTGACCATATTTATACTTGGTACTCATAAGGAGAACATGTCAAAAAAACATACAAATTACTGAAGTATCTCAGTGGGTCAACAGCAGCTCTGGAGACCATGGAGATGCTTTGGGTTGGGACCATTCTTCAGAACATTTCATGATGGAAATCATGTGTCCATGAGGGGACTACAAATGTAACCTGATCCATACTGAGTCCATGGATGGGTGTGGGGTACTATTAGATCAAAGAAAGCCATATAGAAAGTCGAACACATGAATGGTCTGCTTATCCAGACAATTGTAGCTCCACATAGACATTTTCTCACGCGTTCCCCACCACCAATAGACCTCATCTAACTCCATTGCTATATCATTCCATTCATTTCTTCCTCAAAAGCAGAACTAGATTTCCTTTAAATGGATCTATGTATCTCCAGTTCCATAGTCTAACCACTCACCGGGTAAACAAGTCTTCATTGAAATTTGTTTTTAATTTTTCATTATCTTCGGTTAATGACCTTGTTTTGCCACTAAACTCTTTATCCACACTTTCAAACCCTTTCATTTATTTAACCTCTCCCATATCACCCTTCAGCCTTCCATTTCCTGGAGATCTAAGACAATGCCTCATCAATATATCCTCAATTTTCTGATACGACCCTTGTCAATAATTTGCACCTGTGGGCCTATTAACAATTCCCACTTAGCAGGCCCTGTGTAAAGCCATGATAGCCAGCTACAATATCCAGCTAGGTGATCTGGTATGTTTGAAAACAAATGCTGCAAATGAACAGACATTTTCACTCTGTGTTCCATCTGTCATTTTATTGAGCACAATGTGGAATCATATTTATCTAAGTTTTCCGCAAAATCAATATACCTGCCCTTCACAGCAAAAAATCCCATTATTGTTTGAAAAATTACATGGCTGTCATATTGTGGGGATTATTGGCCACAAGCAGACAACTTTAAAAAACATAGATAGCAATGCCCCCTCATTTCCGTGTCTGTGTGGGACTGGTACTTCTGTACCATTTTATTCCTGGTTGTCCTTCGCTGCTCATTTGCGGTCATTTATGTCCCTCTTGCCAAATCTTTCTCACATTAATATAATTTTTTTTAACACTTTGACAAGCATTTTGAATGGTGACGTTGCTACACTCCTTCTCCGCTGTCTCAGCTGTTCAGCCACTTGAACTATGCACTTGATTTTCCATTCAATGATGATGCAGATGTTCATTGACTCATGGTTGAGCTCGCATTATAGAGTCATAGAGCCATAGTACAGAAACGAGCCCTTTGGTCCAAGCATTTGCATTGACCCATCTAGCAGTTAATTTTACCCTAACTCATTTAAGTTACTTTTCCCGACATTTGCCTTTGAACCCAGCGTCCACCACTCATTTGCACATTAACGGCAATTTACAGCGGCCAGTTAACCCGGAAACCCAGGACCGGCCTTACGAGGTGCGGGTCCCAATTGGGAACAATTTTGGTGAGTCCCAGGTTCCCAGCCAAGGTCTGTGAAATCATAGAAATATAAATAAAGTCTATTATAGACTTCATATCTCTATGGTAGAATGGAAAGTAATCAAAATGTGCGCTTAAAAAGTGCATGTGAGTTAATGGACCAATCCGATCTAAACTACATTTTAATATAAAATTGCATACATGTAAGCCTACAAGTAACAAACAAAATATCTACATCACCACTGATAAGTACATCGTTCCAATACCACTTGTATTTTGGGCTTCAGCCCCATCCGAGCCTTTGGGCTGTGTGTGTGTGTGAGTGCGTGCGTGTGCGTGTGTGTGTGTGTGTGTGTGTGTGTGTGTTAGAGAAAGGAGGGAGGAAGGGAAGGAGAAAAATAAGGGAGGGAGGGAAGGAGAAGGGAAAAGAGAGAGAGGAGGGAGGAAGGGAAGGAGCGAAGGGAGGGAGGGAAGAGAAGGAGATAAAGAAAGGAGGGAGGGAAGGAGAGAAGGGAAAAGAGAAAGACAAAGGAGGGAGGGAGGGATGGGAAGGAGAGAAGGGGGGGAGAGGGCCGGCAGCAGGAGTGGATGCCGGGGTCCGGGCAGACGGGTGTGAGCTGAGGCTGATGCTTGTAAACGTTGCTCCAACCCCCGGCCTGGCCCTCCAAGTATTGTTCACTGCGTCTCCCCGGGGAGAGAGGAGTGGAGCCGGGGCTGTGTGCGACTGGAGGGGCAGGAGCGCTGCCCCAGGACCGTGAGGGAACGATCCACCTCCCGCTCTCCCGTTCTCCATTCCCCCTCACACCCCCCTCCCCGTCTACCCCTTTCTCCCCCCTCCACCCGGGGTAGATCTACCCGAGCCGAGAATAGATTACTCTAGCGCGGGGCCCAATTGGGACCAATTGGTCCAATTGGCTTAAGGCCGGTCCTGCGGAAATCCACAAGTTTATGGAAAGCTTGTGAAACCAGAACACCTGCACATGGTCGCTGGGAGAGCAAGCAAATTCCACACAAACCATAACCAGCATCAGAGGTTAGGATTGAATACAAATATTTGAGGCGGTGCCGCAGCAGCTCTGCCAGCTGTACCACTGTTTCTTTGGAACTGCATTCATTGGAGGAATTGGAAGCAAGAAAAGACCTGGACAAATCAGCAGCAGCAGCAACAGATGATCCTAGGCAGGGAGGTTCCCTGATAGGTTGTCTGTTGGACCCTGTCCCCTCACTCTCAGTCTGAAGAAGAGTCCTGAAACCGAAAACGTCACCTGTTCCTTTTCTCAAGAAATGCAGTCTGACCCACTGAGTTACTCCAAAATGTCGCGTCTATCTTCGGTGTAAACCAGCATCCATTCCCATAGCTGACTTCTGAGGCCGACTTTGTGGGCCGATATCTTGGCTCTTCGGCCGTCTAGGCAGACCGTTCTGGTACTGTTGGGTGCCTCTCTAAGGCTGTGACCTCTACTGGTACAGCAAAACGGATAATCCAGAAAGCCTCTGGAACCAAGGGAGCTGGGAAATTAATGATGGAACTGTATAGATAAGATAAGTACCACACATCATCCTATGTTCCATCAAAAATCCTAGTCTTTCCAACTGCTCGTTATAATCCCATTACTGCATTTTTTGATTATGTTCTTAGCTCAGCTTT
Source organism: Okamejei kenojei (assembly GCA_035221665.1). Lineage (NCBI taxonomy): Eukaryota > Metazoa > Chordata > Chondrichthyes > Rajiformes > Rajidae > Okamejei > Okamejei kenojei. The sequence goes on from CM069146.1 coordinate 37,086,948, forward strand.
TCTCTATTTCACTTGCACAAAAACTCTCATTAAAAAAGCAGTTGCAATGTTGTTAACATTGTATTGATCTCAAATGTGCCAATATTCCACTTTGTAGGCATTGGCAACTATTCTTCAGCAAATGGACTCTTTTGCTTCCACCTTAATCTTAAATGATAAAAATGGCTGATCATTATTTTAGACTCATTTCCTGGAGTCCCATTGAATCACATTGACATATTGGCAAATCTCTCACAACTGACATTCAATGGCAATGGACTGTATGTAAACAGTTGTTCTCCTAAATGGTCTCTCTGTTTACATCTCCACTAAACCAACAACTCTGTAAAAACATAGCTTGATATTAATTAAACATTTCCCTAGTATCATTTGCATTGTTTGCTTTGTCCATTGTTATTTCTAAATTTATCATTCAGAATTGTGACAGCTGAATTCCTATTTAATTGATCTAACTTTCACTGGAGTATATTAACATGAAGTTTGTAAAGTGGATGAACAGACCCACTAATCAAAATAATCAAAGCTTTCTCAGTGATTATCTTATTAAATTACATTTATGAGGTAAAATAATAGACAATTGAAGCTGTTACCATGGATATAAATTATTGTTGAAAGGGAGATTCATCCTGCAGTCAGATACAAACTACAAAAAATATACGTTTGACATATTAACATATAAAGAACTACATGACAAGAAAATACAGCATTCCCATGGTAATTTCAGATGTGTGATCAGTGATGAACGGGTATAGGGCATCCAAAGGTTTCAAATGTAGGTTTAATGATACATTGATGTATCCTAATTACTCTGCAGATCTTAGTTTAGAGATACAGCATTGAAACAGGCCCTTCAGCCCACCGTTTCCATGCCAACCAGCGATACGCTTACACTACCACTATCCTACACTTTACAATTTTTACCAAATTCAAATTAGCCTACAAACCTGTACATATTTGGAGTCTGGGAGGAAACCGGAGTGCCCGGGGAAAACCCACATGGTCATGGGGAGAATGTATAAACTCACGATCTAACCCGGGTCTCCGGCACAGTAAGGCAGCAACTCTACCGTTGCGTCACTGTGCCAGCCCAAAGTGCAGTCAGCATTTATTATGCCTCACCTGGTGTGATCCAACCATTGTGATAAATATGATGGATTCGCTACTGGTTTGATAGCTCAGACTGAGCATCCATGAAGCAGTCTAGACTGTAACAACAGAGGGAATGTACACCACTATCATTTTAACTTAAAGAGCAAACGCTTTACTCAATTTAGGATTACAATCTAGCCGAGGGATCGTCAAGTTCACTAAAAAATGCAGGAGTAAAGCTGCCATTCTTTATCGCATGCAAAACAACAGAGTGACCTGCTATCAGACCTCAGTGATCCCATTTCAGTTAGATCAAATCAAAACTCAATGTTGCTGTCACATCTAGTTGCAAATGACAATGGACAAGTAAACAAGTAACTGGACTAGGAGGTTTCCAAGAATATATCCTTCTTCCAAAAGTGCTGGAATGCAGCTTACAAGTCCTAAAGGCTAAAGAGTGTCCATTTGGAAGTTTTGAGTGGATAATCCACCTCATCTTCCTTCTAAGATTCCCACCAGTCTGAGAACACTGCATATGGGACCAGATAACATCACAACTGTAGCATTTTCATTCCAGAACTTGCCATATCATGAGCCAACCTGTCCCAACTCAACATTGGCATTTAACCAACAATATAGACAATTCCACAAGGATACCCTACCCCGAGCAAGAAATATTCTGCTGAGGGGAATTTCATTGAAACCTACTGAATAATGAAAATCATAGATAGAGTTAATGTGAGGGGGCAGTGGGAGAGTCTAAGCAATGGGAACAGCCGCAGAATAAAACAACGTACCTATAGAATGGAAATGAAGAGGCAGTTTTTTTAGCCAGTGGGTGGTGTATCTGTGGAATTCATTGCCACAGATGGATCATTAGGTAGTTTTAAAGCAGAGATTGATAGTAAGGCTATCAAAGCTTATGAGGAGAAAGCAAGAGAATTGGATTGAAAGGGAAAAATAGATCAGGCATATAGAATGTCGATGGGTCGAAAGGCTCCTATGTCTTATAATCTAATGATATCTTACCCAGTCACAGCCTATACTAATTTATCAACAAAATGATGAAAGGAGTTTTCAACAGTGTCATCATGTAATAATTCCTAACCAATTACTAGCTCACCAATATCCCAGTTTGGATTTCACCAAGACTATTCATTTACCCACCTAATCTCAAAGAGCTGAATTCCAACAGTGACATTGGCTTCATTTGACCCCTGAAGCATTCAGGAGCTTTTGTAAAACAGAACTAAATAAGCATTGAGAGAAAAATAACACAATGGTTCAAAATGGTTCGACGAAAGTGGCTATCGTTGCTGTAGGAGTTCTTTAGAGCATGTCCTAGGTCCAAACATCTTCAATTGCTTCATTAAAGAGCTTTCTTCCATTGTAAGATCAGAAGTGGGGATGATCGCAGGTGACTGTACAAAGTCCAATCCCACTCCTCATCAAATGATGCAGCTCATATCTGAATATTGCCCCTGTCCTCATGTCAGGTTGGTAAGTGACAAATAACAGCTGCACCACAACACTCCCAGGCAATGACCAACCTGAAAATCTAAACATTTACTGACATTCAAAAGCAATACCATTGTTAAGACGTACACCATCAATCTCCCCAGAGTTTTGAGTCACACAGCATGGAAACAGGCCCTTCAGCCCAACTTGTCCATGCCAACCAAAAGGGCCGATCTAAGCTAGTCCTATTTGCTTGCATTTGGCCCTGGTCCCTCTAAATAATTTCTTATCTATACAATGTCTCTAATTTATGTTATTGTACCTGCCTCAACTACTACTTCTGGCAGGTCATTCCACATACTCACTATCCTCTGTGTGCAAATATTATCCCTCAGATACCTGTTAAATCATAAATCTGTTCAAAAATGCCCTCTAGTTCTTCATTCCCCAACCCTGGCAAAAATACTCTGTGCATTCACCCTATCTATCAATCCATGATTTTATATAACTTTATAAGATCACCCCTCATCCTTGTCCTTAGGAATAGCCTGCTTAATCTTTCCCTGAAGCTAAGACCTTTAAGTCCTGGCCACATCCTTGTTAATCTTCTCTACTATCTTCCCTTCTTAATCGCATCTTTTGCAGGTGACCAATACTGAAATTGTCACCATTAACAATAAAGTGAACTGGATCAACTACTACATGAGTAAGTCCGAGTCCAGGTATCCTATGGCAAGGAATGGGTTTAAAGTGATAGGGCAAAGATTTAATGGGAACCTGAGGGGTAAGTTTTTTACACAAAGGGTGGTGGTGTATAGAACAAGCTGTTGGACTGAAGACTGAAGTAGGGTCTCGACCCGAAACGTCACCTATTCCTTCTCTCCAGAGATGCTGCCCGTCCCGCTGAGTTACTCCAGCTTTTTGTGTCTATCTTCGGTTAAACCAGCATCTGCAGTTCCTTCCTACACATTAAGCTGCTGGAGGAGGTAGTTGAGGCAGGTGCTATCACAATGTTTAAGAAACATTTAGACAGGGACATGGATAGGATAGGTTGAAAGGGATATGGGCCAAATGTAGGCAGGGGAGACTAGTATATATGGGACATGTTGGTCGGTGTGGACAAGTTGGGCTGAAGGGCCTTTTTCCTCACTGTAAGACTCTATGAATCTATGATTCTGTAACTACTACAAGAGCTGGGTCTGCGTCTAGGTATCCTATGACAAGTAACATCTTCTGGCACATCTAAGCCACCAACTACAACCATTGGAGTTTGATATCCTAACCCCTGGTTGCCTAGATGAGTGGAATTCCACAAAATACTTAAGAATTTGGTGTGATTAGGATGAAATAACTGGGCTGATTGGCAACTCATCCACCACATTAACTGTGCACTCACTTCAGCATTTGTACCGTGTGGTCACAGTGCATGCTACCTGCAAAACCCACTGTGGTGACTATCCAGGTTTCTGCAACAACACCTTTTAATAATTCATCAATGGTCCAATGGTGCTTTTATTTGTCACGTGCAATTGCACAGTGAAATTCTTTTGCATATTTACACATGCCGATGTGGCCATGTTTAGGCATCATTTTCAAAGTCCAAAGTCTGGTCTCCCTGCACGCTCGTCTACTGGAGCATTTCCCGATCCTAGCAAGCCCCAGCCTGCTGCAGGCCTTTCCTCCGTCACTTTCGACCGGATCGGCCCATAGACCGACATCCTTCTTTTCGCCCAGCCATCTTTTTGTAGCAAGGGTGCCTCCTGCAGCCGACCTTGAAGGAGCTGGAGGCATTACCGCGATTCCCCCTCCTACCGGCCCTTGCTCCTCATGCCCTTCTCGGTATCGCAGCCTGACGAGCCTTCGGGCGAGTTCCACCATCCGACGAGCCTGCGAAGAATCAGTAAGAAGGACCAGTGCAGCAGGATGGGAATATCATCCTGCGGGTTACTACTCCAAGCTGTACGCCACCTTGACTTTGGAAACATCCCACCATAACCCAATCAATGACTCATGTCTTGGAACTTCCATGCAAACCTATTCCACCAGTAGCAATGTAACAATTCAAGAACATGGCACAATGCCATCTCCTCAAGCACAATTAGGGATGGACAGGTCCTGCTAGCAATGTTTGTACACCACACGAACAACAAATAAAGAAGGAGCACTGAAATTCCCCACTATCCCATGGTGTGTTTACATCACACTTCACTGGAGCTAATACAGCAAGATCAAGAGTGATAACAAAGGCAAAAATAAAATTCCATCATTGGTGTTGATGCTGGGTTTACAGTGTGTTCATTTTAGATATCCGTAGGTTGATGAGAGAGACAAAAACAAGTTCATTGCTCTAACAGGCTGAAAATATGAACAGGGAACACTGGAAAATAGGTCACGATGCTTCAGTTTGTGCTTTAGGTCATTGATTTTTCATGAATTGTGCTGAAGACAAACAGATTTTAGCAAATTCAGAGCCAGAGGAATTGCTGGATAGTGGATTATCCAGGACGTAGATTACATTAAGGGCAGGCGTAATTAAATGACAAATCACCTATTTTTTTTATATGAGGAGTCAGGAGATAAGATGGCACAAGGATAGCTTCAGAGGTTGGAATCCACAGATGGAGCCATGCCTAATGAGTATTCACAGCACTCACTCAATTTTAAATTCAGGTATCCATCATCTGCACTGTTTTACTTTAGAAATTATGGGTGGAGAGATGTAAATTGCTACTTACAAAGAGGGCAGATTCACTTTGAAATAACCAGAAGGAAATCTGAACACAGCTGTTAAATAGTGAAGGCGAGATGAGAAGATTAAAGAATGGAAAACTGAGCACATCATCTCCAAGCTTATTCTGTCCCTATTTCGGTGAAAGTAATTGCACATTCATATCACCTTAGAAAGCAATTAAATCCAATTTTGCTCAATATCGTTAAATCCACACAATAGCACAACGTTAAAATACCCTGTGAAGTACATCTATGACGTAACACAGCTTATTATACAGATACCCACAATATTATAAGCAATCATGCTGCATAATAACATATGTTTACGTAATGGTTATGTGCCATTATGCTAGTACTGGTTCAAATAATTTGCTCACATTTTTCTTCTTCCGATCTGAACTGTTGGGTTATAGTTTAAAAAAAGTGATTTTTTTTTTAAGTTTTGAGTTGAGATATTGAAATTTTGTATTAGCTCGAATATACTCAACATTTAAAGCCTTTCAGAGGAAAGATCAACCAATGGTGACTGAGCTACCTAAGGAGGTAGGTATTTCAGAAAACCTACTAATGAGGCGGGTGTTTGGGAATCATCTTAAGAGATAAAATAATAGCAGAGCACAGAGGAAGGGACTTCCTGAAACTCAGGCTGAGCAGCCAAGGAAGAATGTTTCTTCAGCTGATGGACTGAAGAAAACTGGGATCAGACAAAAAATCAGAAATGGAAGAGTTATAAGTTCCCCTGTGACTGGAAGCTGAAGGAGGGATTGTGTTGCTGCATTCAGAGAATGATGGAACATCATCTGAATATTGGGGTCCAAGTTCATGTTCTAGGAACAGAATTAGGCCATTTGGCCCATCGTCTACGCCATTCAATCATGGCTGATCTATCTTTCCTTCTCAACCCCATTCTTCTGCCATCTCCCCTGACACCCGACATCTGTACCAATCAAGAATCTATCCATCTCTGCCTTAAAAATATCCATTGACTTGGCCTCCACAGCCTTCTGTGGCGATGAATTCCACAGATTCACCAACCTCTGACAAAATAATTTCCTCTTCATCTCCTTTCTAAATGTACGTCCTTTTAGTCTGATCCTAGACTCCCACTAGTGGAAACTTCCTCTCCACATCCACTCTATGCAGGCCTTTTCACAATTCAGTAAGTTTCAATTAGGTCCCTCTCATCCTTCTAAACTCCTGCGTGTACAGGTCCAGAGCCATCAAACGCTCATCATATGTTAATTTGCAGGTGACTGTGCAGGATATATCAATCGTGTGTCAGGACAAATATGGAACCTCCAATTATATAACATGTAGAACATTTTGAATTCTTCCAAGAAATTTATAGCCAAGGAAATACATTCTGAAGAAAGGTCATAACTCAAAATGCTGCCTATTCATTCCCTGCACAGATGTTGCCTGTCTAAGTTACTCCAGCACTTTGTGTTTTGCTCAAAATTCCAGCATCTTCTGTTCCTTGTGTCTCTGAAATACATTTAATTTTCTTATTTATCAAAGGTGCCAGGATACATCAGTAATGTTTTTCATCCAAATTCACCCCATTTCTACCCCATTTTGGCTCCCCTTGAGCCTTTGTATCTGCAGCTGAAATGGAGCAGTTGATCTCTGTACTAGTCAGACTCCAATACTCAGTGATTAATCGTCCCATTTAAATCAATACCTCTGACAATTACCATTTACAAAGGTAGGGACAGATGTTTCTAAATATGCATTGTGTGTATGGCTGTAAAACTGCGCTCTTAACTGTAAATCATTCTTATTGGAGATGATAGAATATAAGTTACTGCAACAATCTGCAAATTAAATTTTTAAACATCTGTTATTCAATTCTTTGAAATATTGTTAGTATAGAAACCACTGCCACGAGAGTATGCAGGAATTTAATTTGGATTGTGTTTGGTGAAGTGCAATAAAAACCACATATGCCATGCATAAATATGCAGCGCATGCTTTCGTAGGTTGAATATTGAATACTAGGGGAAAGCCTGTGTCTCCTCATCATCACACCTCTGTCCTGTCCTAATATTTTGTATTATCTCAAACCTAAAATGTTTTGTGGAGGAAGGGACTGCAGATGCTAGTTTAAACCAAAGATAGACACAAAAAGGTGGAGAAAACTCATCAGGTTAGACAGCAGCTCTGGAGAAAAGGAATAGGTGACATTTCGGGTCAAGATCTTCCTTCAGACTCAAAACTTCACCTCTTCCTTTTCTCTAGAAACGGCGTCTGACCCACTGAGTTACTCCAGCTTTTTGTGCCTAAAATGCTTTCACTGACTTTGGTAGTCATTTGCTAAGAGGAGTTAATTGTAAAATTATCAGAAACTATCTCTTATGATGCCTTCAGTTCCCATGGTGGCTCTCACTTTTTGTGAGCAGAGATGACAACTGCCTTGAAGTCTTCATATTTAAAGTAGCAGTAAACCAATTCCAGGTATTCCAGTATTTTGTGTCTATCCAGGTATTCAACATTGCTGTCAGGAATAACCGCGCATTTGTCCATGGAATAGGTTCACTCTGCACTGAAACTTGCTAGCTCCACAATAAATATCAGGTCAGATGCATAATCATAGAGTCATAAATTCTTACAGCGTGGAAACAGACCCTGCGACCCAACTTGTCCACACTGGCCAATGTGTCCCACCTAGATTTGTCCCATCTACTTGTGTTCAGCCCATATCCTTCTAAACCTGTCCTATCCAAGTCACAAGCACAAGATTGGTCACATCATTATAGAATTGGATACCTAATTCAACCAAATCACATTCCAGAGTGTTATACATGATGGCAAGTTTATTTCTATTCATTCAGTAGATGTGGGTGTCACTGGCAAACCTAAGGAAGAAAGTTTCTAAGGGGAGGAAGAGGCGACCGCGACTGACAAGGGAAGTCAAGGACAGTATAAAAATAAAAGAGAAGATGCACAACATAGCAAAAGATGAGTGGGAAGCCGGAGGATTGGGAAACTTTTAAAGAACAACGGAAGGTAACTAAAGAGGCAATACGGGGAGAAAAGATGAAGTAAGAAGGTAAGCTAAGAGGCAGAAAGGGAGAGTGATTGAGAGTGGGACTTCCACAACATAAATGCTGTGACCATGAATGAACCACATGGAGACTGTAGTTGTAAAATGTCTTTATTCTGTGTATCAAGTAGGCATTCTGGGGTAATCTCACTGAACTGAAAATAAATTGAGCTTTATACTCTGAAGCACAATGATAACAGCAGGTGATTCAAAACAATTTCAACTTGAACACTTTGGGAGAGGGCAAATAACTCGGTAGAATTACAGTGGGAGCACATCTCAACTAACAAGAACACCTCTACACATTCAAACACGTTTGTTGGGAGATATATCTGTTTTTATTTCAAATTGCCTGTATCTGCCGTGCATTCCTTGTGGGTGGCACTTTTCCTGTTGTGTACTATTAGATAATTATTGTGGGGAAATGGGGATGGATATTTTCCAACTGGGCCTTTGGCCCAACAATTCAAAGCCGACCAGCGATCACCCATACACTAGTTCTATCCGACACACTAGGGATAATTTACTGAAGCCAATTAACCTAAAAAACCCGCACGCCTTTGGAATGTGAAGGAAACTGGAGCACCCGGAACATAACTCATGTGGTCACAGGGAGAATGTGCAAACTCTGTACAGACAGTACCCATAGTCAGGATCGAACCAAGGACTCAGGCAGCAACTCTACTGCTGCGCAACTGTGCCGCCGAAACCTCTAAATAAACACCTCTTTTTAAAGGTAAAAATTAATTGAGAACTTATTTAGCACAAATGATTTGAAGCCTTTTAAAATCAAATTCCATCTTACAACATTACCAAATGTTAAATAACTCCAGGAATAATGAAGTGTTCATAATGAAATGAAAGGTTAACTTTTTTTCAGAGCATTTAATCAAACAAGGGAATAGAAGTCAACATTCACTGTGATATGCTATTTGTCTGATTAATGTCTTTAAAATTTCCTGGTATAACTACTTGGCTTACTTCACTTTTAATTCTCATTCCAATAAAATACTTTCAAGGTATTAGTTGTGACATTCTGCAGCATATTCATAATTATAATTTATTGGAAATGTTTAGAGTTAATCATTGAATCCTTATCCTTATTCACATGAAATCTGAAATGTTACTGCTGGGGTTTGTCTGGTTCTGCACATTTTATACCACTAGACACCAAAGGAACCTATTTGGAGTTTACATGGGTTCTTCAATAGTCGACTATGATTGTCTCAGTATGAATAAAGAGGTTAAGGAAAGCCAATAAACATATCTTGCAGTGCCTGAAAAGTGTAGGAACTACAATTGTAGGATAGCACAGTGGAGCAGTGGTTGAGTTTTTGCCTTACAATGCCATTGATCCGGGTTCGATCCAGACTATGGTGCTGTCTGTATGGAGTTTTACGTTCTCCCTGTGACCTGCGTGGGTTTTCTCCAGGAGTTATGTTTTCCTCCCATACTCCAGAGACATACAGATTTGTAGGCTAACTGGTAAAAATTGTAAATTGCCACTGTTGTATGTTGGATTGTGGAAGTGTGTTGGTCGGTGTGGACTTGGGGGGCCGAATGGCCTGTTTTCATGCTGTATCTCTAAACGAAATTCAACTACGTCTCAAATCTATACTATTCAGTATAACCTTTAACAGTTATCCTGATGAAAGTTTTGGAAAATAATTACAAAGTCTGCAAACTTGCAGAACTGAACTGCTCTGGGAATCATCCGTTAAAAAAAGCACTGTTGCTTTCTCCTGCAGTTGTTCCAAGAGGCAAAGATACATCGTGTGTGAAGGGCATTGTCATCACTGAAATACAGGGGCACATGCACCACATGAAGTGAGAAGCAGGTGGATGCAGGCACTGAGCCAATAAAGGAAGAAACCATACATCAAATTCTGTTATACCGGTTGCGACAAGCCACCTGTGCTCACCTCTCGTCTGTGAGAAAAGATTCCTCCTGCCCCTGAAGGAAGCAGCTACGAAATGCCTGTTGGATTGAGCGGAAAGAGACAAAGCATTGTGGCAGTGCCTTCACAATGCAGCATGCCAGAGGGAAGGATGGATGGTGAAGAGAGGGGAATGAGGGGAAATCAGAATTACCAAACCTACAGCTGAATAATTCAAGGACAATTAAATAAATGACTGAGCAAATAACTTAAAGACACAAGAGACTGTAAGGTCCGGATATAGGAATGGTGCAGAGTCGACCTCCTCCAGCAGTTTATTTTTTAAACAAATAACATCCACAAGGGTATGGATCATGTGTAGGTAGATGAGATTAGTTTATCTTGTCCGGTACAGACATTGCAGACCAAAGGGCATGTTTCCGTGCTATACTGTTCTATGTTCTCGGAGCGACACAGTGGTGCAGTGGCTGAGTTGCTGCCTTACAACGCCAGAGACCCGGTTCTGATTTAATCCTGACCAAGGGTGCTTGTCTGTACAGAGTTTGTACCTTCTCCTCCTGAGAGAAGGTACAAATTCAAGGTGAGAGGGGAACGATTTAGTAGGAATCTGAAGGGCAATTTTCTCACACAGAGACTGGTAGCTTTATGGGACGAGCTGCCAGAGGAGGTAGCTGAGGCAATTACTATCAACACCATTTAAAAGACATTTGGACAGGTACACAGATAGGAAAAGTTTGGAGTGATATGGGTCAAATGCAGGTTGACGGGACTAGTGTAAATGGGGCATTTGATCACTATGGATAAGTTGAGCCATTGGGCCTACTTCTGTGCTATATGACTCTATATACCATAATATATATTACTCTTGATGCATTGTCAATGAATAAAATCTACATAAAACTGATGCTCTGAGGAAATCTCCTTAATTAATACTTTGTTAATCTGTTTAGCTTTAATCTTGTACCTCCAGTAATTATGTACCATATGCACAAGCCCGTTTTCCAAAATCTATTATTCATTTCCCAAATGTATTATCCATCAGGAATTTATATTTTAAAAAGACCTCTCGTTAATTTGGACCTCTTACTAATATTCTGTGGATATTACAAAATCTACTGCCTTAAGATAACTTTTGAAGAGTACTCACTGGTGTGATGTCAGCAAAGCATGAGGTTTCACCTGTTTGTAAATATATTCATGAAAGGATATCAGTTTTATTTTATTGACTAACTGCAAATGAGGAATCTGGCATTCGCTTATATTACATGACATTCTGCTGAAGGTGGGAAGAGAATGGTTATTAATATTTATGACATAAGAATATGTCGTTATCATTCCAACACTGTCACTACTCGCAGTTCATAGATTAAAGCAATTATACAGCCAAAAACTTGTATATATTTGAGCAGTGCTTTTGCACTATTAGCCTTCATGAATATCAATAAAGCTTTTAATGCTAATGATATTTCTGAACATAAACCATCTTGTGTAAGAAATATTCATTGATATTGAGATTCAGATCATACACAGATGTTTAACTGTAATTTACAATCATTTATAAATGTGACCTATTTGGACTTCATAGAGCAGGTGCCTGAGAAAGATCTGAAATTAAATTGGCTTTGGCCAGTTTAAGTCCAGTTTTCAGAGTGTGATAGTGCACAGTAATAAAATGTTCAATATTCACAGCAATTAGCATGAATACAGCAATCTTGATTAATGCCATAAGTTTACCAGCAGACCCAAAAGGCAATAATACCTAACTGCAAGAGAAGCATTCAGTGCCACCTTTGTTTCATAAGTTATAGGAGCAGAAATAGGTCATTTGGCCCATCGAGTCTACTCTGCCATTCAATCATGGCTGATCGATCTTTTACCTCTCAACCCCGTTCTCCTACCTTCTCCCCATCACCCCTGACACCTGTACTAATCAAGAATCAGTTTATCTCCGCCTAAAAATATCCATTGACTTGGCTTCCACAGCTGTCTGTGGCAATGAATTCCACAGATTCACCATAAGATTGACTTACAATAAGTCCAAATTCTCTTTCAATGTTATGTGGTGGATTGCTAAAAAATAAATGGCCGAATAAGCATCAAAAAAACAAATTATCTATCTGTACAATAGACCACATTCTGTGCTTGAAACAATCCCCATAGATAAGATAATTTGGAATGTTTTGCCCAACTTCCTGCATAAGGTAATATGTGACAAATAAAATATTTTCGCAAATGCTGGCAGCACTCAGCATGTCAGGCACCACCCGTGCTAAGTTATTTTCGGTCATGAGACCTTTTAGAATTTCAATTTGAAACATGATTTTTTTTTTTCTCTTTCTACACTGCCTTTTCTGAATTTATTTCATATTTCCAGTATCTGCAGTTTTTCTTTAATTTTCAAGTTTTACTTTTTCGTTTCCTCACTGCACTGTCTAAAATTGCTGTCAAGTCCATTTATTGTTCCCAATCTGTACCCACCCTCTGCCCCAGATTACATTTCAAACTATTCTCCTTGTGCACAGATAGCTGGATGGGAAGAGGACATTGAAATTCTGTCCTATAACAAAGGTCTGAATAAAGGATATGGAATTTCAACCAACTTACATGAGGTGTAGAAACAGGGAAATGCAGATGCTGGTTAATATACAAAAGGACATAAAGTGCCATAGTAACTCAGCAGATTAGGCAGCATCCCTGAGATCATGGATCGGTGATGTTTCGGGTCAAGAAAGGTCAATACCAATGGGCAATGAAATAATTTAAAGTATTAACCCACTGAGTCTTTGCTGTTGGAATTTCACACAGCAATATTCCAGCCCTGGGTATCCACACACTGGCATTTCATTCCCTGAAACATCACCTGCTGAACTTCTGCTATCTCACTCTTTGTAATTAACTCACTGGCATTTACATTTTGGTATTTCTACAATTGACATTTCAATTTAAGATGCTCCTTCAACTGGTAACTACCTATTGTTTTTTCACCTTCTGGCGCCTCATCCCGAGATATTTCAAATCCCGATATTCACTCCCAGGTATTTGACATCTTAGTTATTTCACCTTCCGGGCTTTTATTCCCTTGTGTATTACTCTGGCCTATTTAACTGCCTGTCAGTTCACTCCCTGCTACTTCATGCCTGAGTACTTAATTATTTAATATTTCATCTTTTATTATTTTTCTTTCTATTCTTTTACCCCTGATATTTCACAGCCGGAGGATTAATGTTATGTTATTTTATCTCCCTGGATTTCAGTGCAATCTTTTTCATCCACTGAGATTATATTCCCAAGTATTTTACCTCTTACTTTTATTTTACTCCCTCGTGTTTTACCCCTCGGATGTTTTATTCTCCAGTATTTATTACTTGGTATTTCACTTCATTATATCTGACTCCCTGGTACCTCACCCCTGGTATAATGCCACGTGAATTTCCAAGTCTTTTGCTTTTTTGTAACTTTTTATAAAACGTCTTTCTCGGAAGGCATCAAATTTATTTTACTCTGATTTGTCAGATGACTATTCAGTGATGACTGTACATATGTCTAAAAAGACACAAACTGGAGAAACAGGAATAATTTAATGGGACATGCTTTTCACTTCTGTTTAAACTACGCAGGATAAATGGCTATTTTGAAGCCACGTCCACAAGTTTAGCAGAGCAGACAGTCTCTTTATGAGATTCAATTTATTGTGTACTTTCTGGCAAGCACAGAAGACTGGATTAAGTGTTGTCATTGCAGTAAGTGCCCAAGTGATTTGTGGAGGTGGGCAAAACCCATGCCTGTCAACAAGGCAACAGCATCGAAAGGAGAAACAACCCATTGCTTTGTAAATAGCTATATCTGTCTGAACACTGTTAAATTGGCTTTATCACTGTATTATTAACATGACAGTAAAGTCTAGACTCCTTTTCCAGAAACCTGTCTCTAAATCGATAATTTTCAACCGTAAGCGATGTTGGCAGCGATGGGAATACGTAACGCTGCTAAAAGTAAAACAAGTGGGAGGTGATTGTGACTGACTGCGTAACTCATTAAATTAATGATGTATATCTGGATCATGCCTTAGTTGAGCTGAAGCCCCATTTTACTGACTGTTTTGCTCAGAGCACTGTCGTAGCAGGCAACAACTAAACTCACTGAAACTGTAGCCTCCCATTTTCAGTGGTCAATAAAGCCCTACAGAGATAGAGCACAGAAACAGAACCTTCGGCCCACCGTCAACCGCTCACTTGCTGGAACCTGACACATTTTCATCAGCTCCTCCCAGATTCAATCACACGCCTACTACACACACAAGGGGCAATTCACAGTGGTTGACTCAGCCCCCAACCTGCACATCTTTGGGTTATTGTAAAGAATTGGAACTTCCGTAGGAAACCTATGGGATTACAAGGAGAACTTGCAAGCTCCACACAGAAAAAGTTCAGGATTAAACCAGGATCTCTGGCGCTATGATGCAGCAGCTCTACTAGCTGGGCTATTGTGTCCAACAGAGACAGATTATTTTGGAACTGCACCTTACATTCCACTTTGGTAGCTTACAACCCATCGGTATAAACATTGAATTTCCCAAGTATAGGTAACCTCTAAAAAACATCTACTCTCCCTCCCCTTTCACCCACATCTCACCTTTCTCCCCACCTCTTGTGTCCAACATGGACTTGCACATATTTCTCCCCTCCCCCTCCCCTGTCTCTGACATTCCTTCCTCTGGCTTCACAATGTTCAACTGAATGCACAAGGCAAGATTAGCAAGGTTGCAGATGACAGGAAAATGGATGGCATCATAGATAGTAAAGAAAGTTATCAAAAAATTGCAGCAGGCACTTAATCAGTTGGGCAGGTGGGCTGAGGAAGGGCTAATGGAGATTAATACAGAGAAGTGCAAGGTGTTGCATTTTGGAAAGTAAAACCATGGCAGCACCTTTCCAGGGAATGGCAGGGCCCTGGGGAGCATTGTAGAGAAAGGGATCTAGGAGTGTTGCTACATAGTTGCTTCAAAGTGGCATCACAAGGAGATAGGGTGGTCAAGAAGGCTTTTGGTACATTGGCCTCGATCAGTGAAAGTAATGAGTATAGATGGGTGATGTTTCGGGTCGAGATCCTTCTTCAGACCTGAAACACCACTCATTCCTTCTATCCAGAGATGTTGCCTGACCCGCTGAGTTGCTCCAGCACTTTGTGTCTATCTTCAGTGTAAACCAGCATCTGCAGTTCCTTCCTACAAATAATGAATATACTGTAGATGTTGGCAGGTTTTGTTACAGTTGTGCAAGACATTGATTGGGCCACATTTGAAGTATTGTGTTCAGTTTTGATCACCCCGTTACAGGCAAGATACTGCGAAGCTGGAAAGGGTGCAGAGAAGATTTACGTGGATGTTTCCACGAGGCGCTGAGCTATAGAGAGAGGTTGAGCAGGCTAAAAATGTATTCCTTGGAGCGCAGGAGAATGAGGGATGATCTTATTGAGGTGTATAAAATCGTGAGAGGAATCGACTGGGTAAATGCACATAATCTTTTACCCAGAGTAGTGGTATCAAGAACCAAAGAACATAGGTTTAAGGTGAGGGGGGAAAGATTTAACAGGAACATGAGGGGCAACATTATTACACAAAGGGTGAAGGTAGTTGAGGCAGGTACCATTACAATATTTAAAAGATATTTGAACAGGTACATGGGTAAGAATCAGTCTGAAGAAAGGTCCCGACCCAAAAAGTCACCAATCCATATTCTCCAGAGATACTGAAGATAGACACAAAATGCCGGGGTCACATAGCAGCACAGGTAGCATCTCTTGAGAGAAGGAAGGGTGTTGTCTCGACCCAAACGTCACCCATTCCTTCTCTCTAGAGATGCTGCCTATCCCGCCGAGTTACTCCAGTCTTTTGTGTCTATCTTTGGTTTAAACCAGCATCTGCAGTTCCTTCCTACAGATTTCTCCAGAGATAGGGACATGGTTTGCCTGTCCTGTTGAGTTATTCCAGCACTTTGTGCCCTTTTGTGTAAGCCAGCATCTGTTTCTGTTTCAACATCCTATATTACTTGGCGAGTTGTTGGTTGCAGAGCGCATTTAAAGAAAGACAGAGATGAGACTCCAAGAAGCTCCCTATGAGAAAGTCCAGATTAGGGTGGTAAATCTGTGGAATTATTTGCTGCATAAGGCTGTAGAGGCCAAATCAGTGGATATTATTAAGGCAGAGATAGATTCTTGATTAGTACAGGCGTCAGAGGTTATGGGGAGAAGGCAAGAAAATAGTAAGATTAAATGAGAACTTACCAGTTTGAAGTTTGATCGTTATTTTATGAGGAGTTACGATGAGGGATTACGTGAAGAAGCCCCGCCTGGCGCATGATTGGCATACTTCAAAGCAGCGGCATGAAAAACACAGAACCAATAGCCGGAGTAAGAGAGTAAGGCTTACATAGACTAGAACTACCAGATGATCATTTATATTATGGGGGTTGGGAGTGGAGGTCATGTAATCCCGCATCGTAACTCCTCATAAAATAACGATCAAACTTCAAACTGGTAAGTTCTCGTGTAATCTTACTATTTTACTTTGGAGTCACGTGAGTGACTACGTGAAGATTTTGAAGCTCTGTGTTTTTTATGTTGTAGATTCATTCCATACGACACTCTGTTTCAGTTAACACAGTAGTGAGTAAATAACATATTTTTAAAACATTGCTTCAGTTTATGTAATAGGTCTTTTAATTATAAAAGAACAAAAGTGATAACCCCATTATCCCAGGGGAAAGTTTACAACAAAAGTGATAAAGGTATAAAGTGATAACATAAATCGACAAAATAAATCGATAGTGAAAACAAAGCAAACAATCACAGAGAAACCAACACTGCGTGTCCAAACCCTGGCACCGTGAGAACAGGTTTATCGTAGAACTTTGAAAAAGTTTCTTCTTTACACCACACTGCGGCCTCTAAAATTTGGTCAAGTGGCACGTCCTGTACCTTCGCCGCGGACGTAGCTGCTGCCCTGGTGGAGTGAGATTTAAACACATCAGTGTCTACTCCTGCTAAATCCAAAACCTGTTTTAACCATCTAGAAATGGTTTGTACTGATACTTTATATGTGGTTTTTTGTGCGTAATAAGTAACGCTGTCTTACCGCCCAGGAGACTCTTGGTTACTTCAATATATTGAGTCAAATGTTTAACTACACGCAGTGTTTGATCAACAGGGTAAGCTTTAAACATTACCTTGGTTCCAGTTTTCCCTGATCTGCTTTGTTTGATTAGATCATAAACATAAAACACAATGTTATCTGAAGCCACATGCATGAAATCTAAACGTAACATTTGCAATGTTTGTATTCTTTGTGCTGACACTAATGCCATTAACATTACCACTTTAAATATTCATTTTTGTAAAGACATTGACGTGATTGGAGTCCATTGCCTAAGCAAAGTAAGCACAATGCTGACATCCCAAATGTCTGTATATCTGGGTTTGGGAGGACTTTTATTAAAAATCCCTTTCATAAACCGGAATATTAATGGATGAGACCCGATTGATTCACGGTCAGAAATTTGTCCTAAATAGGACAATAAAGCACTACGAGCACTATTAATGGCACTATAGCTTAAGTGCTGATCAAAATGCAACCCAGCAAGGAACTCCAATACATTTGATATGTTCGCAGTATGATAAGATATCTTTGACTGTCTACAGAAGACTTCCTATTTCTTTATATGTTTTTTAGTGCTATTTCACCAAGCCGAAGCTATAACATCCATGGTCCTATCCGACAGCCCAAGCCCTTGCAATGGTCTGGTCAGAACCTGCAGATTAACAAATTCATATGATCATGCAATGGATAAATTTATTTTGTTGCTGGTTGCACCAACAAATGGTGCAGCTAGGAATCGTCATAAATGGTTCAATAATCATTTTAAGCATCAATGGGAACCATGCCTGTGTAGGCCAATTTGGAACCACCAATACGCCTGTGGCAGAGTCT
Source organism: Okamejei kenojei (assembly GCA_035221665.1). Lineage (NCBI taxonomy): Eukaryota > Metazoa > Chordata > Chondrichthyes > Rajiformes > Rajidae > Okamejei > Okamejei kenojei. Next base: position 37,105,150 of record CM069146.1, read on the forward strand.
TGCTCTATTTTCATAAGACATTGCCCAATCAGGCAGAATGGGGGAAAAGCATAAACGAACATATTCCTCCAATGTAGCGAGAATGCATCCACCGCTACTGCTCCTGGGTCGGGTTCCTAAGACACGTATTTGGGCATTTGGTGATTTAATCTAGACGCAAACAGATCAATGTCTGATAATCCATACCAACCAGCCAATCACATGATAATGATCTTACGCCACCCATGTGATTAATATATGCAACAGCTGTGGTATTGTCAAATACCAAATATAGCTTCAAAATCAAATCCCCTTCACATTGGACCATACCTTCTTTGGCCAAAATTGAAAGGTTTCATGAGGCTGATAGTCTTTGCCTCTTCATCAATATCTTTGATTTGTTTTAGGCAGGTTTTCTCCGAACAAATAACCAGGAGCTTGAACATTGCTTGATCTGCACAGACCTGCAAATCTAGAGTGCAAAATGGGCCGAATGGCAATTTTCCTCATACAATTGAGCTCAAAATATGAGTTATAAAACAATGGCAACATGTCTCATTGAATTTTCGTCATTGCACAACCTTCCACTTGTTTCCCAAAAGCAGTGATGCCACCCGCAATAAGCTTGAGAATTCTTTGGAATCGTATTTCCTGTGCCCGCACTATTGAAGACATGGGTGCCCAAAATCGGATTCACCGTTGGCACCCTTAGTAAAGCACAAGTGTTTCATATAATTCTGCTGTTTCAACCATAACAGCCTCCTAAAGCTGGTGAGAAACCAATTAATGTTGGCCACCATGGTTACCTTCCATGGCCTCACTGCTTCCTTCGTACTTTGTACCACATCAAGTACACCTGGATTTATTCTTGTGCTGTGGTGGGTACTCGTGACCAAAATCACCACTTTCAGGGTCAGTCTCCTGCTGCCCTGGTACTCCTGAGACTTGCTCAAGGAGACTACCTCCAGCCCAACCCAAGACTCTGGAGGTTCATATTCCCACATTGGTAAGGCACCATATTCTCGATATGGAAACCCCTCAGGGTCTGCCTGGGAATATAATGGGTTTTTTAGACCCTTGGTTAATGATTGTTTGGAGCATTTCCTCCATTTAATCCATTCTTAGCCTCGTGGCTTTTCTATCTGGAGGACTTTCACAATCAGAGTCATCAGAAACCACGGGCCTCTCAGATTTCCCTTTATTTTCTTTGGCACTGGAATTTCCTCCGTGGCTTCTGCTTGTGGAGCAACTAAAGGCTCAGTATCGGGTATATCAACGGCCACCGGTATCGGAACCGGCCCCGCACTAATCTGCCGTCCCGACTGTTTTTCTTCACCCCGGGATGCTCGTTTTACCCTCATTGATTTTTTGCGGAACTTTCTCCATTTTAATTTTAACTCCCCCTGGCTTTGCACGCCAGCGTCATGGAGTTTGAATTTGCCCTGGAAGTAAAATAAATTCACTTACCTGCGGGCCTGTTCCTTACCGCTGGTGGAGCTGCGCTCTGCAGCTCTTTCCCTACCGGCAGCGTCGACGTAATGGCCGATCATGCACCAGGCGGGGCTTCTTCACATAGTCACTCACGTGACTCAGTAAAATAGAGTTAGGGGGATGAGATAGATCAGCCATGATTGAATGGTGGAGTAGACTCGATGGCCTAATTCTGCTCCTATCAGCTACGATCTTATGATTAGGCATCATCAGAAGGAAGTTGTGGTGAATCTTTCACTCGGCACGTCTGGCCAAGGATGGTTACAAAGCCTTAAATTTGATGATTACTTGGTTTAGTTTAGATTAGTTTGGAGATACAGCATTGGAAGAGGCCCTTTGGCAAACCATGTCCCTACATACCATTATCACCCATTCGCGCTCGATCGATGTTATCCCACTTTCTCATTCACTCCCTGAACATGAGAGACAATTTTACTGAGGCAAATTTATTTACAAACCCAGACAAACCTGGAGCACCTGAAGGAACTCCACATAGTCACAGAGAAACCATGCAAACTCCACCCTCACCTGATATGTGGAATTGATATGTGGTATGTGGAATTATATGTCAAATCATAAAAGCATCAAAATGACAAAGGATCAATGTAGAAACAAGGTACTGCAGGTGCTGGTATACAAAAAAGGACATAAAGAAGTGGAGTAACTCAGCAGGTCAGGCAGCATCCCTGAATAAAATGGATATGTGGTGTTTTGGGTCAGGACCCTTCTTCAGTTTCAGTCTAGGTTTAAAATAGCATAAACCTGATTTACCATGTTTTGTGACATGATCTCAGACTGAAGTTGAAGTATAGTATGAGAAAAAACTGCACTCTTCGATATGACTTTGATGGAAGCTAAATGGGGACCAGGTTCATCTTTTGCTGTTGTAAATATCCAATGACATAATGTGAAGAGATGATTTGTTTCCAATAACATCCTTGCAAATGCTCAATTTTACTTCGGAGTCACGTGAGTGATTCTGTAAAGAACCCCGCCAGTCCGCATGCGTGTCATTACATCTGTCGCATGGCGCAGCGACTGACTGGCAGGCGTGCGGTCCTGCCAGCGGTAAGTTTAAACCTACAGGTAATTTTTGTATTTCTTACCAGGTTCTGTTTTTCTTGCAGGAACCTCTTCTTATAGAGGTTTCCTGCTGGATATTGCCGCGAAGTCCGTACGAACCATGAGCTGTAGGGTGACTCCGGTCCGGACTGCGGAAGCGCAGGTAGCCGGCGGCCGTCGGGTTCACTACTCCAGTCGCTGACAATGCGGTCAGTGGCTTCCAGACCGCTGTGGTTCCCGTGGAGGGGTAAATCCAGGAGAAAGGCGGTATCACCACCAGAGTCGCTGATAGTGCAGTCAGCGGCTCCCAGACCGCTGTGATCCCCAGGATATGGGGTAAAACCAACAGTAAGTCGGGCAGGCCTATGGACTGGGATGAGTCAGGCCAGGAGGGTTCCCCTCCGGTAATGGTTAACATATTTGGAAGGCTGTCCAGGAAGGAGCTCCTAATGGAGAAGATGCTCCACCAAGATACACTCCAACAGGAGGAGTTGTGTCAGCGCTGGCCTCTTCGAGAGCCCGCGCCAGCGGCACCTGTTTCAGGGCTGCTTAATGTCTCCCTCTTGGAGGAGGAGAGCATGCGGGGCCAGTATTATTCTGACGCCGAGTCAATATCGGGAGTTTAGCCCACAAATGTGATGTTCCATCCTGGTATAGGTCCGTTGGAGGGGCCATATCAGCGCAGGTATCCTCAGGGGCCTGAGCCAGCACCTGTTTCAGGGCTGCCTACGAATCTCCCTCTCTGTGGAGGGGAGTGCGAGTGGTCAGTAGGTAACTGACTTCAAATTCTAAGGTATGTCCGTGGAACATACTGGAGCACATGCGTATGGCTTCAAGGGAATCCTTGCAAACGAAGGTGTTGCTGCCAGAAGAGTTGGTTACCAGTCATTGGCAGAATACCCAGAAGGGGCCAGAGTTCCCCTCACGCTACAAGTGCCGGCAGTGAACAGCGCTATAGTCGCCGAGTCTTCTATTCAAGTAAGACCTATTCAACAGGCAAAACCTGGATGAGGAAGCAAAGCTGTTGGACCAATCAAGGTACCAACGACAAGCAAAGCTTCATCTGTTCGGCGACAACACACCCCACGCCTCCATCGGCAGTAAGCGGTTCACTGAAGCTGATGGCAGCGTGAAAGCTGCCATGCACCCTACCAGTCCTACTCTGTAACCAGGCAGGTAGGTTGGTCTGGCACTTATGAAACATGGGGTAAGACGACCACTTACAAGTTGGGAATTTTTTACACTTGTTTGTACAACACACAAATGGTTAAGGCATTGTCATCTACATCTAACCATGTAAAGCTGCACAATACTACCATTCCAAGCAGGTTTGGAATTAGGGCCAGAATTGACTTTTGAGGCACGTTCAGTATTATGGCCAGGATTGCCTTCGAGACAGGATAGGAAATATGGCCAGAGTTGTCTTCCACGGCAGGCTCAGAATTATGGCCAGAGTAACCTTTTGAGGCAGGTTCAGAATTATGAGGTAGGCTCAGTATTATGGCCAGGAATTTCTTTCAAGTCAGGCTTGGAAATCGGGCCAGAGTTGTCGTTCGAGGCAGGCACGGAATGATGGCAGGCGTGGCCTGTTCATTGTGAAAGATGGAGAATGTCGTTTAACTCGTTTGTGCAGTATAAACTTTTCCGAATAGGAAACTTCGTTACTGACTAACAACTGATTTTCATGAGGATCTCAAAGATACATTCTATTCAGTTCCCATTTACAGGGATCACCGGAGACATTTGAAATTATCAGGAGGAGGCAACTATATCAGTAATGATAATGGTAAAGCATTGCAAAATGGGCTAAATTATTTACCCAGGTTATTTACCAAATTACTAAAATCGGTGATTAGAATAGAGTTCAAAAACACTTGTTATGTCTTGTCTGGATGATATTCTAATGCTGTATTTTGCTAAAAACAACTGTTTCAGCCTCAAACTATATTTAAGAAATTGGGGTTCCTCATCCATCCAGTTAAATTTAAGTAGTTACCAAATAGACTTGTTGGTCATTGTGATTTACCTTCAACTATTAATTAGCTCCAGCAGCTCATTCCATATACCTACCACCCTTTATGTAAAATGTTTGCCCTTCAGGTTCCTATTCAATCTTTCCCAAACTCACCTCAAACATATGTCCTCTGATTCTTGATTCCCCTAAGGTAGGTAAAAGACTGTATTTACCCTATCTATTCAGTTCATGATCTTGTACGCCTCTGTAAGATCATTGGATCTGTGTAAAACTCCATTTGTTCACAAATGTCTTTTTAAGAAATCAGCCTTCTTTACCTGGTCTGGTCTCCATGTGACTCCATGAGGTGAGTATTTAATGCCCTCTTGAAATGTGCCAGCAAGTCACTTGACTCCTGAAGAACATATACTAAGCTATCCTGCATGCTGCGTGCATCTGTTCAAAGTGGTACTCTGGTTATGAGAGAACCGGAACTGCAAGTTGCTTCCCTTCTCGCCAAGTGTTTGTGGAGATTTTTCATGAGAAGTGATCTCATCAGATTCCTTTCAATTTCATCAAGGTTAATTAAGTTATAAACAATTATAATTGTATTTATTTACACAAAACATAGGCCAATCAGTTTTATTGAATTCAATGGCCAAATTATTTCTCACCATCTCTTAAAATCATTAAATCAATTTTACTTCGGAGTCACGTGAGTGACTACGTGAAGAACCCGCCTCACGCTGGCAACGGCATGACGTCAACGCTGACGGCGCGAGGAGGAGCTGCAGTAAGGAGCAGCTCCTCGGCAGCGGTCGGAACGGCCCGCAGGTAAGTGAAGTTACACCGGGGCGTTTTTTTAGGTTACGCTGGGTGGCTCCAGCAAAACGAAACTTAAAAGAAAATTTAGAGCCACGTTAACGTGCTGATTGAGCACTGATTATTGAAGAAAAATGGAGAAATCGGGAAAGAAGTTTTCGCGGGTAAAAAGATGTTCCCGGGGTGAAAGTAAAAATACGGGACGCGAAGTTAGTGCGGACCCGGTTCCGATACCGTTGGCCGCTAATGTACCCGATAGTGAGTTTCCAGATTCTCCAGAAATAATGACCACGGAGGAAAATGTTCCTAAAAAATGCAAAAAGAAATCTGAGAGGCCCGTGGTTTCTGATGACTCTGATATTGAAAGACCTCCAGACAATAAAACTATGTGGCTAAAAATGGAGCATATGGAGAAAGTTCTCCAAACAATAATGAGACAAGGGTCAGAGTACCCAGATGAATCCCAAAAAATCCCTGAGGGGTTTGAATATGATGAATATGGCTGTGGGCCAAGTTGGGAATATGATACTCCGGACCCAGGATTTGGGCTGGAAGAAGTCTCATGGGATGATATCCCAATTGATTTAGGGCTGCAGAAGGCAGTCCCTGCTGGTGGCTATATGGCTTTTGAAAGCACACCACAAAGTAAAAAGAAAAGGCCTAATGTGCCTGGGATAGCACAAGATTTTGCTATACCTGAAGGAAGTGGTGAGGCTATGGAAGAAATCCTAGCTGCAAACATAAATTATATGGTATCTCACCAACTTCACAATTCTGTGATGAATGAAACATTAGAATTATATAAAGCTCCAAGAAATTGTGCCTCATTGGAAGTACCTACGGTGAATCCGATGATATGGACGTCTATGACTCCAAGTATGAGAGCCCTAGAAGTGAAGTTTCAAAAGGTGCTCAAATTAATTTCTGCCGCCATTACGGCCTATGGCAGGCAAATGGAGAATCTGGAAATGGAAAAGATTCAAAAGGATACTTTGGGCTTATTATGTAATTCATTCTATGAAATTAATTGCATGAGGAAAACGGCGATTCGGCCCATATTTCACCCTAGATTTGCAAGCCTGTGTCAAGAAAGTGGAGTTCAAGCTCCTGGGTATTTGTTTGGAGAAAATCTGCCGAAACAGCTGAAAGAGTTGGATGAAGAAGCTAAATATTTTAGCAATGTTAAACCTTTTGTTTTTGGACAAAGAAGGGGTTTTTCGACCCGAAGGGGTTTCGATTTCCGTTATAGAAGCAGAAGTTTGACACGAAAATACTATCGTGCTGTGCAGGCAAGTGCTTCCCTGTATTCGGGAAGAAGGAGACCACCACGCTCATACGCAGAGGTATTAAAGACTTATGTACTTAAAGAAACTGTGGATGACTCTCCAGTTGGAGGGAGATTGCAAAAGTTTTATAATGCCTGGCTTAACATTACTTCTGATCGATATGTATTACAAGCAGTTTCGGGAGCCATTATTATTTTTAAAGAAGGGGTTAATCCTCCTGTACAGAATAGACCTGCTTATGCTTATGTGTTTTCTGCAGAGGAAAGAATGGAGATTAATGTGGAAATTGACAAATTATCTGGAAAAGGCGTAATTGAAAAGACTTATGAACATAAGCATCAATTTGTCTCTAATATATTTCGAAGAGATAAAAAAGATGGTGGTTGCAGAATTATTCTGGACCTTACAGATCTGAATAAGTTTGTAGAATACAAACATTTTAAGATGGAGACATTCAGTACTGCAAAATATCTTATTTCAGCAGGGTGTTATATGGCTAAGATTGATTTGAAGGATGCCTATTATTCTGTAGCAATTCATCAATGCTTCAGGAGGTATTTAAAATTTAATTGGCTGGGACAATTATGGCAGTTTAAAGCTTTACCAAATGGATTGAGTTCGGCTCCTAGACTCTTTACAAAACTGTTGAAACCAGTTTTAGCCCAATTAAGAGCACAGAAACACATTGTTATGGCTTATCTGGATGATATTCTGATCATTAGTGATACTCAAGAGTCAGCTGAGCACTCAGTTTCAGTTACTAAAGCTTTGTTTGAAAAGCTAGGGTTTTTGATTCATCCAATTAATTCCCAGCTGCAGCCAGCACAATCAATTAACTTTTTGGGGTTTGTAATTAACTCAGTGACTATGTTAGTTACTTTGCCAACAGAGAAGGTCAATGACATCTTGATGACTTGTAATTACCTCATTCACAAACCTTATCCCTCCATCCGAGAAGTGGCAAAAACCATTGGGAAACTGGTAGCAGCATTTCCGGCAGTGGAATTTGGTCCATTACATTATCAAAATCTTCAAAGGGACAAAACAAGGGCTCTTAAGGAGAAGGCAGGGCACTTTGACAGGCCTATGCAATTAACAAAAGAAGCCGTGTTGGAATTACAATGGTGGGTTGAAAATGTCCCACAAGCTGCTAAGAATATCATGATTAAACAACCTGAAATGGTTTTACAAACGGATGCTAGTGCTCTCGGATGGGGGGGCTACAGATTCGTCCTCCAGTTGTGGAGGTAGATGGAAAGCTCAAGAAGAAGCGTTTCTTCAAGTTTATGGTATTAACTATTTGGAGTTATTGGGTGTTTTTTATGGACTTAAAGCATATTGTTGTGCTAAACAGGGTCTACATGTGTTTAATACAGTTAGACAATAAAACGGCTGTTGCATACATTAATCACATGGGGGGAGTTAGGTCAGTATCATGTGATTCTCTGGCCAATGAGATATGGCAATGGTGTATTGGTCGCCAAATATGGATTTCAGCAAGCTACATTCCGGGTAAGGACAATGTGGTAGCAGATGAAAGGTCCAGGATTTTTAAAGATAATACGGAATGGATGCTTAAGCCAGCAATATTTAAGAATATTGTAAACCAATTTGGGTTGCCAGAAATAGATTTGTTTGCATCTAGGCTTAATCATCAGTTGCCTACTTATGTGTCTTGGGAACATGATCCAGATGCAGTAGCAGTAGATGCTTTTTCATTACACTGGGGAAAGATGTTCTTTTATGCTTTTCCACCATTTGCTTTGATTCAGAGATGCTTGAAGAAGATAGAACAAGATTCTGCTTCTGGATTGTTGGTAGTTCCAAATTGGCCAACTCAACCTTGGTTCCCAGTAATGCTGAATATGATTAAAGAACCATATATGTCGATTCCTAACTGTAGTGATATCTTGACTAATCCGGTAACTAAAGAGATTTACCCATTGTATGCATATATGAATTTGTTAATCTGCAGGTTTTGACCAGACCACTACAGGAGCTGGGATTGTCGGACCAAACTATGAAAGTTATGTTGCATCATGGCGCAATAGCACACAAAAGCAATATATTACACATATTAAGAAATGGGAAGACTTTTGCACACAGTCAAATATTTCTTATGATACTGTAAATATTGTAAATGTTTTGGAATTCCTTGCCAATTTGCATTTTCAGCAACATTTAAGTTACAGTGCCATTAACACTGCATGCAGTGCTTTGTCGTCCTATTTAGGGCTTATGACTGATCAGAGATCAATTGGGTCGCATCCATTAATATCTAGATTCATGAAAGGAATCTTTAATATTAATCCACCCAAACCAAGATACACAGAGATTTGGGATGTGAGCATTGTACTTACGCTACTTAGACAATGGACTCCAATTGAAGGGTTTGACATTGGAAAGATTGACATTGAAATTAGTCATGTTAATGTCACTGGTCTCAGCTCAAAGAGTGCAAACTTTACAAATGTTGCGTTTAGACTGTATGCATGTGACTACAGATAATGTTGTGTTCTATGTTTACGAGTTAATCAAACAAAGCAGACCAGGGAGATCTGGAACAAAGGTAACCTTTCAAGCTTATCATATTGATCCTACTTTGTGTGTGGTTAAACATTTGAACGAATATATTAAAGTTACTGACACCCTTCGAGGAAATGAAAAAGCGTTAATGGTTACGCACAAAAAACCACACACAAAAGCTTCAGTTCAAACTATCTCAAAATGGTTGAAACAGGTGTTTGGTTTTAGAAACATAGAAACATAGAAATTAGGTGCAGGAGTAGGCCATTCAGCCCTTCGAGCCTGCACCACCATTCAATATGATCATGGCTGATCATCCAACTCAGTATCCCGTACCTGCCTTCTCTCCATACCCTCTGATCCCCTTAGCCACAAGGGCCACATCCAACTCACTCTTAAATATAGCCAATGAACTGGCCTCAACTACCCTCTGTGGCAGAGAGTTCCAGAGACTCACCACTCTCTGTGTGAAGAAAGTCTTTTCTCATCTCGGTCTTAAAGGATTTCCCCCTTATCCTTAAGCTGTGACCCCTTGTCCTGGACTTCCCCAACATCGGGAACAATCTTCCTGCATCTAGCCTGTCCAACCCCTTAAGAATTTTGTAAGTTTCTATAAGATCCCCTCTTAATCTCCTAAATTCCAGAGAGTATAAACCGAGTCTATCCAGTCTTTCTTCATAAGACAGTCCTGACATCCCAGGAATCAGTTCTGGTGAACCTTCTCTGCACTCCCTCTATGGCAATAATGTCCTTCCTCAGATTTGGAGACCAAAACTGCACGCAATACTCCAGGTGTGGTCTCACCAAGACCCTGTACAACTGAAGTAGAACCTCCCTGCTCCTGTACTCAAATCCTTTTGCTATGAAAGCTAACATACCATTCGCTTTTTTCACTGCCTGCTGCACCTGCATGCCTACTTTCAATGACTGGTGTACCATGACACCCAGGTCTCGCTGCATCTCCCCTTTTCCTAATCGGCCACCATTTTAAATAATAGTCTGCTTTCCTGTTTTTGCCACCAAAGTGGATACGTTTTTTTTTGTTGTTTATTTTAGCGGGAGTAGACACTGATGTGTTCAAATCTCACTCCACCAGGGCGGCAGCTACGTCCGCGGCGAAGGGGCGGGACGTACCTCTCGAGCATATTTTAAAAGTCGCAGGGTGGAGTAAAGAAGAAACTTTCTCAAAGTTCTACAATAAACCTGTTCACACTATGACAAGCTTTGGACACGCGGTGTTGGGAGCACTATAATTACCTGCTTTGTTTACTATTAATTGCTATAATCAATGGTGTAGTCACTTCTATCTTTTATCACTTGTAATCATTTTCCCTCAGATATAAGGAGGGTTATTATATGGTCTTTAAACCATTAAAAAGTTAATTGTGAAATGATCTAACATTAGTCTGGTTTCTCATGTATGTGTTTACTTAGCCGGACTGTCGTACGGATTGATTCTACGACATAAAAAACACAGAAAGCTTTAAAATCTTCACGTAGTCACTCACGTGACTCCGAAGTAAAATAGTAAGATTAAACAAGAACTTTACCAGTTCGAAGTTTGATCGTTATTTTATGAGGAGTTACGATGAGGGATTACGTGCCCTCCGCTCCCACCCTCATAAAATAAATGATCAAATGGTAGTTCTGAGTCTTTTATGAGCCTTACTATGTTACTCCGGCTTTTGGTGTTCTGTGTTTTTTCATGCCGCTGCTTTGAAGTATGCCGTTGCCAGCGTGAGGCGGGGTCTTCACGTAATCCCTCATCGTAACTCCTCATAAAATAACGATCAAACTTCGAACTGGTAAGTTCTTGTTTAATCATTAAATCAATTAGTACCTTAAAGGGCCTGCCCCACTTAGGCAATTTTTTTGGCGACTGTCACAGTCGTAGCAGGCCACCGAAAACGCAGTGACTGGACTCCCCCTTACGACAATGTCTACGACACCTACAACCTAGTCAACGTCAAGCTAAGGCAAGCTGCCGACAAGCGGCGACCCAATCGTCGCGACTTAGGACGTCCACCTACGACCACACCTATGACAACCTATGACCACACAGGCGACAACCTACGACAACTGAAATCAACCTACGTCCACCTGCAACAAGCTTTGACCAGCAACGACCCTGAAGACAACTGAAAACAATTCAATCGCTGGTACCTGTCATCGGTTGACGTAGGTTGATGTAGGTAGTCGCCAATGGAATTCACCGGTCAGCACCCAGCGACAACCAATGTCACCTGGGGACAACCTGCATCATCCTGGAGACAACCTACGACCGCACCTAGGACAGGAGAAGACAAGCTACATCAAGCCCATAGTCACCAAAAAGTTTTGAACATTTCAAAATCCAGCGGCAACCAAAAAAACGTTACGACTCTTTAGGCAACTTGAGGAGACTACTCACGACCATACAGGCATTACCCCGCAACAATGTGAAAACAGCCTAGTTGCCTGTAGTCACTGCAAAAATAGTCTAAGTGGGACAGGGGCTTAAATCAAGTCAAAGTCAACATACAAATATATACTCTTGAAATTACCACGTGTTACATCATAACATTGCTGGAGCTTCAGAGATGAGCTGGAAATGGCTGTCAGTCCTGTTGAATTGTCAGGAGAACCATGGCAGTATTTTCATGATGAGCTGCAATACGAATTGCAAATCCTACACAGTATGGCTAGAACAAAGGAATCAGTATGGATAGAACTAAGGAATTGTAAGGGTAAAAATACCCTAATGTGACTTAACTACAGGTCCCCAAACAGTAGTCTGGATATAGGGTGCAAGTTGAATCAGGAGTTAAAATTGGCATGTAGTAAAGGTAATACTACCGTTGTTATGGGAGATTTCAACATGCAGGTAGACTGGGAAAATCAGGTTGGTACTGGACCCCAAGAAAGGGAGTTTGTGTAGTGCCTCCGTGATGAATTCTTAGAGCAGCTTACATTGGAGCCTACCAGGGAGAAGGCAATTCTGGATTTAGTGTTATGTAATGAACCGGATTTGATAAAGGAACTTGAGGTTAAGGAGCCATTCGGAGGTAGAGAACATAATATGGTCAAGTTTAATCTACGATTGGAGAGATAGAAGGGTAAATCAGAGGTGTCAGTTTACAGTTGAATCAAGGGGACTGGAGCCATGAGGGAGGAGCTGGCCAAAGTTGACTGGAAAGATACCCTAGCAGGGATGACAGTGGAACAACAATGGCAGGTATTTCTGGGAATAATACAGAAGGTGCAGGATCAGTTCATTCAAAGAGGAAGAAAGATTCCAAGGGGAGTAATGGGCGACTGTGGCTGGCAAGGGACGTCAGGGACAGTATAAAAATAAAAGAGAAGAAGTACAACGTAGCAAAGATGAGCAGGAAGCAAAAGGATTGGGTAATGTTTAAAGACCAAAAGAAGATAACTAAAAAGGGAATAAGGGGAGAAAAGATGAGGTACGAAGGTAAGCTAGCCAAGAATATAAAGGAGGATAGTAAAAGCTTCTTTAGGTATGTGAAGAGGAAAAAATTGGTTAAGACCAAAGTTAAGACCTTGAAGACTGAAAGAGGTGAATTTATTATGGGGAACAAGGAAATGGCAGATGAGTTGAACAGGCACTTTGGATCTGTCTTCACTAAGGAGGACACAAACAATCTTCCTGATATACTAGTGGCCAGAGGATCTGGGGTGATGGAGGAACTGAAGGAAATCCACATTAGGCAGGAAATGGCGTTGGGTAGACTGATGGGACTGAAGGCTGATAAATTCCCAGGGCCTGATGGTCTGCTTTCCAGGGTAATTAAGGAAGTGGCTCTATAAATCGTGGATGCATTGGTGATCATTTTCCAATGTTCTATAGATTCAGGATCAGTTCCTGTGGATTGGAGATTAGCTGATGTTATCCCACTTTTTAAGAAAGGCAGGAGAGAGAAAACGGGGAATTATAGACCAGTTAGCCTGACATCGGTGGTGGGGAAGATGCCGGTGTCAATTATAAAAGATGAAATAGCAGCACATTTGGATAGCAGTAACAGGATCGGTCCGAGTTAGCATGGATTTACGAAGGGGAAATCATGCTTGACTCATCTTCTGGAATTTTTTGAGGATGTAAGTAGGAAAATGGACAAGGGAGAGTCAGTGGATGTAGTGTACCTGGACTTTCAGAAAGCCTTTGATAAGGTCCCACATAAGAGATTAGTGGGCAACATTAGGGTACATGGTATTGGTAGTAGAGTGCTGATATGGATAGAAAATTGGTTAGCAGACAAGAAACAAAGAGTATGGATTAATGAGTCCATTTCAGAATGGCAGGCAGTGACTAGTGGGGTACCCAAGGCTCGGTGCAGGGATTGCAGCTATTTACAATATACATCAATGATTTAGATGAAGGGATTCAAAGTAACATTAGCAAATTTGCAGATGTCACAAAGCTGGATGGCAGTGTGAACTGTGAGGAGGATGCTATGAGAATGCAGGATGACTTGGACAGGTTGGGCGAGTGGGCAGATGCACAGCAGATGCAGTTTAATGTGGATAATTGTGAGGTTATATCCACTTTGGTAGCAAAAACAGGAAGGTAGATTGCTACCTAAATGGTGTCAAGTTGGGAAAAGGGGAAGTACAACGGGATCTGGGGGTCCTTGTTCATCAGTCAATGAAAATAAGCATGCTGGTACAACAGGCAGTGAAGAAACCAAATGGCATGTTGGCCTTTATAACAAGAGGAGTTGCGTATAGGAGCAAAAGGTCCTTCTGCAGTTGTATGGGGCCCTAGTGAGACCACACCTGGAGTATTGTGTGCAGTTTTGGTCGCCTAATTTGAGGAAGGACATTCTTGCTATTGAGGGAGTGCAGCATAGGTTTATAAGACTAATTCCCGGGATGGCGGGACTAACATATGCTGAGAGAATTTGGCGGCTGGGCTTGTACACTCTGGAGTTTAGAAGGATGAGAGGGAATATTATTGAAACATATAAGATTGTTAAGGGTTTGGACACGCTAGAGGCAGGAAACAAGTTCCCGATGTTGAGGGAGTCCAGAACCAGGGGCCACAGTTTAAGAATAAGGGGTAAACCATTTAGAACTGAGACGAGGAAAAACTTTTTCTCACAGAGAGATGTGAGTCTGTGGAATTCTCTGCCTAAGAGGGCGGTGGAGGCCGGTTCTCTGGATACTTTCAAGAGAGAGCTAGATTGGGCTCTTAAAGATAGCGGAGTCAGGGGATATGGGGAGAAGGCAGGAACGGGGTACTGTTTGGGGATGATCAGCCTGGATCACATTGAATGGCGGTGCTGGCTCGAAGTGCCGAATGGCTTACTCCTGCACCTATTGTCTATTGTCTATTGTCTACACAACTCATTCTCCAAATATTACAAACAGTAACATTCAAGTTGCCCCGAGTTGAAAACAGAAAATTAACGATCACTTCCTTAATCATAAGAATCCTATTTACAAATAAAAGCAGAGATTTGCATCAAGAATTAATAAACTTGTTAAAATATTAATCATGACATAATCTATTAGAAGATCTAATTAGTAGAGTTGGATTCACAGTCTCGCTTCCTCTAATTCAGTAAATAGATATGTTCATGAGAATTAAATATCTATAATTGGATGTTGAAATCCTGCCATGGAGTTGGAGATAGAACCAGGATTTTTTTAATATTAATTTGAAAGAGAAAGAATTTATAAATGAAACATTATTTGAATAGGAATGGCCTGAGGAATAAAGCTCACATAATAATTTGTTAATTACCATGTGTTTTTGTTTGACAGGGGACGCGGAGCGTTTTAGAAAGTGGGGGGGGGGCTGAGCGATCAGTGATCACCGGCCTCGTAGTTACCCGCCGACTGAGGGTGTGGGAGGGACTTTTTGAAATTTGATGTATTAAAATCATGTTTTAGTGTATTGTAGAAGTATGATTTCAATGTTTTTTGTTTTAACTATTTTTAAGATATTGTAGGGCCTATATGAGAGATAGGAGTAGGTTTTAACATTTTTGTTATTGCTCGACCCCCATAAACTGGGGGATAATAATACAGGCTATCCCCCATGTCTAAAAGTGAGAGTATGCTGCAGGTGACCTCACAGGACCACCACGGATCTACTGCCCAGACCCTCGAGTTCTCTGGACCAGGCTGATGTTAAAGGAGTTCCCAGCATATCGGAGAAAGGCATGATACTCACTATTAGGTTGTATTGTTACTGTTTTATTGTTGCTTTAATAAATTATTCATTTTTAATGTTATGTTTTTTCATTACAGTAACATGTTTGTATCATTTCAGTAACTATCATTAAATTTGAAGGATACATGTAGCATCACTCTAATAACCATGTCAGTCTTAGAAAGATATTCCTGTGAAGGAAATTGCCTTTTCTTACCTCTCAAGTTGAGGTTACAATTGGGGCAGCTCTAATGAGGTCTATCTGGGCTGGTCTGTCCCGTTGAGAAATTAGTAAGGGTATAGCTACAGAACATGGCTCATTTGGTCAATAATATCTAATAAGATTGCATCCGAAAAGGGAGGAATGGGTGACGTTTCAGGTCCTTCTTCATTGAGTCTGAAGAAGGGTCTTGATCTGAAATGTCACCTATTTTCTCCAGAGATGCCGTCTCACCCGCAGAGTTACTTCAGGTTTTTGTGTGTATCTTCGGTTTAAACCAGCATCTGCAATTCCTTCCTGCACAGTGACATTTTGAATATTAGAATGAGGTCTCCAATTATATATGGTTAGACCCAGGGCTGTCCAAAAAAAAAATCATTGACCACTTATTGACACAACTAACGTTTTCAGCTGTTGTGCTTAAATACATTGCCCTGTTCCATCACTGTTTCATCAGCCTTATAAAGCAAGCTTCTCTCATGCATCATTCAAAGTCAATGACTTTATTTGTGGTGAACTGTACTATATTTTTATGCCTGTCATACAATTACATATGGCACTGCTTGCATTCCTGAGGCATAAGATATATTCAGATACATTAGAACTGGTATTTGATCAATGCCATTATTTCATTTCCTCAACTGCTCAAGTAGGTACTAAATTCAATATGAAATGTTATTGATTTGCCTGCAATCAGAAGCTTACAAGTGCATTTCCAGGGTCTCAACATCACCAGTATGATGCTGTAATGCTATTCCACTCTTGTCAGTTTTTCTTAGATACATGACTGGGTGCTTCAAATATCTTTCTTTCTGACATTAATTCCCATGGACTCACCGCAATATTTAATCTGTCAAGGAATATGACAATGAATTTGTGGTAGGGCCTTCCACCTGTTAACCTTGCCAGGCATGAGAGCTAGGTAAGGAGCTGTAGAAGAAGTTAAAACTGTTGAACGTATTTGACAGCGGGCTAAACTACACCTGCAGCCTACCTGACTGCCAAAGGTCTCAGACCTGTGATTATTTCTGTTCTTAACATTCACAAACATTCCAAAACTATGTAAAGTTAAGTAAATTGCCAGCAGCTTAATTAAAATCTATTGAGCATCTTGAAACACAATGCAAATGTCACTATTTGAAAAGTAAAAAAAACTGTATAAAATAAAACATTTACTTAAACCCATGTAATTAAAAAGATAAAGTGATTTGTTAATGGATAGTCCTCTCCATTAATACCATGCCAACGTTAACCCATTATTTGAGCAGTTTCTGCAGCATGGTGCTGGAAAATGGCCATTGGTGAACTGCCAACTTCCCATCCAAAAATCCTAACTGAAACGTCACCAATCTCTGTTCACTAGATATGCTGCCTGACCTGCTGAGTAACTCTAGCACGGTCAGCTTTTTGTTGTTGGAAACCAGCATCTGCAGTTCCTTGTGCCAAATTCCAGCATCTGCAGTTCTGTCCTACTCATTTTGTCTGCCAACTTTTACCATTATAATTGGAAGAGCACTCAAACAAAGACAGTTGCATAAAAGGGATGAAAACACATCGTGGTGAAGGAACTCAGTGGGTCAGGCAGCATCTGTGGAGGGAGTGAACAAACAATGTTTCGGTTTGGGACCCTTCTTCAGTCTGACTGCAGAAGAGGGAGGAAAGTTGGAAAAGAGAGGTGAGTGCATTGACAAAGCCTGGCAAGGGATAGGTAGATACATATGAGTGGGGTTAATTGGAAGATGGGTGGAGATCTTTAATACTGGGTGGTTAACACATTGCTACTGGACTCCTGGTGAAACACTAACCTGTGTTAGAATCCCAGCATCAAGTCCTGCAGAGCTACCTGCTGTACTTCAATTTGTTCAGTTGCAGATCCAGCCATTTCAATTGAGTGCAACAGATGGAGATGTAAACAAGTATACGGCGGCGCAGTAGTAGATTTGCTGCCTTACAGCTCCAGAGACCGGGGTTCGATCCTGACTGCAGGCACTGTCTGTATGAAGTTTGTACGTTCTCCCCATGACATGCATGGGTTGTCTTCGGGCTTCCTCCCACACTCCAAAGGCATTCTGGTTTGCAGATTTATTGGCTTGGTAAAATTGTAATTTTGTCCCTAGTGTGTGTAGGATAGTGTTAGTCTGCAGGGACCGCTGGTCGGCATAGACTCGGTGTGCCAAAGAGCTTGTTTCCATACTGCAACTATAAACTAAACTAAACTAAATTAAAATATAAGTTCATTTTCCATATTTTTAATTTTATCGTTTTTGGTTTAATTGCTTCTTAAGTGGTAAGTAATAATGCTTAAGTAATAACATTTAGTAATTAAGTGTTTTACTGTATTTTTAAATAATCCAAGTAATTTTTATTGGTAATTTTCGTATTTAATGGATTTTCACAGGTGAATTCACAGATATTAGATTGCCTTAGCTTTGACATCCAGTGAGCCTGGGTCTCCAAACATTTCGGGGAGCCACCCTGCAATTTTGCTCAGAAAGAATAGGACACGAGGACAGATGAGTTTGGGGAGCTTGCTGTTCAGTTGCGGATTCAGGCCAACAGCTCTTAGGTGATTTGGAGCCAATATCATTTTGCTTCTACGATGCACCTCGGAGTGTTTTACCATTACTGGGCATGATACTCGAAAGCAAATCCACATAAAGCACGAGATTAACAGAAAGCCACAGTTAAAAACCTCATCGACTGCCAAACAATAAATCTCAGCACAAAAAATGAATGCTGCCATTGGGTTGTTATGTTACTCACTGTGTTTAACAAACTGCTAACTAGTTTCTGCAATCCTTTAAGTGGCATTAGAAGATTTTTATCTATAGTGAGTAAAGCATAAATGCTTGAACAGTAAGAAGTCCAAAGATTGAACCCACGATGATAGTGTAGGATAGCATGTTTAGTTTAGTTTAGAGATACAGCGCGGATACACGGTCACTGGATCTGCGCCTATCAACAATCCCGGCATATTAACACTATCCTACACACACTAGGGACAATTTTTAGATTTACCAAGCCAATTTACCTACATAACTGTACACCGTTGGAGTGTGGAAGGAAACCGAAGACCTCAGAAAAAACCCACGCAGGTCAAAGGGAGAACTTGTATGTACTCTAATTGTTTTAAATTACTTCAATTTATACCACAGATATTTTTGAATTAAGGCAGGAGTTACACACATATTGTACCATTATTAAAATATTTTGTAGCACGTATAATCATCAAAATATCATTACATTGAAATTCAAGTGCTGCATTACTGGCAGATGCATTGAATGAAATTATTTGCTTCCCACTTTGATGGTGATCATTCGTGTGTAAATGTAAACAGCTTAATGTTGCCATTAAAGTAGCAAACAAAATGAATTTGTGTGAACAATGATGTTATAAGGCAAAGTGTAATTGCTCACAAATGTGGATAATGGGATGCAACATTTTTCCATATAAATTGGGGAACGAAAATTATAATTCCCAAATCCAATTTTATTTTTTTACTTTCTATTTATTTTATTTTTTAAGCTGCTAGCTTCGAACAGTTTCACAATGAACTAAGTGACAGTCGAGCAGACAACCCTGAGGAGATTTCGCAATGGAGGGTACAAAACATGCAGGAAGGAACTGCAGATGCTGGTTTAAACTGAAGATGGACACAAAAATCTGGAGTAATTCTGCGGGTCAGGTAGCATCTTTGGAGAAATGAATAGGTGATGATTTGGGTCCAGACCCTTCTTCCGACTGGGGAAGGGATTCGACCCGAACATCACCCATTCCTTTTCTCCAGAGGTGCTGCCTGACCCGCTTCTTCCTCTTGTCGAGTCCACACACAAGATTAGAAGTTGTTCAGCCAGGGCTGAACACACTTCTCGGCATCTGCACACATTGGTATCTGTCTTGTCGCTTCCTATGCTTCTTGTGTGTGGTGGTTGAAAGATTGACGGAAACTGGGCCGCGACGTGAACGCTCTTTCCTTGGCCCCGCCTGACCCGTTGAGTTACTCCAGATTTTTGTGTCCATCTTCAGTTTAAACCAGCATCTGCAGTTCCTTCCTGCATGTTTTGTTTTCTAACAAGTGACAGTCTCACTTGCAAAAAAGCTTTGATATTTAACCAATTTTAACCCCCAACGCCCTCTGAGATGTCTTTTCCCTTTGCATTTTAGGGTGTTATAGATTTCTACAGGTTAGAAGCTGATTAATTCCAAATTGTTGGGTTTAATTGGCCTCAACTTGTTTACCAGGAGTACCCTCGCTGATTGTGTAGTAATATTTGCACTGCTCTCCAGAACGAGCCAAGCCTCCAGCCAAGCTGTTGTCCAACAAAATTGGCAACCACACAACAATGTGGAAAATTTGCCCAGTTTTATCCTTTCTATAAAAGCAGAAATGATACCCAGTCAATTGCTATCCCAGACATCAGCAAAGTGTTTTCAACCATGCTATTATCTGACATATTCATTTGTCTGTAAAATGCTCATTGACATTCTGTTCAGACCAAGCTAGGAATTAACCCATGCATACAACAGGGATGAATGAAGTGAGAATAGCAGATCTGATTATGGTGTCAGAGTCCAGACAAATTGATTGGAATCCAAGGGAAAAAAATCAATATGGTTTGGAGGGATAGTTAATGCAAATGAAATTAGCTGTGGTTATTTGAGGTCAATATTATTCGAACAAGGTCTTCACCTTGATTGGCTCAAGGGAACGTTGACGCCGACCCAAAAGTCAAGTCCATTCATTGGCTCCAACTACCTGCTCGCCACGTGGGAAGGATTGATTGGGTTGGGGGAATGGATTGCATTGGGGGAACGGGTGAGTGGTGGAAGAAGGTTGCGTTGTGGAAGCGGGTGAGTGGTGGAATATTGTGTTGGGGAAACGGGGCCCAACGTGTCAGGGGGGGATGTGAAGGGGAGAGGGGTTCTGGAGGGTGGGAGGGAGTGACTGAGGGTAGGGAGTGACTGAGGGTAGGGGAAAGGAGAGGGAGGGAGAGGTGAAGGAGGGAGTGGAGGATGGGAGGAGGTGAGGGGAGAGGGAGGGTGAAGAGGAGGGGGGGAGTGTTGAGGGATGAAGAGAAATGAGCCGCGCATGCACAGTTGGGGGCTATGGGTGAGTGGTGGGAAAGGGTGATGGGGTGATTGGCTCCGGGGGGCGCCTGACTCCCTGGTGAGCGCTGACGCTGCATTCGGGGACCAGCCCAACGGGTCCCACTTGGTCTAGTCTTACATAAAATGGTCAGGCTCAGACTGAAGGCCATTTACAGCATATTTATTTATTTACCAGGAACAAAAAAAAAAATTCAATCCATCAGGTCCATGCTAACCTAGGATGTGCAGTCAGGGGAGGAAGGGGAGGCAGAGCCTCACCTGTCATACTTCCAATGAAAATAGCTGTTAATAAAAGTTAAAAAAAAATAAATAAAATAAAATAAATATAAAGATTTTTCCGCTGATCTGTGTTATGAATGTCATTTCTATATGAATCTAATCATTTTTTATAGTCAAAATCGCCAAATTTTCACAGCTCCGCTCAGCGAAGAGCTGAGCCTCCGCTCTGATTGCGCAACCCCTCAGAAACTGCATGGAGCTCGGGCAATAAGCGTGTGCCTGTTACTATCTCTATGTATGTCATCAATGTAATGTTTGTAGATCCTTTCATTACATGTCCTTACCTTTCATAGTCCAGGTAGCTTATTTCACATATAAATATATTAAATTTAGGCTCACTGGTCTCATCATAAAACTGCAATGAAAAAGCTGTAGGGGAGGCAGCGATCACATCTGCCTCACAAGGGGGCGTGTCTTGAGCCCAGTGGAGGATGAGCGAGCATCAATTACGTAGGCTCACGTATTTGACGCTGCCTCGCTCTCCCTCCATGTTAGCTAGCTTCAGCAGCGGCGGCGCAGACTGGTACATTGATTTGTAGCGGCCGATTCGGAGGCTCTGGGCCATTGAGAGCTCCCAATTGGGCCCCACGCTGGAGTAATCTGCTCTTGGCTCGGGACCCTGGCATCCACTCCCGCAGCCGGCACTCTCCCTCCCTTCTCTCCTTCCCTTCCCTCCCTCCTTTCCCTTCTTCCCTCCCTCCCTTCTCTCCTTCCCTCCCTCCTTCCTCTCTCTCTTTTCTCTTCTCCTTCCCTCCCTTCTTTCTCTCCTTCCCTCCCTCCCTTCTTTCTCTACTTCCCTCCCTCCCTTTTCTCCTTCCTCCCTTCTCTCCCTCCCTCCCTTCTCTCCCTCCCTCCCTTCTCTCCTTTCCTCCCAGACACGTCACACACAGACAATTAACACACACACACACACACACACACACACACACACACACACACACACACACACACACACACACACACACACACACACACACACACACACACACACACACACAACTAACACACACACACAACTAAGTTAGGATGGGGTAGAAGCCAGTGCATCCCCAGCCATTGACCTCACCGCACGTCACTGATGCCAACATCATTCCTTTACCCCCTCCCCTTATTTTCCTGAACCCCTAAGTTAATATTGAGGGTGGTGGGTACTGAGTTGTCGAGTGTAAAGGGTGAGGTTGAAGATTTTTGTGTGAAAGTGATTGAAGTAGAAAATCAGTCATGATATTGTATGTTGTTGTAGGCTTGAGATGCCTCAGGGTCTATTCTTCTTATTTTTCATGTCTTTATGTTGTTGGTATTGGCACGACTTCATTATACGCGAGGAATGTACAATTCTGTGTGGGTGCGCGCTTGTTGACAATAACATTCTCAGATCAACTGTTCAATTTCATTTGTGGTGTTTACTACTTATCTTTCTAGTTTAAAGCACTGTATTTTCAGAGTTACCAGATAGAATCATATAGTCATAGAGTGATACAGTGTGGAAACAGGCCCTTCGGCCCAACTTGCCAACACCGGCCAGAATGTCCCAGCTACATTAGTCCCACCTGCCTGCTCTTGGTCCATATTCCTCCAAACCTGTCCTATCCATGGTACCTGTCTAACTGTTTCTTACATAATGAGATAGTCCCAGCCTCAACTACCTCCTCTGGCAGCTTGTTCCATAAACCCACCACACTTTGTGTGAAAAAGTTACCCCATGGATTCCTACTAAATCTTTGTCACTTCACCTTGAACCTATGTCCTCTGATCCTCGATTCCCCTACTGTGGGCAAAAGACTCTGCGCTCCAAGGAATTGAGTTTATTGAGTTTATTCCCTTCCCACCCGAACCACACCTTCCCTTGCAACTGCAGGAAATGCTACACTTGTCGCTTTACCTTCCCCCTTGACTCCATTCAAGGACCCAAGCAGTCTTTCCAGGTGTGGCAGAGGTTCACCTGCACCTCCTCCAACCTCATCTATTGCATCCGCTGCTCTAGGTGTCAGCTGCTCTACATCGGTGAGGCCAAGCGTAGGCTTGGCGATCGCTTCGCTGAACACCTCCGCTCGGTTCGCATAACCAACCTGATCTCCAGGTGGCTCAGCACTTCAACTCCCACTCCCATTCCGAATCCGACCTTTCTGACCTGGGCCTCCTCCATGGCCAGAGTGAGGACCACCGTAACTTGGAGGAGCAGCACCTCATATTTTGCTTGGGCAGTTTGCACCCCAGCGGTATGAACATACGTTTTTCCCATTGAGGGTAGGGAAGTTTCAAACAAGAGGGCATGACATGAGAATTAAGGGACAGAGGTTTCGGGGTAACGTGAGGGGGAACTTCTTTACTCAGAGGATGGTGGCTGTGTGGAATCAGCTTCCAGCAGAAGTGGTGGAGGCAGGATCAATTTTAACATTTAAGAGTAAAGTGGATAGGTATATGGACGTGAAGGGAATGGAGGGGTATGGTCTGAGTGCAGGTAGATGGGACTAGGGGAAAACAAATGGTCGGCACGGACTGGAAGGGCTGAGAGGGCCTGTTTCCGTGCTGTAATTGTTATATGGTTATATGGTTATAACATTGACTTCTCTAATTTCAGGTAGTTCCTACTTTCTCCTCCCCTTCTCAGCTCTCCCTCAGCCCACTGGCTCCACCTCTTCCTTTATTCTTCCTGCCCCCCTCCCCCCCCCCCACCCTCACATCAGTCTGAAGAAGGGTTTTGACCCGAAACGTTGCCTATTTCCTTCGCTCCATTGATGCTGCCTCACCCGCTGAATTTCTCCAGCATTTTTGTCTTCCTTCGATTTTCCAGCATCTGCAGTTCCTTCTTAAACATCCTCCTAAATCTTCTCTGAACCCTTTCAAACTTGACAATATCTTTCTTCTAACATGGTGTCCAGAACAGAACACAATATTCTAAATGCAGTCTCACCAACGTCTTATACAACTGCAACATGACCTCCCAACTTCTGTATTCAATACTAATGAAGGTCAATGTGCCAAAAGCATTTTTGACTACCTTATCTACCTGCGACTCGACCTTCAAGTAACCATGCACCTGCACTCCGATCCCTCTGTTCTACAACACTCCCCAGAGGCCTACCATTTGCTTTGTATGTCCTGCCCTTGTTAGACATCCAAAAATGCAACTTCTCTGTATTAAATTCCATCAACCATTCCTCAGCCCACCTGGCCAATCGATCCAGACCCTGCTGCAATCTTCCACAACCGTCTTCACTATCTGGAAAACCACTCACTTTTGTGTCATCAGCAAACTTGCCAATCTTGCCCTGTACGTTCTCATCCAAATCATTGATGTAGATGACAAACAGTAATGGGCCCAGCACCGAACCCTGAGGCACACCACTAGTTACAGATAAACTACCGTTCTCATGTGTTGCTTAGCTGCAGTGGATGGCAGGTTGCAAGTTTCACTCTCATTTGTGTTGAGTCAGCTGAAAGGTGAAGAGTTGCAGAGGTGCAGAAAAATATTGAAGGAACTTAACTTGATTGAATGTTCAGGTACCAGTCCGGTAAATCTGCACTCTCAGTACAGCAAGCATGTCCTTTTTCCACTACTCATCACAGTATTTAATCTTTCAACATTGGACATCAGAATACCCTTTCGATTTTTTTCTACTTTTCATGGGCATGCTAACACAGTACTTAAGACTTTACATCCTTACTGATTCCAATTGTATCCTCTATGACTACTACCTATTGGCCACACTTGCTTTATCGTTACATGCCTCATCTTACGCAACATGTTGTCAGCTTATTGTGAGGTGCGTGATGAAATTGAGTTGAGTTATTATCACATGTACTGAGGTACAGTGAAAAGCTTTTGTTTTATGCTATCCAGTCAGTGGAAAGATAATACTTGATTACAATTGAGCCATGCACAGTGTACCAGACTGATTCCTGGGATGGCAGGACTTCCATATGAAGAAAGACTGGATAGACTCGACTTGCACTCGCTGGAATTTAGGAGATTGAGGGGGGATCTTATACAGATTTACAAAATTCCTAAGGGGTTGGACAGGCTAGATGCAGGAAGATTGTTCCCGATGTTGGGGAACTCCAGAACAAGGGGTCACAGTTTAAGGATAAGGGGGAAGTCTTTTAGGACCGAGGTGAGAAGATCATTTTTCACACAGAGAGTGGTGAACCTGTGGAATTCTCTGCCACAGAAGGTAGTTGAGGCCAGTTCATTGGCTATATTTAAGAGGGAGTTAGATGTGACCCTTGTGGCTAAAGGGATCAGGGGGTATGGAGAGAAGGCAGGTACAGGATACTGAGTTGGATGATCAGCCATGATCATATTGAATGGTGGTGCAGGCTCGAAGGGCCGAATGGCCTACTCCTGCACCTATTTTCTATGTTTCTATGATTCTATGATAAAGGGAATAACGTGAATAACATTTAGTGTGAGATAAAGCCCAGTAAAGTCTGATCAAAGATAGTCTCAGTGTCTGGTGAGGTAGATAGTAGCTCAGGATTGCTCTCCAGTTGCTGGTAGGATGATTCAGTTCAGTTCAGGCACATATTAACCAGACTACACAGCGAAGAAACTTCCACATGTTTAGCTAGACAACCAGCACAGGATATCCTAACATTCTGAAAACACTCGCCATATCAGAAGATTCTTATCTTGCCTGATATCAAGGTTAAATCCTGACTTTCAGTGCTGTGTGGAGTTTGCATGTTCGCCCTCTTATCAATGTGTGCTCCAGTTTCTAGCCCTTCCAGCACCTCCAGGATTATGATGCCTGGCTATAGCTCCAGGAAAAAAGATATACAATGCCAAAGCTCCCAAACAAAATCCACTCACACACATTGCACTTTATCTGTTTATTTTACTTCGGAGTCATGTGAGTGATTCTGTGAAGAACCCCGTCTAGGCCGCATGCACGTCAGTACGTCAGCCGCACTGGCGCAAGCACCAGACTGGCAGGACAGAGCTCCTGCCAGCGGTAAGTTAAACCTAGAGATAAGTTCGTTTTTACTTACCAGGGGGTTTTTCAGGCAGGAGCCTCTCTTCACAGAGGTTTTCCTGCCAGTTTCACAGTCCGACGAGTGTACTGGTTATGGACTGTGGGAAAACCCAGACTGACCGCGGAAGCAGATAACCATCAAAAAGATCGGGTTGCGAGATAAGGAGCCACTAACAAGGCAGTCAGCGGCTCCCAGCCTTGTGGGATGCCATGGAATGGCAAGGAATTAATGCAAGAGTCGCTGACAGTGCAGTCAGCGGCACCCAGCCTGCGAGGATGCTGTGGAACGGCAGAGTCACTGACAGTGTGGTCAGTGGCTCACAGACGTTGCTCCCCAAGCAAGGAATAAAATTTGACTCATTCAGCCCTATTTGGACTCGGGTGAGTCGGGCTACAAAGGGTTTCTCTTAATAATAAAAATTATGTATGTTACAGTGTTTTTCTTAAGCTAAAGGCAAAGTTAAAGTCATAAAAAGTTATTGTTATATGTCTCTGACAATGCAATCTTTGTTCTTTAGCACAAGTTGCGTGAATTGTTTTAACCCTTCACAGGTAAAGCTGTACACTAAAATTGTTGATTTAGTGAGCTTACACTGTCATAGCACGGGCCTATGGGACAGGCCGTGCCAGCAGCGCCTGACAGAGCTGCTTCATGTATGAAAGTGCTGGCCTACGGGAGAGCTGTGCCAGCAGCGCCTGATACTGGGCTGTTTCATGTGAAAAAGCGCCGGCCTTTACAAAAGGCGGCGCCAGCAATGCCTGGGACAGGGCATGTCTTCCTCCATTTTTTGCCTCATTAGCCGGTTCTTAAAACAGTCAGCAGGACCTCGCTTGGGTTCGTACTGTTGGACTGGCTAGGCAGCCATGTTGCCTGCTTCATCAGGCATAATGGCACAACGGTATACGGTTATTCCAAAAAACAAAAGCTTGCTGGTTCAAACTGTGGTTCAGGAGACCGGCCTTTGCACAATAATTGACTTACACATTTTGAATGGATTGACTCATGCCTCAGGTTGTCACATCAAGCCATGAATGTACTCACTGCAGAGTGCAGGAATAGCACCCAAAAAAGCAGTACATTCCTATTGAGGGGATCAGAAGTGATTTTGTTTAAATGTTAATGTTACATTTAATACAGTACAGATTACTGACATTTTCCAGTTCATTCTTAAATGGTATTGACCATAATTCAGTTATAGAGACGCTACGGCTGCAACAATAGGGAACTACTCTGTCGGGTTCAACCCAGATATTGAGTTGTAAAAAAAGATCTTGTCACAAGTTCTCCTAATACAAGATTATGCAGTTGGTTATTGAAAATGTGTGAACATTACTTCACCAAGGGGTTCCAGCTACATCTTTAGTTATGACACTAATATCAGCAC
This sequence comes from Okamejei kenojei, assembly GCA_035221665.1. Classification (NCBI taxonomy): domain Eukaryota; kingdom Metazoa; phylum Chordata; class Chondrichthyes; order Rajiformes; family Rajidae; genus Okamejei; species Okamejei kenojei. Next base: position 37,132,394 of record CM069146.1, read on the forward strand.
AATGACGGCAAGCATTGCAAACGCTGTGGCTAGATAGGATGGAATTGGCTGCAGGTGCCATTACATTTTACATTCTGGTCTACACAAGCAGAGCAGACCAGGGGTAGCATGATTTAAGATCATTTTTTGGATACCCCACAGTCACACATCTATGTTATCAAGGCCATCAGAATCCTAAGAAGTGTGGAATCAGCATTGTTTATAAACCAACAAACAACTACACAAAGGAAGGTCGGTTCAGACCATTTCAAGGTGGCTGCAGCAGGTTCTGGGTTATGCAGGTATGAACACTGACGATTGTCTATCTCATTCCGCCAGGTCAGCATCAACGTCAGCGGCCAGGACAATGGACATGCCCATCGACCATATCCTCGCAACCGCAGGATGGTCAACTAAATTGTTTTAAAAAAATGTTCCATAGGCCGGTTACTGACCCGGGGTTTTGCCCAATCTGTTTGCGTCCACTTTAGCCTCCCCAGAGTTACAGAGGTTGCTACTGATTTCTTTATTAACGCAAACCATTAATACATGTGAATCAATATCATGCTAATGCATTTTGATTATTCACTCATCCTGAGTCAATCGATGCAGTGAGATGACGAGATTTCGATCTTTATCCTCTCTCATAAAGATCATCTGGTAGTTCTCGAGTCACGCATCTTAATATGTCACTTCAGTGAATGTTATTTGTGATTTCATACTGCTGCTTTGAAGATTGACGTGCATGCGGCCTAGACGGGGTTTTTCACATGATCACCAACATAACTCCTCATAAAATCAAGATCAAACTTCAAACTGGTAAGCTTGTTTAATCTTACTATTTATGTGTGTATATATTCTATGGTATATGGACACACTGATCTGATCTGTTGTGCTGCAGCAAGAAATAATTTCATTGTCCTATCTGGGACACATGACAATAAACTCTTTTGATTTGACTTGAAAATTAAAAGAACTTTGACTAATGTTGAGGGGAAAATTTACAATGCAAAAACATTTTTTCTTAAAGCCCCATACTAGTAGACCGCCTCACCTAACATCTGAACAAGGGTCTCGACCCAAAATGTCAGCTATTCCTTTCTCCAGAGATGCCAGCTGACCCGTTGAGTTACCTCAGCATTTTATGGCTATCACCTAACATCATCACTGGGTGCAGATACAAAATTTTGGAGTAACTCAGCAGCATCTCTGGAGAGAAGGAATGGGCGACGTTTCAGATCGACGTGAACCTGCCTAAATGGTAAGACTTTAAGTGATGTGACATCCATATAAAATCATGCTTCGATATTTGTGGTTGTAGGCTCAACCCTAATTAAAATGCCAGAAAACACTTCTGCAGACATTTATCAATCAGGCGAATTTGTTATCCAATATAAACCATGTGGGAAAGAGAGGCAATTACAAATTTTAAGTGTATTAAGAAGAGAGTCATCCATGTGATCATTTTATATGCATTTAATTTTTGAGCCATCTTATTCTTCAAATGGAATCAGGTGTTTGGTCATCATTGGTAATCTTTTGCATTTTAAATTACATTTTCAAATCGAATATGAACCATGTTCAGTCTGCTGTATCCCAGCTCTTTGAATTTGCATGCTACTTGATTGAAATTTACCTTCCATTTGAAGGTAATGTTTTAATTAGAATTTTACACTTAGGTTGAGTTTGGATGAGGTGTTCAGTGGTGCTGTTGGAGAACTTATTTTCATTAACTTTGCATTGGATTAACAAAGCTTGACTAAAGAAAAGGTAACTTAATTGAAGACAGACCGCCTTTGTATTAACCAAGGGCGGCACGGTGGCGCTGAGTTGCAGCCTGACAGCACTTACGGCCCCAGAGACCCAGGTTCAAACCTGACTGCGGGTACTGTCTGTACGGAGTTTGTATGTTCTCTCCATGACCGCCTGAGTTTTCTCCGAGATCGGTCAGCTAGGTTCAAACCTGACTGCGGGTACTGTCTGTACGGAGTTTGTATGTTCTCTCCATGACCACCTGGGTTTCCTCCTACACTCCAAAGACATACAGGTTTGTAGGTTAATTGGCTTGGTGTATGTGTAAAAGTGTCGCTAGTGTGTGAAGCATCATGTTAATATGCGGGGTGATCGCTGGTCAGTCCGGACTCGGTGGGCCGAAGGGCCTGTTTCCGTGCTGTATCTCTAAACTAAACTGAATGTATTAAAGAATAACTCTCGACTTTCCATCCCCTGTCTATGAAAAAATTAGTAAACAGTCTCATCTCATGACACCCGTCCACGACTTGATATGTTATTGATGTTCCCCAAATTGAAATTACCAGACACTCTAAATTTCAAACAAAGGGGAAGACATCATGGAGAGGATTGCAATCCATGAAGGAATAATAAATTGTGATTCCATTCACTGTGACATTCCACTTAACCTGATTAATCTACTTTCTCAATTGCCCTGAGGGAGGATATCCATCTCATTCTCGACCATTCATTTCTGCCACAGATGGAGGGGTGGGTGGGAGATGATGAGAACGACTATTTCAATGAGAGATTAATGGTGCATTTATACTTCCCACAGCGAATTGAGTGCACATGGTTTTGATTGGTTTGGAAGGCTGATTCCCAATGGGATTTTAAAATCTGTAGTTGTGACATCAAACTTTTGAATGTCATATTTCTCTGCAATTTCAAGTGTTGCTAATAGTGCAGTAGACATTTGTATGCAACAATTGCACTCCATTTTGGTATTTCTTCAAGGGCAAAGCCTCGTTGTTTTTGATGTGCTCCAAGCCACTTCATCTTCAAATATCCACTATTAATCAGTGATGGCACGGTACTCTAAAGCTACTTGAGTAAATTGAAACTTGTATTTTTAATGACCCATAAGGGGAGTAAAGCAACAGCAAACACTAGTATGGCATCTTGCATCAAGCAAACATTAATGGGCTCTTGAACGTTCAAGTTATTTTATAGAATCATAGAAAATAGGTGCAGGAGTAGGCCATTCAGCCCTTCGAGCCTGCACCGCCATTCAATATGATCATGGCTGATCATCCAACTCGGTATCCTGTGCCTGCCTTCTCTCCATACCCCCTGATCCCTTCAGCTACAAGGGTCACATCTAACTCCTTCTTAAATATAGCCAATGAACTGGCCTCAACTACCTTCTGTGGCAGAGAATTCCACAGACTCACTACTCTCTGTGTGAAAAATGATCTTCTCATCTCGGTCCTAAGAGACTTCCCCCTTATCCTTAAACTGTGACCCCTTGTTCTGGAGTTCCCCAGCATCAGGAACAATCTTCCTGCATCTAGGCTGCCCAACCCCTTAAGAATTTTGTAAATCTCTATAAGATCCCCCCTCAATCTCCTAAATTCAAGCGAGTACAAGCCGCTTCTATCCAGTCTTTCTTCATATGGAAGTCATATTAATGCCATCCCAGGAATCAGTCTGGTGAACATTCTCTGTACTCCCTCTATGGCAAGAATGTATTTCGTCAGATTAGGAGACCAAAACTGTATGCAATACTCCAGGTGTGGCCTCACCAAAACCCTGTACAACTGCAGTAGAACCTCCCTGCTCTTGTACTCAAATCCTTTTGCTATGAATGCCAACATACCATTTGCTTTCTTCACAGCCTGCTGCACCTGCATGCCTACTTTCAATGACTGGTATACCATGACACCCAGGTCTCATTGCATGTACCCTTTTCCTAATCGGCCACCATTCAGATAATAATCTACCCTCCTGTTTTTGCCGCCAAAGTGGATAACCTCACATTTATCCACATTATACTGCATCTGCCATGCATTTGCACACTCACCCAGCCTATCCAAGTCACCTTGCAGCCTCCTAGCATCCTCCTCACAGCTAACACTGCCCCCCAGCTTCGTGTCATCCGCAAACATGGAGATGTTGCATTCAATTCCCTCATCCAGATCATTAATATATATTGTAAATAGCTGGGGTCGCAGCACTGAGCCTTGCGGTACCCCACTAGTCACTGCCTTCCATTCTGAAAATGACCCGTTTACTCCTACTCTTTGCTTCCTGTCTGCCAGCCAGTTCTCTATCCACATCAATACTGAACCCCCAATACCGTGTGCTTTAAGTTTGTATGCTAATCGATTATGTGGGACCTTGTCGAAAGCCTTCTGAAATGGCGACTAAACATTTTTTTTAAAAGCAAAGAATCATCAGATTTACTTTATGTTCCATAAAAGAAGGATGTGAGTAAAGAAGAACACTGAGAAATAGTTCACTCACTCTCTATATAATTAAAAATCTAATCTTGACCACTTCTTGTCTGCGATGTATATTGATTTCAGAAAAAAACGCTACCCTATATCGCTATGATTTCTGGGCATCTTACTCACACTCCTCCTCCGCTGAGGCAGCCAGGAGGATTTTTCCGATCCATTAAAAATAAAAAAGTTATGAGTGTTTAAAAAATCTTGAGATAAGCCAGCTGATTGGTCCTCTCACCTGTCAATCACCATGATGAAGATAACGCCCCTTCTGGGGGGAGGGCAGGACTATAAAACCCCGGATGCCTGGACGTTAGTCAGTCACTCTGAAAGATCGTGAGGGAGAGGCCACAACTCTGATTCTGCTGTGAGTCTACTGAACTGTACGTCTACTCTTTAAATGTGGTTTATGTTGTTATGTGCTTGATGTGGTTAACCCTTTATTGCATACAATAAATGATTTGTTAGCCAGCAATGTGCTTGCAATGAATGATGATTTGTTAACCCTGAATGAGCTTGCAATAAATGATTTGTTAGCCAGCAATGTGCTTGCAATGAATGTTAAGTTGTTAACCCTTCATGTGCTTGCAATAAATGACTTGTTAGCCAGCAATGTGCATGCAATGAATGATGATTTGTTATCCCTTAATGTGCTTGCAATAAATGATTTGTTAGCCAGCAATGTGCTTGCAATGAATGATGATTTGTTAACCCTTAATGTGCCTGCAATAAATGATTTGTTAGCCCTTAATGAAATGAAATTAGTTGTTTGGCCTGCCCTGTGCTTTTGTTTTTGCTTTGGATTTGGCTTTGCTTTGTTTGAACTCGCCTGAAATGAAAGCAAATGGATTGTATTGTTGGCTGGCTGTGCCTGCCCTGTGCTGGATTTGACTTGAAATGGCCCCCCAAAACTGCATTAATAGATTCATGACTCGTTTAAGAAATTTAAGTTTCTTTTTACCACTGAAAAATAAACCTTTTAAGGCACCATGGTTTAAAGGGAAAAGAGATGGTTAAAGGATGGAAATGAACATCAGTCTTGAAATTATTGAGAAAACAGAATTATGAGATTAAATAGAAGTTTGGGTTTACACACATTGATTATATATAAGGATATATTCCTTTACATAAATCACATTTGGAGATCTGTAAAATCTGTAATGCTATATGTTGGACATTGACAACAGAATAAGAACAACTTGCCTTTGTGAAGGGATATTTACCACCTTAGGACAAGTCAATTGTAGTCACCATTGCGAAGTAGGAAATACAGCAGCAAAAGGTCTGAATAGCATAACTCGTTCTTACCTACCTGCTGTAATTTTTCACCCCATTTTTAATCAATTATTTGCCTTCCTCTGCCTTAAAATATTCAAAGGCACAGCTTCCACCCCACTCTTCCTCCATGCTGTTTGTGTCTGCTCCATTCTCTCTCACAAGTGAAAACATCACCTCCATGTCCACTTTATGAAGCACTCTGAGGACTGTGCATGTTCCCGTTCAGCCCTCTCTTACTTTTCCAACCTCCAGTGGAGATCTGGAGGTTGGAAGTAAATCTTTGAACTACTTGAACCATCAATATTTCTCCCTAAATAAAGAGATCAGTACTGAACACAGCCCTCATCAAAGCCCCACGTAACTGATGGAAAATCACCTGACTTTTGCATTCAACTCCCCTGTCAATAAATAATTTCACTCTATCAGCTTTCCTAATGATTGCTGTATTTACACACACACTTGTCCCATCATTGCATGAGGACATTCAGATATCTGTGTATCTCAGAGCTCTGCTCATTATAGTTACCGTCCAGCAGAAAAAAAATAAAAAGCATATATAAGATAACATGATATTGTTTTTTTTCAGCCAATGGAACAATTTCCAAATATACTCCATTTGTCACTTGAATTTGGTAATACGTGCTTTCAAGCTTTTGTATTTCTGCCCAACAAGAGAGGGGAGAATAAAGAATGACCAGGGTGCAAATGGTGTAGGAAGGATCTGTAGATGCAGGTTTACACTGAAGATAGACACAAAATGCTGGAGTAACTCAGCTGGACATGCAGCATCTCTGGGGAAAAGGAATGGATGACGTCACCCATTCCTTCTCTCCAGAGATGCTGCCTGTCCCACTGAGTTACTCCAACATTTGTGCCCAACATAGGGTCCTTGATTAAGTTGGCAGCACTATGTATAAGTGCAGTTGATGGAGGGAGGGGGAGACTGTTTATGTGATGGACTATGCTACATCCACAATTCACTGTAGTCCTGGGCAGAACTGTTGCTAAACCAAGCTGTGATGCATCATGATAGGGTGTCTTCTAAAGTGCATTTGTAGGAGTCATTGGAGACATGCCAACGTCTCTAGTCTTCTGAGGAAGTAGCAAAGTATGACCCTCTAATATCAAAAGGAACAAACATTAGGTTTATAATGATACAGTTCTCACAATGAACCCACACAAAGTCATACTATTGAGGTACTTAAGTTACTCCCTCAATCCTTTGATTCAGATCTTTCAACCTGAAGACTCTGATGCCCTGGGTCTACAATAAATAGGTCACTTGCAGATGAATGGAATTAAGATGTTGATTATCAAACCGACCTACTTGGCTAATGTTAGACTATATGACTCATAATGTAACCCTGCAGTGAAATAGACTGCACATCGATTGCTTCATATTCAAAATTCTAATTCCTACAGATATTCTCTGTCCTGGTTGTCTCTGAATATTGCGTGGAATGGTAATTATCCTAATACATACTCACCATAGTTTGTGATTCTTCATCTTGAAGCCCAGAGGGCTGATGATATTGACCCATTCAGTAATTATTCTAAAGATCATTGTCCTTCAGACATTTTCACATGACATATCTCATAGGAAACATCTACTCTAGATAATGGAGTTAATGAATTTCTGAAATCTCATTTTCTCAACACAAAATGGGATGACAGTACCCTCAAATTTATTTTCAACTCTAGTCTGTTTCGTTGGACATAAAATGTATCCCACACTAAAGGCAGACCTTTAACAAAAGTGAGGTGGTAGTTAGCTTAACAGTCCAGCTAGACCTACACAATCTCCCGATTACTAAACATTTTAATTCCCTCTCCCATTCCCATACTGACCTTTCTAACCTCCTCCATTGTAAGATTAAAGCCCAATGCAAATTGGAGGAACTGCACCTCATATTTTGCTTGGGCAGCTTACAACCCAATGGTATGATTATTGACTTCTCTAACTCAAGTAACCCTTGCTTTCCCTCTCTCTCCATCCTCCCCCCCCCATCCTACTTTTCTGACCAGTCTGACTGTCCTCCTGATTAAATTTTACACTGTATGCCTCGTAGTCACCTTCCCCTAGCTAACAATGAACTATTCTACATTTTCCTTTGACCTTTGCCCCCTTTGATCTCTTGTTTACACACCTTACCCTTCCATATCTCTTGTTTCCCTCTCCCCTGGCTCTCAGAAGAAGGGTCTCAACCCGAAACATCACCCATTCCTTCTATCCAGAGATGCTGCCTGTCCCGTGGAGTTCTTCCAGCTTTGTGTGTCTTTTTTCAGCTTACTTTATGTACCCTTGCAACCCTCGGGATTAATGATGGTGTTTCTACAGATTGTATTTAACCCTGTCCAGGCCCACACTCACCACCAGAGATCTCTTACTTGGTTTGGCAATCACTTGGGCATCACTCACAGCAGACGAATGTGCAATGATCGAGTAAGTTCAGCTGAAATTCTTCTCTCTGTTGTTTCAACTCTATCAATTAGCATTCCCACCAAAACAACAGATGAAATGTCAGATGAAGCATTCATCCAGTATCTTTCATGCTAAAAATGCAGTCTCCAGGTTCAGAAACCAGACTCTTACTCGGCTTGTGTAAGAAGGAAAGTGAAGTAAAAATGTGGGAAAAGTTCTGAAAAGAGACATTGAGCCCCTGCGGAGGCAATCACTGGGATAATGTTTCAGAGTGATCACCAGCCATCACAACTAAAAGGAAAATGAGTGTTCGATTGAAGAGATTGATGTGAACAATGGTTGTACAGTCTAGTTATTATCTGGCAGTATCTATCAGCATCTTCTCCATTGTGTACAATGGAACTGGCAGTAACAAGTAAAATTCACTCTCCCACTTCACTACCCTCGTCCCATTATTCAAGGAGGGTGGGGGAGGAAAGAGAGCTGATGGAAGTAGTGGAGAAAGCTAGTCTATTTTTAAACACAAAATGCCAGAGTAAGTGGGATTAGTACAGGTGTCAGAGGTTATGGGGAGAAGGCAGGAGAATGGGTTAGGAGGGAGAGATAGATCAGCCATAATTGAATGGTGGAGTAGACTTGATGGGCCAAATGACGTTATGACCTTATGACAGACAGATTCTCTTGAGAGAAGGAAAGTGTGACATTTTGGGCTGAGATGTTTCTTCTGAAGACCAAAGAAGGGTCTCGACCTGAAACCACCCATTGCTTCTCTCCAGAGATGCTGGCTGTCCTGTTGAGTTATTCCTACATTTCGTATCTATCTTCGGTGTAAACCAGCATCTGCAGTTCCTTCCTACACTTGTCTATTATTAAATATTTATACCACCATTATCTTTTTCATTTCACAAATTGCATTGATATTATAAAAAGTCTTCAAAAAATATTTTAAAAATATCTTTCCAATCAGTACATTTTTATTATGCTGGGTATTACTATTAAAAATCTGAAAAAAGCGATTTAAAATCTTGGGCAATTAAACTTTTATTTGCATAAACCATAATTATACCACTTCCAGTTGACCAAATCTTTCGAAGATCAGACTAATTTACGTTTAAACAAAACAATCTATTCACATTAAAACTGTAACACCTGATCATGTACAGGAAGCCTGCTGTGTGTATCCTCCTCTCTGAAAGGATGTACAAACCTTTCAAACAAACCTCAAATCTGAGACACTAGAAACTGCAAGAAAGCTGGATTCTTGAGCAAAACACTAAATGCTGGAAAAATTCAGCAAATCAGGTACTGTAGGTCTGTGGAAGGAATGAAGAAACAGTGTTTTGGATTTGGACAATTCTTCATGATCTGAAGAATGGTTCATTGACAATTTATTGTCACGTACCTAGACACAGTAAAATCTTTGATTTGGCATACAATACACATAATACGCAAAGAGTGGACATGTATCTGGCCAAGTTACAAAGTAGTAATTAGAGTCCCATTTGTTCTCGCCACCCCCTCGCCCCCGACCAGGTCACTCTTTATTCTAGGGGGCCCCCCCGTCGGGTCCCTCTTTGTTCTCGGGGCCCCCCCGGTCGGGTCCCTCTTTGTTCTCGGGCCACCCTCGTCTCCCTCTTCTTCAGTCGCCTGGGCCGCTGTTTCCACGCTATAATTCTAAAGTCTATAGTAAAGTCTAAATTGAAGGAGGGTGATAGATTTAAAGGGGAAGCTGCATGTTTCATGTGCCTGAACCCCTTTTCATTCTTGGTGGTAGAAATCCCAGGATTGGAGGTGCTGTCAGACTATCATGGGCAAGTATCTGCAGTGCATGTTGTAGAAGTGTAGGTGAGGTGCTTGTTAAAGCTTGAACAGTTTGATCTTGTGAAGAGTTGTTGGAGCTGTGGCCAAGTGGATAGTGTTCCTTCATGCTCCAGACCATGCAGATAAGCCTTTGTGCGACTAGGAGGCATAAAATAAGCATGTGTAGGAAGGAACTGCAGATGCTGGTTTACACCAAAGATGGACACAAATTTGCTGGAGTAACTCAGTATCATTGGAGAAAAAGAATAGTTGACGTTGCGGGTCGAAACCCTTCATCAGACATCTTTATCTGAAATGTCACCTATTCCTTTTGTTCATAGATGCTGCCTGACCAGTTAAGTTACTCCTGCATTTTGAATCTATCTTTGGCATAAGATAACCAGTATCTGGCCTACTTTGGTAGCCACATCATTTATAGATTGGTCTAATTAAGAGTCTTATCAATGATATCAACCAGAGTATGTATTGACAGACTCATGTTGTACATTGTCATCACCTAGCACTTTATCGGCAGAAATGTTACTTCCTACTTGTCAGCCCATGCTTGAATGTTTCTTAGTCTTGTTCCATGTTCCAGCAGAAAAAGGGACTGTTCAGGTTTTAATCATTGTTTTTATTTTCAACATAGAATTTGCCAAACTGCATTGAAAAGCTCCCACCAGTAAACTAAACTCTAACTCAAAATTCTAATGTCTATGCGTTATCTTGGCTTCACAGAAACAGATGGTTGATCCATTTTTCTTTTTCTTTCTTTTGAGATTCGATAATTTAACTTTAACATTTATAAGTGAAAATATTATTGTCAGGGGTTCTGGGGAGAAGGCAGGAGAATGGGGTTAGGAGGGAGAGATAAATCAGGCATGATTGAATGGCATAGACTTGATGGGCTGAATGGCCTAATTCTACTCCTTTCACATGAACATGAATCATCATGAAGAGAAGTGTTTGTGAAATATTATGGAGATGTTACTTCGTGGAACAATTACAATTATTGTAGATTGTCCTTGATACACTCCATTGTGAATGTTTCAATTATATTTCTTCCATAAACTTAATGTCTTGCAAAGCTTCAGAAATCTCTTCCACCAAGCCACCCATGAGCTCAAAGTTCTCAAAGATATCAAAGTGACAGAGTAAAATTGAATAAGAAATGTCAACATAGCAGGTCACAATGAAAAATAACCCACTGGTTGAAGGGAAGTGTTAGTGAAATATTGAATATTGGTTGAAGAAAACCTAGATTTTGCACTAAAGTTGATAAAATGCGAAAGCATACACTTACAAATCCATCTACTAATGTACATAGTACACATTGATACACATATGCACACGCTGATACACGTATGTATGTATGTATGCATAATACATATATGGAGTAGTTGGGGAAAGATTATGTTACTGGATAATATTCTTGATCAGTACTGGTGTCAGAGGTTATGCGGAGAAGGCAGGAGAATGGGGTTAGGATGGAGAAATAGATCAGCCATGATTGAATGGCGGAGTAGACTTGAAGGGCCAAATGGCCTAATTCTACTATTCCTTATGACCTTAACGGTCCTGAAGATTTGAATAATGATACAGAAACCAGCATGAGAGCTGGTAAATTTGACACAATTCCCACCTTCGAGGGAATTTACAGCAGTCGCTGTGTCAAAAAGGAACCCAGCATCATCAGAGACCCACACCACTCTGGCCACACACTCATTTCATTCCTGCCAGCGGGAAGAAGGTATAGGAACCTGAAAACTGTTTTGTCGTTTCAGGAACAGCTTTTCCCTGCAGACATCAGACTATTAAACTCAACAACCTCCAATGAGCTCTGAAGTACATAGACTATTATTATTATTGCATTATTATTGTCTGTTTTTTAATGTATATGTATGTTTGCAAATACATTATAAAATACATATATGTGTTTGTGTATGTATATGTATATGAAAGACTGCAGATGCTGGTTTAAATCGAAGGTAGACACAAAATGCTGGAGTAACTTAACGGGTGAGGCAGCATCTTTAGAGAGAAGGAATGGGCGACGTTTCGGGTCAAGACCTTTCTTCAGTATGTGTGTGTGTATATATACACACTGAACCTTTTTTTCTCATTTTTATATTGTTTACAATGTACTATGTTTACATATTCTATTGTGCTACAGCAAGTAAGAATGTCATTGTTCTATCTGGGACACATGACAATAAAACTCTTGATTCTCTTGACTTGAGTTAATTAAATGATCTGGACTAAAAATATGACCACTCAGTTGTCAGACAAATGTAATTCCTCCTCCAATTTGGTAGTCATGTGACAGTAATGTGGATCAGAATCAACTCATGATCACAAAACATAACACAAATAAAGTCAGCAACAATCTTCATACAAGTTAATTAAATGGGAAGGGATTGCCCATCTTCAGTGTTGACACAGGCTGACTGGAGAGAGGCATAAGCAAGGTCCTGACACATTTGTAACAGTTGGACATGTTGCTCCAGTCCCCTTATGAAGTGCCTGCTATCGTAGACACCAGTCCTTGGTCATTCATTTCTCTTCAAGTTATATCAAGTGATGTATGACAGCAATTCAGACAGGAGAGGTTATAGAACAAGACATAACCCCAGCTGTGGGAAATATACAAGTGCCAGGCAATGAACATTTCAAGCATGAACATCTCCATCTTTCCCTTGGCCTTCAGTGCCATTACCCTCAGCATCAGCTTCCTGGGTTACACTATGTGAATTGTGAATGATGGATATATTCTATGTGAATAAGAAAAAGAAGCATTGTCTTGAATTTATAACCATTCTATATTTATAATCCCTCCTTTTGATATCATTCAAAAGCAGAAACGTTTTCGATACATTTATTCCCTAAGGCCTCTGAATAGTTACAGGGATGTGCAGGATGGTTCAAGAGTTCTACGCTGCACCTCAATGACTGCCTGGCTCCACCCCTCCCCCCCCCCCCCCCCCCCCCGGACTATCCAATCACCAGCAAATTGCATGGATACCACTGCATATGTATATGTATTACTTGTTTATTCGTAAGTTCGCCCTTCGGAGATACCAATTGCATTTCGTTGTCTCTGTATTGTACACTGCACAATGACAATTAAAGATTGAATTGAATTGAAATGGTTAATGGAAAAAAACTGTTCTTGAAATTGGAGGTTTTCAGTCTCCTGCACCTTCGTCCAGCGCGATGAGTGTGTGGGCAAGATGGTAATGTTGTATTTTCTTCTGCAGCATAAAAAATTGTTAACATAACTCCAAACAAAACCAGTTTCAAATTATTTTATCTTAAAGCAAAGCAATTTTTTGAACAAAGTTCCACTAGTCTGAGCAACCTTTGGAAAATCAGTTCCAAATGAATTTTCAGTGGAATTTTTATCTCCACTGAAATGCTCCACCAGCTTTTGGGGAAGTTGTGCTAACACATTTTTAGGCCTCAAAAGACATTACACTTTTTCATTCATGAAAATTGATGTTAAAGTAACTCCCTTTAATAAAATGCTTGGCTACGGACAAGTTCTTTGATAGATTTTTTTTCCTTATTGAAAGCATTTATCCCTGTTATTGTCATGCTTCTTATAATAAATGGTTGACTAAAAAGGTCCATATCAATCAATATTGAAGCAAACTCTAATTGAGCACAACCCATACCAACATAAATGTCCTAATTTCCCATTGTTGCGTTGCACAGCTGTGGTATTGATTGCAAAATAACAACGAAGATTTCCGAATCAGAGTAAATTGATTGAATTGTGAAAAAATATATATAGCACAAGATCCTACACCTTGTTTTTCTCCCCAGCCATGCCAATGAGGTTCAAGATACTCAATGCATTTTGCTGCTCTCTGTTCCAATTAAAACTAACTTGTTGGCCCAGAAATGTTATTCTTGTTGTGCCATCTTCCACAATGTAACTGGATCCAGTGTCGTTGATCAAATAATCAGCAACAAATGCAACTACTTAGCCAGAGGTCTGACTGGAAAATGAAGGACATGACTGGAAAATGTTTTCCCCTGGAAAATGGGAGGAGGAGGTAGCTACTTAGCTATTCCAGCCCAATCCATCATTCGACAAGTTGATTGCTGACCATCCAAAATTTAGCATCCTGTTCCAGTTTTCACCTCCATATCTCTTGATCCTTTGGTCCTAATGTTTAAAAATACACAGGACAGGATGTTAAAAGTCCAAAGTGCCAAATATCAATTTACTCCCGATGGTGATGGAAGCCTTCTGCACTCATCTATGTTCCTCCGATGTTGAGAAAGGTTAGGCAGACACATCATTGGGGTTATCAAGTGGGCACCTACTTTCATCGACGTTTCACTGATTGAACCCACAACATCTCTAGTAGGTTCAGCGGTGCATTCTGGTGTCCCAGAACCACCCCCCTCTGCATCTGTCTAGTTGGTTATTTGGGAGACCAAATAGGGTCTTTCCTCTTCAGCCAGATCCACTGGCTACTCAGTTCTGCAACCCGTGATGTTTCTTTGATAGCCTTGCTTAGGGCTTGTCCGCTGATCCCCAGGTCCTTCATCAGTCTTATGTAATAATATTTTTATTAGAAGTAATCCATCATAACAACGGTTTAACAACTTTTCAAATACACAACCAACTTATTTCAATAAGTATACAAATGTTACGAATAATTCTTATAAACTTCTATTTTTTTTAGAAAGTAGAAAAAGAAAAGAATAGATTTTAATCAATAAGAATAGTGATTAAATAATTTTGATTATATAGAAAGAAAGAGGAGAGAAAAAAAAAAGTATATATTCTTGTTATATGTATTTAATTAAAACAAAGTATTATTTATATATATACATATGAGAGATTAAAGTATACATCTTAATCGTGAATAACACAATTTCAAATAGTGATATCAATAGAGACGTATACAAATCAAAAAGAAAAACAGAGTGTTATTTTCATCTAATCCTGCCGGGTACCCATTGAGTTGTGATGCCAAGAACAGCTACCTCTTCAAATATTCTGTATATGGAGACCATATCTGTTCAAAGAGTTCGTATTTGTCCATTAGGACAAATCTGATTCTTTCCAAATGCAACGTCTTCAACATTTCCACTGTCCACATTTTAATTGTGGGGGATAATGTTCCCTTCCAAAATTTCAATATTATTTTTTTCCCTATTATCACACAGTAATCCAAGAAATTTCTTTGGTTTACTGTTAATGTTAGATTTGAATCCGGAACTCCTAATATTATTAATTTTGGATCTGGGTCCAGTTTAATTTTAAGAACTTCAGAGATAACTCTAAAGATTTCTGTCCAATAACAATTAAGTTTTATACATGTTACAAAACTATGCGTTAAATTAGTAAGATTAAACGAGAACTTACCTGTTCGAAGTTTGATCTTTATTTTATGAGGAGTAACGATGAGGGATTACGTGAAGAAGGCCCGCCTGGCGCTGGAATGGCATACTTCAAAGCAGCGGCATGAAAAACACAGAACACAATAGCCGGAGTAAGATAGTAAGGCTCATTATAGATTTAGAACTACCAGATGATCATTCATTTTATGAGGGTGTGGAGTGGAGGGCACGTAATCCCTCATCGTTACTCCTCATAAAATAAAGATCAAACTTCGAACAGGTAAGTTCTCGTGAAACATGGTTGCAGGATGTGATTGGAAACTAAATATTCCAGGATTTCGTTGCTTCAGGTGTGATAGAATTGAGGGACCAGAGGGGGAGGTGTTTTTGCATTGCTTGTCAGAGAAGATATTACAGCAGTGCTTTGGCAGGATAGATTAGAGGGCTCGTCTAGGGAGGCTATTTGGGTGGAACTGAGAAGTGGGAACGGTGTAGCAACACTTTTAGGGGTGTACTATAGACCACCAAATGGGGAGCGAGAATTGGAAGAGCAAATATGTAAGGAGATAGCAGATATTAGTAGTAAGCACAAGGTAGTGATTGTGGAGATTTCAATTTCCCAAAAATAGACTGGGAAACACATTCTGTAAATGGGCTGGATGGTTTGGAGTTTGTAAAATGTGTGCAGGATAGTTTTTTGGCAGCAGTACATAAGAGTATCGACCAGAGAAGGGGCAGTGCTGGACTCCTGTTAGGAAATGAGGCAGGTCAGGTGACGGAGGTATGCGTTGGTGAGCACTTCGGGACCATGATCACAAAACCATTAGTTTCAATAAAATTATGGAGAAGTCAGAACTGGACCTAGGCTAACTTTGTTTTTTAAAGGAGTGAATTGGGACACTTTGTTTCATGGGAAGGATGTAGAAGAGAAATGGAGGACATTTAAAGGGGAAATTGTAAGAGTACAGAATTTTTGTCCCTGTTAAAAGGAAATAGTAAAAATTGGAAAGAGCCATGGTTTTCAAGGGAATATTGGATCACTTTTCGACAATATATAATAACTTTGGCTTTATAAAGTAAACCTACTACAGCTCTAGCAAAAGGAAATGAGGATAAAATTGGACCATTACAAAGTGAGACCAAAAGATATGTGATAAGGGGAAAAAGTAGAGTAGCAATGGAAACTATGGGAAAAGAGGAGGAAGTTGACACTCATAAAAGTTAAGTCTCCAACAGGATATTCCCTAGGACATGAAACAGGAGCTAGACAAAATATTTCAAATGTCATTAGAAACGGAATAGAGGATTGGCGTACGCGCATGCGCATGTGTTCCAAAAAGGGTTCAAAGAATAAACCTAGCACAATTATAGACCTATTAGTTTGACGTGTGGGCAAATTAATGGAAATGATACAGAGATAATATATAAAGCCTGGATAAACATCTGATCAGGAACATCAACATGGATTTGTGCCTGGAAGGTCATGTTTGACAAACCTTCTTGAGAAACGTAACTAGGGAAATTGATGAGGGTAAAGCAGTGGATGTTGTCTATATGGAAGTAAGGCCCTTTGACAAGGTTCCCCATGGAAGGTTGGTTAAGAAGGTTCAATCTTTGGGTGTTCTAGCAAGATCAACAGTGTCTGAATGGGAGATCTGTTTTGTCAGGTTGGAAGCCGGTGACCAGTGCCTCAGGTCTGTGTTTGGGTCTGTAAATCATGATCTGGATGCAGATCTAAGATAGCAAAGTCTACAGAGAGATACGTCCTGCACCTTCGCTGGTAGGTAAATGGTAGGAATTGAGGAATGCTGTGGAACAGAGGGATCTAGTATAGTTCTGAAGGTGGAATCGCATGTAGATAGGGTGTAAAGAAAGCCTTTGGTGTGCTGGCCTTTATAAATCAGGATTGAATATAGGAGTAGGGAAGTAATTTAAAATTGTACAAGGCAACAATTCAGTCAAAATAGAGAGAGTACAGAGGAATTTACTAGTGTTGCCAGGGTTCTATGTTACAGAGAAAGGTTGAACTTAAGCTTTAAAAGTAACAGAGTTGACGTGGATTTTTTCCCATTGAGGGTAGGGAAGATTCAAACAAGAGGGCAAGACATGACATGAAAATTAAGGGACAGAGGTTTTGGGGTAACGTGAGGGGGAACTTCTTTACTCAGAGGGTGGTGGCTGTGTGGAATGAGCTTCCAGAGAAGTGGTGGAGGCAGGATCAATTTTTAACAATTAAGAGTAAAGTGGATAGGTATATGGACGTGAAGGGAATGGAGGGGTTTCTTGGCATGCGGTCAATGGTCATGGTTATTCTTATATTTTACTTCGTCACGTGAGTTTTTTGAAGCTTTCTGTGTATTCGTTCATAGTTTTAGTTCTTTCCATTAATGATAACGAAACCATTACAAAGAGAGTTAACATAATTAATTTTTATATATTGGTTCGAATGTCTAACTACACACAATTCATTATGTTGGATCGAATAACTACACACAATGTTGGATAATAGGATAAGCTTGAAAGGTTACCTTTGCTCCAGTTCTTCCTGGTCTGCTTTGTTTGATCAGATCGTAAACATAGAACACAATGTTATCTGTAGTCACATGCATACAGTCTAAACGCAACATTTGTAATGTTTGCACCCTTTGAGCTGAAACCAATGACATTAACATTACTAATTTGAATGTTAATCTTTCCAATGACAAACCTTCGATTGGAGTCCATTGCCTAAGTAAAGTAAGTACAATGCTAACATCCCAAATCTCTGTATATCTTGGTTTTGGCGGGTTTTTTATTAAAGATTCCTTTCATAAATCTGGATATTAATGGATGTGATCCAATTGATTTCTGGTCAGATATTTGTCCTAAATAAGATGATAAGGCACTACGTGCACTATTAATGGCACTGTAACTTAAGTGTTGTTCAAAATGCAATTCGGCAAGGAACTCCAATACGTTTGCAATGTCACAGTATGATAAGATATATTTGACTGTCTGCAAAATCCTTCCCATTTCTTTATATGTGTCATATATTGTCTTGTGTGCTATCTCGCCATGATGCGGCTATAACATCCATAGTTCTATCCGACAATCCAAGCTTCTGTAGTGGTCTGGTCAAAACCTGCAGATTAACAAATTCATATAAGCATGTAATGGATGAATTTCTTTGGTTACTGGTTTTATCAATAAATCACTACTGTTAGGAATTGACATATATGGTTCTTTAATCATGTTTAACATCAATGGGAACCAAGGTTGTGTCGGCCAATTTGGGATTACCAACAATCCTGTGGCAGAATTCTTGTCCTATTTTCTTCAGACATTGCTGAACCAGAGCAAATGGTGGAAAAGCATAAAAGAACATATTCCCCCAGTGTAATTAAAAAGCATCTACTGCTACTGCGTCTGGGTCTGGTTCCCAAGACACATATTTAGGCAACTGATGATTTAGTCTTGATGCGAACAGATCAATGTCTGGTAACCCATATCGAGTCACAATTTTACTGAAAATTACTATGGGTTCAGCATCCATTCTGTGTTATCTTTAAATATCCTTGATCTATTATCTGCCACCACATTGTCTTTACCTGTAATGTAGTTTGCCGAGATCCAAATTTGGTGGTTAATACACCATTGCCATATCTGATTGACCAACAATCACATGATACCGATCTGACTCCGCCCATGTGATTAATATATGCAACTGCTGTTTTATTGTCTAATTGTATTAGTACATGTAGATTCTTTTTTGTAGAACAATATGCCTTCAGTCCATAAAAAGCACCCAACAATTCTAAATAGTTAATACCATATGTTTGGAGAAACATTTCCTCTTGGACAGTCCATCTACCTCCACAACTGGAGAATGAATCTGTTGCCCCCCATCCGAGAGCGCTAGCATCTGTTTGTAAAATCACTTCAGGCTGTTGTATCAGAATGTTTTTAGCAGCTTGTGGGACATTTTCAATCCACCATTGTAATTCCAATAAAGCTTATTTTGTTAATTGCATAGGCCTATCAAAATGGCCTGCTCTTTTTAGAGCTCTTATTTTGTCGCTTTGAAGGTTTTGTTAATGTAATGGACCAAATTCCACTGCAGGAAATGCTGCTACTAGCTTACCAATAATCTTTGCTACTTCTCGGATGGAGGGATAAGGTTTGTGAATGAGACCCGTCAAAGTCACCGAAAATATCATCAATCTTATCTGTTGGTAAAGTTACTAACATAGTAACTGAGTTAATTACAAACCCCAAATAGTTAATTGACTGTGCTGGCTGCAGCTGGGACTTAATTGGATGGATCAAGAACCCTAACTTTTCAAATAAAGCTTTAGTTGCTGAAACTGATTTTCCAGCTGATTCTTGATTGTCATTGATGATTAAAATGTCATCGAGATAAGCCATAACGATGTGTTTTTGTGCTCTTAATTGTACTAAAACTGGTTTCAACAGCGTTTGTAAAAGAGCCTGGGAGCTGAACTTAACCCATTTGGTAAAGCTCTTGAATTGCCACAGCTGTCCCAGCCAATTAAATTTTAAATACCTTCGAAAGAACTGATGTATTGATACAGAATAATAAGCGTCCTTTAAATCAATTGTAGCCATATAACAACCTGCTGATATCAAATGTCTTGCAGTATTAAACGTTTCCATTTTAAAATGTTTGTATTCGAACAAATTTATTAAGATTTGTAAGGTCCAGAAATCATTCTGCAACCACCATCTTTTTATCTCTTGGAAATATATTTGACACAAATTGATGCTGGTGTTCAACAGATTTTTTCAATAACACCTTTTTTAAGCAATTTGTCAATTTCCCCATTTATTTCTGCCTTTTCCTTTGCAGAAAACACGAAAGCATAAGCAGGTTTATTTTGTACTGGAGAGTTAACACCTTCTTTAAATGTAATAGTAGCTCCTGAAACTGTTTGTAAAATAAACCGATCAGATGTGATGGTAAGCCATTCATCATAAAACATTTGTAATCTCCCTCCAACTGGAGATTTGTCCACAGTTTCTTTAAACATAGAATAAATCTTTTGTACCTCTCCATATGAACGTGGTGGTCTCCTTCTCCCCGTATACGGGTAAACATTAGGCTGTGTCGGATGATAATATTTCCTTGTCATATTCCTGCCTCTGTTTCCAAAATCAAAAAAATCCATTTTTAGCCTAGCTTTATTATCCGGAGGACTTTCATTGTCAGAATTAAGAAATGGGCCTTTTTTTTTTACATTTTTTAGGAACAGTGGTTAGTATTTCTGGAGAAATAATAATCTCACTAACGAAAATCAGCGGCCACCGGTATCTGAATCCGCACTAATTCTCTTGTCCCGTATTTTTAGCTTCACCCCGGGATGAGATCTCTTCTTACATTTTTTTGCCCATATCTTTTTTAGAACGTTTCTGCAACTCCTGCTTCTGCCGTCAGCGTCGACGTAATGTTCCAGCGCCAGGCGGGCCTACGCAGGACTATTTAATTTCGTTTTTGAATTTTCTGTGCCAAATATCATATATGATAACCAGGAGGCTTGATACACCACTTGCTCTTGACACAGTCTTGCAAATCCTTGGATGAAATATGGGCCGAATCGCAATCTTTCTCATACAATTAATTTCATAGAAGAATTGCATAATAAGCCCAAAGTATCTTTTTGGAATTTTATCCATCTCCAACCCCTCCATTTGTCTTCCATAAGCAGTAATGGCAGCAGAAATTAATTTGAGGATTCTTTGAAATCTCATTTCTTGTCCTCTCATGCCTGGAGTCATAGGCGTCCATATAGATGGATTACCGTAGGTACCTCCAATGAGGCGCAATTATCCGGTGTTTTATATAATTCTGCTGTTTCAATCATCACAGAATCTTGAAATTGGTGAGATACCATATAATTAATGTTGGCAGCTAGGTTTTCTTCCATAGCCTCACCACTTCCTTCAGGTATAGCAAAATCTTTTGCTATCCCAGGCACATCTGGCCTTTTCTTTTTTATTTGTGGTGTGCATTCATAATCCACATCACTACTTGCAGGGTCTGTCTTTTGCAGCCCTGATCCACTTGGAATTATATCCAATGACACTTCCTCCGCCCTAAATCCTGGGTCCGGAGTTTCAAATTCCAAATTTGGCACATAGCCATATTCTGTATATTCAAGCCCCTCAGGGTCTTTTTGGGAAACTTCTGGGTACTGTGACCCTTGTCTCATAATATTTTGGAGTACTTGCTCCATATGTTCCATTTTTAGCCACATAGCTTTATTATCCAGAGGACTTTCATTGTCAGAGTCATTATCAGAAACCATGGGCCTCACGGATTTCTTTTTACATTTTTTAGGAACATTTCCCTCCGTGGTTAGTATTTCTGGAGAAATAATAATCTCACTAACGGATGAATCAGCGGCCACCGGTATCTGAACCGGATCTGCACTAATCTCTTGTCCCGTATTTTTTAGCTTCACCCCGGGATGATCTTTTTACCCGCGAAATTTTTCTTTGAGATTTCTCCATTTTCTTTTCCATTTATCTGGCTAAATCAGTACGCCAGCGTGACTCTGATTTTTACTTTTACTTTCACTTTTTTGCTGGTTTTACCAGCGTAACGTCTTTTTTAGAACGTCCCCACTTTCCCTACACTTACCTGCGGGTCCGTTCCGACCGCTGCAAGGAGCTGCGTTCTGCAACTCCTGCTTCTGCCGTCAGCGTCGACGTAATGCCGTTCCAGCGCCAGGCGGGCCTTCTTCACGTAGTCACTCACGTGACTCCGAAGTAAAATAGCTTCCATGTTCTGACATTTATCACAAATAGGAGGAATGTTAGGATAAATTCTATTTAATTTCGTTTTTGAATAATGTAATCGGTGCAATACCTTAAATTGTATCAATATATGTCTAGCATTTAATGAGCAACGATGTATACATTGTAGGCTTTCTTCACAAGTTTCCTTCGTTATAGATACACCTATTTCATTTTCCCATGTTTGTCGATATATTTTCGAAGTTGGGATTTCCTTATCCAAAATAGTTTTTTTTTTGTACTTCCCTTGGTGCAAAAAGAATCGAACCTACATCAAAAGGCAAACAGTCTTCCTTTTCCATCTTTAGCCAGCTTGGTTCATGATCTAAATTTACCAACCAAAAATTCATTTTCTTAATCTGAACTGCCCAGAAATAATATAAGAAATTTGGTAGTGATAGTCCACCATTTATTTTAGATTTACATAGATGTTTTTTACTTATTCGATGGTTTTTATAGTCCCAAATAAAACTATTAACCAAAGTATCTATTTAAAAAAAAAAAAAAACATTTTAGGGAGATATAAAGGGATGGCTTGAAATAAATATAACAATTGTGGTAAAAAAAATCATTTTTATAGCATTTATTCTTCCGATCATTGATATAGGTAGTGTTTTCCAATATAAAATATTTTTTTAGTTTATTTAATAATTGAGGGTAATTATATTTAAATAGACAGTTGTACGATTGAGATACATCAATTCCTAGATATTTGAGTTTGTCCGTGACTATTTTAAGTGGGAATTGTTCTAATATATTTAATTTTATTCCAGTAATAGGCATAATTTCACTTTTATTCCAATGAATTCTATACCCAAAAAATGTACTAAACTTAGTTATAACATTAAATAACTTGGGAATACTAATCTCCAGTTTTGTAATATAAATTAAGATGTCATCTGCGTATAGAGATATTTTATTTGTTGTAGTTTTGGTATTATATCCATATATTTCTGGTTCTGATCTAATCATTTCGGCTAATGGTTCTATTACCAGAGCAAATAGTAATGGTGATAACGGGCATCCTTGTCTACAACCCCTAAAGAGATTACATTTTGCTGATAGCATTTGATTTGTTAATATTCTTGCAGTTGGATTTGAGTATATGATTTTTACCCAATTGGAAAATCTATCCCCCAGTTGAAATTTCTGCATTATTTTAAATAAATATGGCCATTTAACCTGGTCAAATGCTTTTTCAGCATCTAAGGAAATGACAGCTAGTTCGATATCATTCACTCTTTTTGAGTACATAACATTGAATAGACGTCTCAGATTATAGGATGAATAGCGTTTTGGAATAAAACCTGTTTGGTCATGATGTATTAATTTATTAATCACTAAACTTAGCCTCCGAGATAAAATTTTAGTTAGTATTTTTTGATCAGTATTTAAAAGAGCTATTGCTCTGTATGATCCAGGGTCTTCCAAATCTTTATCAGCTTTAGGG
The DNA here is from genome assembly GCA_035221665.1 of Okamejei kenojei. Taxonomy (NCBI): domain Eukaryota; kingdom Metazoa; phylum Chordata; class Chondrichthyes; order Rajiformes; family Rajidae; genus Okamejei; species Okamejei kenojei. The sequence continues at coordinate 37,155,711 of CM069146.1, forward strand.
ATAAGTGTAATTGTAGACTAATTTAATGATTCTGGTAACTTTCCTTGTTCATAAGCATATTTATATATTGTATGTAAGCGTGGAGAGATCAGATCATGAAACTTCTTATACAATTCAACACTTAAGCCATCAGGGCCTGCGGCTTTTCCGTTATTCAATGATCCAATTGATTCTTCAATATCTTTTACTGATATATCAGCATTTAACAAGTCTCTACCTTCCTGATCTAAACTGTTAATATGACATTCTTGTAGGAATGTTTCCATTCCATCTGATTGTCCTGCTAGTTTAGATGAGTAAAGATTTTGATAATATTGTAAAAATGTATCATTGATATCTTTTGGTAAAGTCAATATTTTCTCCTTGTTCAGATCTAATTTTATGTATCATTTTCTCCTCATCTAATTTTCTAAGCTGACGTGCCAGTAATTTTTGTGGTTTATCCTCAAATTCAAAGTGTACTTGTTTAGTCTGTTGAAAAAGTTTAATAATCTGATTTGAGTATATTTTATTTAGCTTATATTTTAATGATGCAATTTTATTACTTCGCCCCTTAGAAGGGGATATTGCATTTTCAATATCTAATTGTTTTATTTCATTTTCCAACTTTTGAGTCTTTCGATTTTCCTTATTAAAGTATGCGTGTGCTGATATTATCGCACCACGCATAAATGCTTTAAATGTATCCCAGAGCAGTGATGGTGAAATTCCAGGTTTGTCATTAGTTTCAAAAAATAATTTAATCTGTTTTACCAAGTAATCATAACAAGCCCTATCCTTTAATATTTGGGGGTTGAGTCTCCAGTTAGAGGTTTTAATAGTTATGTCTTTTAATTTTATCTTAAATGTTAATGGAGCGTGATCCGAGATAATAATATTATGATATTTTGAGTCATATGTAAATGGGATTAGTTTTGAATCTATTAAAAAAATAGTCTATCCTTGAGTAGGTTCCAAATACAGGGGAAAAGAATGAATATTCTCGACCAGATGGGTTATCTGTACAGATATCCTTAACGTTTGCTGTGTTAATAAAAGAATTTAGAAATGTACTTGACTTAGAAGTGGTTTTCATTGATGATCTATCTAAATAATTACCTAAGGTACAATTAAAATCACCTCCAATTATTAGATTATGTTGAGTGGATATAAGAATATTGTTACAAATATTTTCTTGAAGAATAATGGATTATCAAAAATTAGGACCTTATATATTCATAAAGATTACTTTTTTAGAATATGTCACCTGTAATTATTATATATATACCCTCAACGTCTTCTATTATTGAGCTTTGTTTAAAAGGTATACCTTTACGAATAATTATTGCTACCCCTCTAGACTTGTGCGTAAATGAAGAGTGATATACTTTGGAAATCCATTTTGCTGTTTATACTGTGCGTCTTTTTTAAGGTGTGTCTCTTGGAGAAAAATAATATCAGATTTCAATCTATTTAATTGAGCTAAAACCTTACCTCTTTTAATTGGTTTGTTAATTCCCTTAACATTCCAACTACAGAAGGTGATTCCATCGCCCCCAATCCTAATGTTTATGTCATACATTTTATTATTAAGGTGGTTTATAATGGAGTAGATGTCTCAGTTCATCCAACCCAATCCTATACCCAAACATCAGATCGATGAAATTTAATATCTGTGACATTGTCTTATACACACGGCTCCTTGAACTAACTATATAATACCAATCATACTTAAATCCATATAGTATATAATATGAAATAAAATACATAATATAAAAATAATAAAAAATGTAAGTAAAGTAAGTGATGTTAATAAAGTGTAAGGGGAAAAAAAAGTGACTACAACTATAGTTAGTGCAGTTAGTATTGGTGTAAGCCATACCAGCGTGGCTACTAGTCTACGGACTTCCGTGAAAAAAAAAGATGTTAATAATTCCAGCTCCGTTTTTGCCTTAAGGGCTATATATGTCGGGGTGGGGTATTAAATTTATGTACTTAGTAATTAATAATACTACTAATATCAAATATAATTAGTGTTGTAGCACTATATTAGGAGAGCTAACATACATTTTTGAGGGGTAGTTAATACAAAACTATATTTATTAATAATCCATCCATCCCTCCTTGACCCCAAGATATAGTCCATGTCCATTGTTCCTCCTCCTTCCCTGCGAATCCTCCTTCAATGTGAATCCTCCTCCTTTTCTGTGGGTGGACAGTATCATCAGATAAGTGATCAATAATCAGTATCATCAAGTAAGTATCATCAACTAAGTGTCCTTCATCTTCATCTGCTTCTTCCTCTACTTCTTCCTCTTCCAGTTTTTTCTGAATATCTCGAGCGAATTCAAGAGCTTCTGTATGTTTGGTGAAGCGGTGCTCCTTGTTATCATAAGTTACCCTTAATGTTGCCGGGTACATCAGGCCATATCTCAGATTCTTTATGTTCCTCAGGATACCTCTTGTTTCTGTAAATAAAGATCTTCTCTTGGCCACTTCCACAGGGTAATCTCTAAAAATACTGATGTTGAATCTCATTTTTGAGATTTTTCTTACGTATTATTATTGTCATCATGTCTTCAAAAACATGGTCGTAAGCCACCTTCACTATCATCTGTCTTGGGGGAGCATCCCTCCTAGGGGTAGGTCTCAATGCCCTGTCTGCTCGGCCCAGCAGAGGTTGTTGGTCCAAGTTCAGAATATTTTTTAAAAGTTTTGCAGCAAATTTTCGAGGGTCTTGATTTCCCTCTTGGCTTTCAAACAACCCAACAATACGCAGATTATTACGCCTTTGACGTCCCTCCAAGTCAATGCATTTCTAAGTTATTTTGTGTAATAATTCTGATAAACGCTTGTTCTCGGCAAGGCGCTTCTCGGCTGATTCAGTCAGTTCTTTTATTGCGTCATTTTGTTGGTTAAGTGAAGTTAAAATAGGTTCCAACTTGGTATCCAGCAGCACCTCCATCTCACCAGTTTTACGGTTTACATCATCCATCTGTTGTTGCAAATCAGTATCCGCTTTATCTTTCCATTCGTCCATCATAGTCTTTACAGCGGCTATAACGTTTTTGGACTCTTCTTTCAAATTCTCATGATACGCCAAAATATCAGCTCATAAAGTCTTTATTTCCTCTTTATATTCTTTTTTCATGTCCTTAAGCATTTGTTTCAGCTCACCCATAATGATTTTTTTGAGGTCGTCCATCTTTAAAATATCTTCCTGGGAGGCACTCAAACTCGACTCCGAGGCTCCAGTGAGGCCTACTTCCCTTTTCACAGGCTTTTTCCCTTGGTGGGGGGGGGGGAAGCGATGCAGCAACATTTTCTTAGTAAAGTCGCGCGCCTGATGACGTCACGCACCTTTTTAACGCTACCGGAGCCGTTCACAACCATTCTCTTTTTTTTTTTTTTTTTAAATTTTTTTTATTATAGAAACAAAGTAATTACAAAGTACACTCTTATACGACGGTAAAAAAATATATAATATTAATGATAAATTGATACTGTTTATATTATTTGTAATATTATCAATTATACATATCAAGGTTATTTTATTTTGTATAATTGGGAGTGTGTATAGTACATTCCCTAATATTAGCAATATACTCATACTACTCATAATATCCATATTTCCTCTGATTTCAAAATACAAGTCCCCCATGTTATAATTGTATAATAATAGAATATTGACTGGCCTTGAGGGGGATACGACATATATTGCCTGAAGTAGATTCATATTGCCCGAGTCGAAGACGAGGGCAATATGGATCTAGTGAGGGCAATATATGTCGTATCTCCCGAAAGAGGACAGTCAATATTGTTATTATTACCCATATCAGACATCTAGAGGAAAATGTTAACATCTCAGCTCGGCGGACTTCCACGCAAAATTTAACCAAAATGGACGCGGCAGTCTTCCTGTCTGCCGTTTGAATATTCTAAATTTCCCACGCAGCGTCACGTTGCCGTCACGTTGCCAAGTTCCCGGATGTGAGACCAGGGGAATATAAGACTATATTCCCCGCTGTTTTAACAGGTAAAGTCCATAGGCGTTCGCAAGAAAGGGGAATATAAGAAAATATTCCCCTGTTACCCCTGCTGGCAGTAAAAACGAAGGGAATACAATTTTGTAAAAGCATACCTCAGATGTGTGATATGGGTAATAATACACAATATTAACCGAACTTCTATAATATTCATTATATTTTCATAATAATAAGAGTGTTATTACTGACTTTATATTTCTAAATTATTATATAGTTGAAACTACACAATTTTATGTAATTAAAAATACAAGACATTAATAATATTTTCATACAACTAATGATATCTATATTCGCACTAATATTAAGAATTTAATATAATGTGTTTCTATACTTTTTTCTAATTAAGGATAGAAAAAATAAAAAATAGAAAATAGAAAAGAGAGTGTTGAAAGTTTGATGGAGATTGGAATATTACTCATTAATCCGTCCTTGGAGATATATTCATGATTTATTATATATATTTCTTCATCAGATATTCAGGCCTCAGTCAAGTCTTCGCGCCGAACCGTTATGACCCTGTAAATATTTAATATATGGAGACCAAATCCCTCTGAAGAGATCTAACCTATCCATAAGGACAAGCCTCAATCTCTCCAAGTGGAGTGTCTCCGACATTTCTGTATTCCACATTTTAATTGTTGGGGATGCAGGGCCTTTCCAAAATTTTAGTATTAATTTTTTCCCAATTATTAGACAATAGTCGATAAAAATTCTTTGGTTCATTGTAATTAGTTGGTCCGTTTCAAGTATTCCAAGTATTATTAACTTTGGATCAGAAATCATAGTAATATTAATAACATTCGAAATTATCTTAAATATTTCGTTCCAATATTCTACAATCTTTATACAATTAGTGAATGAATGTGACAAATTTGCTTCTGAGATTTGACATTTATCACATATAGGCGATAATTTTGGAAATATATTATGTAATTTTAGATTTGGAGTAATGTAGTCTATGTAGAATTTTAAACTGTATAAGAACATGTTTAGCATTTAACGAACAATGATGTGTGTTGTAAGCTTTCGTCCCATATTTCTGGGCTTATTATTTGACCTAATTCATTTTCCCAAATCTGTCTATGTGTTTCCGTTGATGGGATATCACTTTCCAATAAAATATTATAAATATATGATATCATTTTTTCTGTATTTGGATGTTTATTCAAGCATTCATCTAAAATTTCAGTCTTTCTATTTCGAAGTTCTTGTGTATTTGCAGAGATATAGTTTCTGATTTGTAAATATCTAAAATATTCATTGTTATGTAGTCCATAAGTTTGTTGTAACTCTTGAAATGAAAGAAAAGAGCTTTCCTTATAAAGATCCCCTATGTTTAAAATTCCTTTATTTTTCCATTGTAAAAAAGCCTTATCCATCGTTGAAGGTTTAAACGTAAAATTGTTGGCAATGGTAAGACCTAACGGTATAGATTTTAATTTTAATGTTTTCTTTATTTGTTTCCAAATGCGGATTCCGTTTTCTATTATCGGGTTTTCACTATAAATTTTCTTAGCTACGTTAGTGTTAGCAAATATTATAGAACTAATTTCAAATGGAGAACAATCTTCTTTTTCCATTTTTAACCAGTTTGGTTTGTTATCTATTTCTTCTAGCCAAAAATTCATATTTTTGATATTAACTGCCCAGTAATAAAACATAAAATTTGGTAATGCTAATCCCCCATTTATTTTAGCTTTACATAAGTGTTTTTTATTTATTCTGTGGTTCTTATAATCCCAGATAAAGTTAGTAACTAGGGAGTCTAATTTTTTGAAAAAATTTTTAGGGAGATTTATCGGGATTAATTGAAATAAATATAATAATTGTGGGAGAAAAATCATTTTTATCGCGTTGAGTTTACCTAACATTGAAATAGGTAAACTTTTCCAGTATAAAATATTCTTATTTAATTTGTTCAGTAATAACGGGAAGTTAGATTTAAATAAAGAATCAAATCTTTTTGTAACGAAAATGCCAAGATATTTAATATTTTCATTTGTTATCTTGAAAGGAAATTGTTGTAATATCTGTAAATTATTCATCGTTATTGGCATAAGTTCACTTTTATTCCAATTGATACTGTATCCACAACCATTCTCCTCTGGTGAGTAGCTTCAGTTTACCCTTTTTACCCCCGTTTTTTATACAGTTTTAGCGGAGCTGAATGGCGCGAGTTCCATTCACTCCATAGCGCCACCGGAAGTCCCCTTCATCAGTCTTAAGGTAGATGTTGCCACGAATCCTCGACATCCAAATTCTACCGGGCAGATCTTAGCTCTCCAGCCCCGCTGTTCTGCCTCCGCTGCAAGCTCTGTATATTGCAGTTTCTTTCTTTCGAAGGCTTCCTGCACAGCATCCTCCCAAGGGACTGTGAGCTCCACAAAATACACCATGCACTGAGAGTTTGACCAGAGCACAAGATCAGGCCTCAAGTTGGTGATGGCTAAGCCGTTGGTCCACATCCACCAGCATCTGCCAATCCCGGGCTGCCTCCAGCTGTCCAAACCTGGTCCTTGGTGGAATTTTCCATTGCCTTTGTTCCCCCACCCCCCGAACAAAGGCAATTGTCTTAACTGGGTTGGTTGTTCTGGGCGGCAATGCATTGTTGGTTGTTCTCCTGCTTTCCAGAGTCGCTGCCAGGCATTTGAGCACTTGATTATGTCTCCAGGTGTACCGTTCTTGGGAGAGGCTTACTTTACACCCAGTGAGGATGTGCCTAAGTGTGGCTGGTGTTGAACACAGGGGGCATGATGGATCTTCGCCCAGGCATTGGTTGAGATTTTTTGGGCTAGGAAGGACATCATAGGTTGCCCGAATGAGGAAACTTATCCTGCTCGCCTCCATCTCCCACATGTCCTTCCAGCTGATCTTCCTCTTTTCCACACTCTCCCATCTCATCCACTGGCCCTGTTTAGCTTGCAACACAGCCTTGGCACACCTACTCAACTCCTCCTGTCGGCGGACTTCGGACACGACCAACTTCCGGCGCTCCAGTGATGATGCCTTGTTCCAGCAAGGTCGCTTTCCGCCAAGCCCCAAGCCACTTCTTCTGTGTTGGATTTGTCCTACCATGTCACCTTGGGGGAGAGCGGATTTTGCCTGCTGTTCGCATTCTTAGCCGTCCACTTCTTTCCTGTTGCCAGGGTTGGAGCAGCAGTTCGGATGACAGTTTCCCTTGATTCTGCCAGGGTCATCTCTAGTCTGACTTTAGTGCACTTGTACTCCTCTGTGAGACTAGAGAGAGGCAGCTGGAGTACCCCCTGACCGTACAGGCCTATGCTGCTCAGGCACCGAGGAACACCTAACCACTTCTTCACAAAAGAGCTGATTGTTCTTTCTATCTTCTCGACTCTTGGGAGGGTGATGTCATACATGGTTGGTGGCCACATAAGGCGAGGTAGTAACCCAAACTGCAGGCACCAGGTTTTCAGCTTTCCAGGCAGCATGGATCGGTCGATGTTCACCTGACCTTTGATGACTTCTTGCCTAAACTCGTTAGCCTGATCGGTGTCCTTCAGTTTAGAGTTATACCATCTTCCTAGACTTTTGATTGGCTTCTCTGACACAGTTGGGATAGGTTCTTGATCAATGAAGAACCTTTGATCTGTCAGTTTGCCTTTGATTATAGAAATGCTTCTCGATTTGGATGGCTTGAATTTCATTGACCCCAGTGATGTTCTCTTGAAGCTTCCCATAAAGGCACCTGGTGCAAGGTGCTGTTGTTGTTATGATTGTCATGTCATTCATGTAGGCCCTGATGGGTGGTAGACGGACTCCAGGCTTCAGCCGCTCGCCACCCACTACCCACTTGGAGGCCCTTATGATGACTTCCATAGCCATTGTAAAAATCAATGGGGAGATGGTACACCCCGCCATAATGCCAATCTCCATGCAGTGCCATGTGGTCGTGAAGTCAGGCGTGGTGAAACAAAGCTGCAGATCTTGAAAATAAGCCTTGACAAGACTTGCGATAGTCTCTGGTATCCTGAAGAAGTCAAAGGATGCCCAGAGGAAACTGTGAGGGACAGTTCTGAATACGTTGGCAAGGGCAAGGAAAATGATCTCTCAGGCAGATCTTTCGTTTCTTTTCTTGCAGTCTGGATTTGGTGCCAAATCATGCTGGTATGTTTGAGACATCCAGAGAACCCTGGGATGCCTGCTTTTTGGACTGTTGTATCCACAAGGTTGTTTCTCTCTAAATAGCTGGTCATCCTCTGAGCTATGATGCTGAAGAAAATCTTACCCTCTACATTGAGGAGACTGATCGGGCGGAATTGGCTGATATCTGTGGATTCCTTCTCTTTCGGAATCAGGATTCCTCCTACCCCGCGCGGAACCCCTTTTGGCCCTGGGGCTGAAGATGCTCTTGCCCGCTTTACTGTCTGTTCCACCTCCCTCCACTTTGGGGGATTAATCTTGTGCTCTGGTTGTTCAATTGGTGGAATGTCCGATGGAATAGCTGTCTTCTGGTGTCTCTTGTCATCCGCATGCATTCTTTCCAGATGCTCGTCCAGCTCCTGCCTTGATGTTTTCAGGTTTCCTCCCTTTTCTTTGATGAAAAGTGATTTTACAAACTTATAGGGGTCCTTGAAAAGCGTGATCTCGTTCGTTCTTTCTTTTTTTCGTGATTTCCGCAGGTATTCTGCTGGTCTCAGGGTTGCTAAATGGTTTTTGATGTTTCCCTGGAGAATGTTGATGCCCTCCTTCTCACTATCAGATGCCTTCCTCCACTGCTTCGTGAGCTGCCTTCTCTCCCGGATTAGGCATTCCATCTCCATTTGCCGTCTGGACTTGTTTTCCAAAACTGATGCCTTTTCCTTTTTCTCCCTTATTCCATATTGTTCTGCTCCATAGCTATAGATGATGTCCCCCATCTTATCAAGCTTTCTTTCAACTGTACCCCTTACACCCTGTACGGTACTGGTCAGGTCTGCATTTATAGTCTCACATTCTTTCTTCTCTGAGGCTCCAGGCCATTTCACGCAAGGTTTTCTTCCGCTGATATTTTTCTCCATTGCTGGTTATCTTGGCTGGATGGGCTCCATATCTTCTTCTGCCTGCGTAACTGTGCTTGAGTTTCCTTCATCGGGGGGCTGATGCCCTGCGAACTTTGGTGAGACTTTAGTCACTGGACTTCATTCGACTGACTTGAATGACTACTCAGGAAGTACTTATTAATGCGAAGTCCCTGTTTTCCATCCCTCAAGACCCCTTTCTTTCCTTGCTGTATTTTCAAGCCCTTTGAAGATGTTATTTTCATCCAGCCGCAGGAGCAGACCTGAAGCCTCTTCTCGGACGATGATTGTGCGCATGGTTCTTGTTGAGTGCATGTATTACTCATGGTCTTTTCCGTTCCTAGGTCTATAGCCGTATTATCCATCAATGAGTCATCTTCCGCCCCCGCTCTCGCAGACTCTAGGGGTATTCTTTCTTTAATTATTTTCGTAGCCATATGTGGGTGTCTCCAAAATACTGAATAGTATTGGATCCCGCTGACATGGGTATCCAGGCCATGCCTGCCCCAGTTGGGGTTTATTTCCTCCTGTCGGTTGCCTTTCCGACAGTCACAAGGTCTTTCCCTTGTTGTCAGCCATTGTATTTTCGGCAGTCACTGGATAATTCCAGGGTAAATGTTTACACAGGGCAAGATGTTAAAAGTCCAAAGTGCCAAATATTAATTTACTCCCGAGGATCTATGCTCCTCCAATGTTGAGAAAGGCTAGGCAGACATGTCATTGGGGTTATCAAGTGGGCACCTACTTTCATCGACGTTTCGCTGATTGAAGCAACAACGTCTCCAGTAATACATTATATCTCACGTTATTATGATTATTCCTATTGGCATCACAGTGGGCAATATTCTATGTGTTAACGAAGAAACTGCAGATGCTGGAGAATCGAAGGTTACACAAAATGCTGGAGAAACTCAGCGGGTGCAGCAGCATCTAAGGAGCGAAGGAGATAGGCGACGTTTCGGGTCGAGACCCTTCTTCAGACTGGGGAATATTCTATGCCTCACCAATGTCACATGATGCGGATTTACCAAAGCCCGAAAATTAATGTCTGATTCTAAAACATGATATATTCAGGGTGGTGCAGTTGTACAGCAGTAGAGTTGCTGCCTTACAGCGCCAGAGACCCGGGTTCGATCCTGACTATGGGTGCTGTCTGTATGGAGTTCAGTATGTCCGTTCTCCCTGAGACCGCGTGGGTATACTTTGGACGCTCCTGCTTCCTCCCACACTCCAATGAAGTACTCCAATGAGCTTGTATGTTAATTGGCTTCAGTAAAAGTGAAAATTATCCCTAGTGTATTGGATAGAGCTAGTGTACAGGGGAGACTCGGTGGGCAGAAGGGCCCGTTTCCGCACCGTATCTATAAAGTCTAAAGCTCGCAAATGTATTAACCCAATGGGAGAATGATGCTGGGAAATAATTTAAACACTTCCTGGGAAGAATCCTGCACCTTCTAGGCCAAATCCCCCACTCACCCATGGTTTCAGAAAAAGCCTTGGGCCCACAATCTTTTTTTTGATATTCAGATACAAGAAAGGGAGCAAAGAAAGGAATTCCTGGCAGCCATTACTCAGTATTTCTGCCTGATGTGAATGGATTTTTAAGCAACCAATATATTAATTCCTGTCGGTAACAACTGATCAAAGAATGCATTATGATAGCAGAGAAAAACACACAAAGAAACTTGTGAAATTCATAGTTTGTCAGAAACTAAATGGTGTTGGGATTGCAATTGATTTATTGTTGTCAGTTGTATCGAGATATAGTAAAAAGCTTTTGTTTACCTGCTATCCAATGAAATCAGATAATACTGTACATGAATACAATCACACGACTACAAAACGTTAGAGGAAAGAGATTTGAAATAGAGATTTAAAAGACGAGTGGGAAGGAACTGCAGATACTAAGTTAGACACAAAATGCTGGAGTAACTCAGCATGTCATGCAGACATCTCTGGAGAAAAGGAATGGGTGACATTTTGGGTTGGAACCCTTCTTTTGACTCTATGAAGAAGGGTTCTGACCAGAAGCATCACCTATTCATTTAAGTGACCCATTGAGTTACTCCAGAACTTCGTGCCTATCTAAGAGATTTTAAAAAGTTGAGCGATTTTATTAGATGTTGGTAGATCCTCCACCGAGACCAGGATGCAAAGAACCTCCATACTCCGGCACCATTGCGCTTAGGTTCCTGGTGCTATCAATTCCCTGGAGTTTGGATTATATTTGTGTTCAGATATATCCTCAGAATTAAAGAACACACCTTTAGAAATGAGATGAGGAGGAATTTCTTTGGTCGGAAGGTGGTGAATCTGTGGATTTCATTGCTACAGGTGGCTGCTGAGGCCGAGTCATTGGGTATTTTTAAGGTGGAGATTGACAGATTCTTGATTGGCAAGGGTGTCAATGGTTATGGGGTTGAGAGGGAAAGATAAATCAGACATGATTGAATGGTGGAGTAGACTGTAGATCGGTTATTTCCTACTAACCAATTGTAGTGCTTGTTTGTGTTTGCTCTGACTAATATGTGATTTATATTACCAAGAGCTTGCTTACGTAATTCAGTCTGAGTAACTGCTAATTACTGTAACATCCTGCAGACCAATGCTGTAAGTGGACTTTAATAAATATGTGTTGTATCTTGACCTGTGTACGACTTGACTCATTACATAGGCTCAATGGGCCGAATGGCCTACTTCTGCTCCTATGACTTATGAACTTATTAACATTTGGCTGAGGTCCACTGAGAAGTTGGGATAATTGCAAAAATAACTGAGATAATGATGAGGATAAAAGAACACAGAGCAAAGGACATTGAGTGAAAGCAAGATTAGAAAGCACAAGATTAGAAAGCACGAAAATTAGTCTTTTAAGATGTCCTGAAAAGAAACATGATTTTATCTACCAATTACCACTTTGCAGAGACAATCAGGTGCTTTGCAGAGACAATCAGATCGATGGATAGCAGGCTGAGACATGGGAAGAAATTATCAGTTCTGATGTAGACAGAAAGATAGAGTGAGTTATCTGAAGTTGGAGAATTCAACATTGAATCTGAAAGGCGGTAACCTGCCTAGATGGAAAATGAGCAGTTGTTCCTCAGGCTTGTGTTGGGACTCATTCTAGGAGTGAAGGCACAACAAATGCTTTTTGAAGGCCCTTCTCTGAGTTTGGTGAGAAGCTAATAGTGTGATCTAGAGATGCTTCTGGGAATAATTCTTATAAAGGACATGGATTACACACCTCATTGAGAGATTGGAAATGGGATATGAACCAAAAACCCAATTGACAAGGTAGATCTCCATGTCTTTTTCCCTTAGTTGGAAATGATACATCTATCAATGACAAGGTGAACCTGAATGATAAAGAATGGCACAGTGTTGCTTTCTGAGCATAACCTCCCACATACTGTGATGGGCTGCGATAAATCTTTGCTCTGCATCTGTCCATTATTCGTCTATGCTATTTCTGACATGGGATTCATTTAGTCATGCACGGCTGGGGAAATGTTTATCATATTAACATTTGATAGTTATGACCACCGCTGTAAATCATCTTCCCCAACTTGTAAAAGGGTATATCTGAACCCTGTCAAAATATACAGAGTGATTTTCATAGCTAAATTTATTACTAGAGATGCCATTGAAGGAAAGAACATGATATGATTTATGATGACACATCAAAACATTCACGGAGTAGTTTAGAAATACGTTGTGAAGGAGCAAGGTAAATCACCAACATCCAGTTGTGGAGTATCGTTGGGTCATGAAATTTAAATAACATCTGGTTAACGTCTCACAGCAGTAATTGTCATTGTTTTAGGTTTATATACTGAACAGTCCATTAGAAGAAGACAAAGGACATGTCTAAACCCGAGATGTGAACATTAATCTGAACTGAAAGAAAATAAATGCTCCCGATCTCTTGGTTTATGACATGTTTCAGATAAATTAGAATTCCTTCTCGCCTGAGAGTAAAAGTAACCCTCAAATGACTTGAAACTAACAGCTTTGAGTTACACTTGCTTGTTATGTTTTGCAACCAGGATTGTAAAATTGTGTAAGAGGGCTAGGACATCTACTAATACCCTCATATATTCATTTTGCAAGTATATAACATTGTTGTTTGTGTGTAACAGACATAGGAAATGTTAGTAATATTGTTCAATGCAAAAAGGATCACGAAAAGAACAAAAGCTAAAAATGACTGAAGTAGTCAAAAGGTTAGGCAGAGGTTGGAACAGAGTTAATGTTTCAGATCGATGACATTTCTTCAGAAATGAAAAGCCAAACTTCAACAAAATTTTTAAAATTAGCTGAACTGATTGAGTAGTACAGGTGTCACGTTTTATGGGGAGAAGACAGGAAGATGGGGTTAAAAGGGAAAGATAGATCAACCATAATTGAATGGTGATGCAGAATTGATGGGCTGAATGGCCTAACTCTGTTCCTGTAATTTATGAACTCATGAACAGAAACTTGACAGGCACTGAAAAAGCAAAAGAAAATTGACCAATTCAAGATACAACATCTAAAAAATCTAAGATTAATGTTTAAATTTCTGACATGGCAAAATAAAAAAGCTATTTCACTTTCTTCCAATGGTTGTGCCTGGCAAATGGAAGATAAATATTATGTCCTTGATGTAAAGTGAAGGAAGATCATTGCCTGGAAATTTTAATGCATAGTTCTTCGTTGTTCAGAGCTACACACATGAAAATCATTTTCATTTCTCGAAGCGCTGAACGTGATTACCACTGTCACATGGAGATAATCGCCATCACAGTAACCAACCTGAAAACATAACTGGCCATAGACATAAAATGCTGTGGTAACTCAATGGGTCAGGCAGCATCTCTGGAGAAAAGGAATAGGTGACGTTTTGGGTCAAGACCCTTTATCAGATTCAAACAAAGCTGACATTGCTCAAACATAACATAATAAACATCTCAAACAGATCTGGCTACTTCTGGCTGCAAATCATGTCTGATTAAACAACATATTTTCTGCATGGGTCACATACCTTCCTGCACCATTCATTGATTCAATTCAATGATACTTTATTGTCACATGTGCATGTACAGTGACATTCTTTATTTTTCTTTATTTTTTTTTACATACAATCCTGTAATATCATACAGCAGACCTCACATAGGCAGTACACCAAGAGTCGCCATATTTCTGACACTGACAAAAGTTACAAAAAGTTAATCGAACAGTCTTATTTTCTTGCAGCGGCAACCCAGGTCTTCCACTCCGGGTCCACCTTCGATCTCAGCAGCCTGATCCCCATCCCCATCCCCCTTTTGTTCTCAGCAGCCCCCCCCCCCCCCCACCCCCCCCCCCCCCCAGGACCCCCCCCCCGGACCCCCCCCCCCCCCATCAGCAGGAGCTGATATTCCTGTTATAGAAATATTTGAAAAATCTAAAGATATTTAAACAGGTGACCAACATTTACGGTTTTGAGAGGATAATTGGCATTGTGTCATTCTAGGCAACTAATAACATAACACCGTTTGGGGGACATGTCTAGGAAGGAACTGCAGATGCTGCTTTAAACCGAAGACAGGCAGCATCACTGGAGGGAAGGAATTGGTCTCGACCTGACACATTACCCATTCCTTCTCTCCAGAGATGCTGCTTGTCCCGCTGAGTTTCATCCAGAGATGCTGCTTGTCCCGACCGAAGTCTGTAGAAGGGTCTCGACCTGAAATGTCGTCCATTCCTTCTCTCCAGAAATGCTGCCTGTCCCGTTGAGTTACTCCAGCATTTTGTGTCTATCTCCAGTTTGGAAGACAATGTATACCCCTACTCTCACTGTTCAATACACTGAGAACATATCTCATTGTAACTCCAGTCTCAGACTGTAACACTCGACACCAGTGGCACTTTGCAAAATCCATCGATGTTAGAAAATCAAAGTGCTTTGCAAGTGGTAGCCTCAGTTGCAGCATGTTATGCTCCATACAGTGGAACAGTTAACTGCCACCCATATACCAATTACCATTGGAGATTCTCCTCCAATGCTTTTATTAACCTTAAGATGCTATTTCATTGTTATTTACTGATGCTTCCATTTCTAAATTAGCCTGCTAAGCACCAACAGTTAATGGTGAAAATGAAGAGTATCGTAATCACCATACAAAATGAATGGCAATAGTTTGCTAAACAGTGGGACCAAAATAATATTTTATTTATTAACCTATGACTAATAGGTTAGGTTAATTGCTTTTAAGGCTCTACTCTGGAAGTGGTAATTGCATGTGCTTGACTTCAGAATGGTTACATCAATAATCTACATATGGTAGGACATCAATTGTAAGTGTAAGGAGAATGATTTTTCATACTATCTGGTTCGTATGTTTCTGTTATTATTTCTTTATGAATTCCCCATCTATGAACCTCATATAATAGGTGAAAGTAATTTGGACAAGGCAAATTCTGATTTTTGGGTGACATTATGAACCTCCACACCA
Source organism: Okamejei kenojei (assembly GCA_035221665.1). Taxonomy (NCBI): domain Eukaryota; kingdom Metazoa; phylum Chordata; class Chondrichthyes; order Rajiformes; family Rajidae; genus Okamejei; species Okamejei kenojei. The sequence continues at coordinate 37,171,230 of CM069146.1, forward strand.
GCCCCTCCACCCAACCAACCCCCTCCTGAAAGGTGAGAGTTGTCAGGATGAGACCTTACTGTATACATGACATTTCAATGGGTCAACATTTTCTGTATTATTATTATTATTATCATTATTATAGGAGGGCTAAGAGTTAAGTATAAAATCTGCAATTAGATTTGTGGTGTACTTATGACTATTAAAATTAAACATCATTAATATAGGTAGCTTACAGCCCTCATATATTGTTTGGGAACCTTACAATGGTATAAATGTTGAATTCTCCAATTTTAGGTAAACGTTGCTAACCCCCCTGCCCCCCCCCCCCCCCCCTCCCCCCCAATTCCCCTTTCTACTCTACACCCCCCCCCTCCCCCTTCCCTCCCTTGAGCCCCACCTGGGCTCCCACCTTTTTTTTCCCCTCCACTACACACCACCCCCCCCCCCCCCCCACCCCGCTACTTTCTTCACTCTGGCTTCACAATCCAAACTATTCCACAGCTGTTTTACACCATCTGAAGAAGGGTTTCGGCCCGAAACGTTGCCCATCTCCTTCGCTCCTTAGATGCTGCTGCACCCGCTGAGTTTCTCCAGCCTTCTGTGTACCCCCGTTTTACACCTTGTGTTCTTATCTCAGTTCTTTGTTCCAGACATCTACCTATCAAACACTCCACATGCCTGGCCTATGTCGACATTGCCTGCCACACTTCGTCCTGCCTCTCCCCTTTTCCAACTTTTCCCACTTTCATCTCCTCCCAACAATCAATTTGAAGAAGGGCCTCAAACCTTTGGCTGCTGGTTGCAAAAGAACATCGCCATATCTCACTGTTCTTTTATCCATTCTTAATTTAGCCTTCTTTGTGACTGAGAAGATTGAATTGCCTCTTAATATCACAATAGATTGATGTTCTCCTAAAATTGCCTCCTTTTTCTTTCTTGCCAGTGATATCCTTGTCCTTGTCAATGCATCTCATTCTTCCAAACTTCAGACTTGGCACAAACATCTTATCGCAGGAATTAGCCTACTGAATCTTTTCTGAACTGATGTCAATGCTGGCATATCCTTTCTTAAATAAGGGATTAAGACCAAAAACTAAACATAGCTTTACGTAAGGCTTCACCAATATCTTGGACAATTAGTTTAGTTTAGAGAAAAAGCACGGGAACAGGTCCTTCAGCCCACTGAGTCCACACCGACCAGCGACCCCCGCATATTAACACTATTCTACACACTAAGGATAATTTACATTTATACAAATTCAATTAACCTACATTTTTGGGGTGTGGAAGGAAACCAAAGATCTTAGAGACCCTTGCGGTCATGGGGAAAACGTACAAACTTTGTACAGACAGCACCCGTAGTCGGGATCAAACCTTGGTCTCTGGTGCTGAAAGCGCTGTAATGCAGCAACTCTATCACTGTGCCACCGTCCCGCCATTGGTAGCGTACAACCAGACAATGAATGTTTTCTTCAATGGTTCATTGTTGAATGACACTACAGAATGGCTTGGAAAAGACATTGGAAAGTGTGCCAAGGAATCAGTTTATGGGTAGCACAGTGGCATAGTGGTTGAGTTGCTGTCTTACTTTGCCAGAGAGCTGGTATTGATCCTGAATATGGGTGCGATTTGTGTGGAGTTTGTGCATTTTCCATGTGACTGCAAGGGCTTTCTCCAGGTGCTCCAGTTTCCTCCCACACTCCAAAGATATACAGGTTAGGTTAATTGGCTTTGGTAAAGAAACAGTAAATTGTCCCTTGAGTGTAGAAGAGCGCATAGGATTATATACAAAAAATTGTAAATTGTCCCTAGTGTGTAGGATAGTGAATAGGATTGTACACAAAAATGTCCCTAGTTAGTAGGATAGTGTATAGGATAGCTAGTGCACATTGGTCAGTGGACTTGTTGGGCCGAAGGGCCTATTTCTGCGCTGTATCTCTAAAGACTAAAATCTCTATGGTTTAAAGTAATGTTTGGATCACAGGCCAGGAGAAGAACTGGGAAGGAGAGAAGTCCTGGGCTGGGGAAGAGAGTTGTGGCTCCAGTCAGTGTGCGAATTGGACCTTGAGTTGGGACAATGAGGTGGTGATGAGGAACAGGTTACATACACAAGAGAAGTTCAAGCTGTAGCATCAGATTGGATGCAATTGTGCATTCACCAGAACATCTACATGAATTAATGAAGCGGTGTGATTCATAAGTGTATCTTCCATTCTTCTCAATCTGATAATTAGCTCCACTTGGCTGACGGAATGGTCACAGACAATTTGTGACAGGGATTTGAGACAGACACAGATCCTGAAAGATTACTGACAAGATTTACAATAACCAGAGGGAGAAGAGTTTCGTTTGGAGCGAAGATAAATATAAGTTATTAAAGGTCACATAAATATGAAATTAGAAGCTTAAGAGATGATTGAAAAAAGTTTACATTACAATAATGAGAATTGGTGGGGCAGAAGGAAGAAAAAACTATTTCAAGTGATTTCATATCGGACCGAGGGCCACAGGATAAAAATTAACATCTGTTGCTGTCTCTGGAATAATGACACAAGAAACTGCAGATGGAGGAATCTTGAGAAATGAAAACAAACTGCTGGAAGAACTGTCAGGAGTTATGGGTTAAGGGTTATGGGGAGGAGGCAGGAGAATGTGGTTAGGAGGGAGAGATAGATCAGCCATGATTGAATGGCAGAGTAGACATGAAAGGCCAAATTGTCTAAGTCTGGTCCTATCACTTATGACCTTGTGATAACAGCGGATCAAGCAGTTGATGGAATGGGCACTTGATTCAGGTAAGGACCCTTGTTCACTTCTGAATCGTCTCTGTCTGTCTGTCTCTAAAACTCTGACCTTGTGCTCTTCCAGTTTGCATTTTTTTTCTCTTTGCAAAAATAGTACACGATAGCACTAAAACTTTTCGCCACCTTACTCACCAGTCTCATGTGCTCAGGTGCACCAAGGTTTGCTCTAATCGATGGTATAGTTTCAAAGTTATTTAGGTTTGTAAATCTTTTAAACACGTGCATGTGCAGATTGGTCTCTTCTCCTGTCAGTGACCAGCACGCATATTGGTCTCCTGTCCTGTCATTCACCGGCAGCACCCGCCTCGCCCAGCACTGCCTGGCGTTGCACCACCACAGCCACACAGCCAGTTGGCCGGAAGCGGCTGGAGGGGGCAGCTGGAGCCGCCGCGGGCTACAGGCGGAGCAGCCGCTGCTCCGGGGGAAAGGAACGCCAACCTCGAGATCCTGGGGAGGTGAGGAGGGGATTGAGGAAGTGGAAGATGTTGGGAGGGAGAGGGAGAGTATGGGAGGTGTGGGAGGTGAGGAGGGAGAGTAGGGGGTTTAAGGAAGGGGAAAGTGGGGGAGGTGAGGAGGGAGATGTGGGGGAATAGAGGGAAATGAGTGGGGGAGATAGTGAGTGGGGAATAGAGGGCGAGGAGGGCAGTGTGGGAGGTGAGGAGGGATAGTGGGGGATAGTGGAGGTGAGGAGTGGGGAAGGTGGGGGATAGAGGAATAGGAGGGGAGTTATGGAGTGCGGGAGTGACTGAAGGTAGGGAAAAGGAGAGGGAGGAAGAGGTGAGGGAGGGGCATGCAAGAAGCTAAAGGAGTGGCATACTCGAGAACCTGGGGAGGTGAGGATGAAGATTGAGGGGATTGAGGAAGAGGAGGGGGTATGGACAGAGAGGGGGTAAGTGGGGAGGTGATGAGGGGACATGGAGGGAGAGGAGTGGGGGTGGTATGGAGTAGGGAATAGAGGGAGAGGAGGGCTGTGGGGAGATGAGGAGGGATAGTGGGGGGATAGGGGAGGTGATATAGTGGGGGATATAGGCATAGGTGGGGGGTATGGAGGGTAGAGGTGGGAGGGAGAGAGTGACTGAGGGTGGGTGAGTTGAGGGAGGGATTGGTGAGGGGAGGAGGAGAGGGGGAAAAGAGGGAGGATTAAGAGGAGGGGAAGGGAGTGCTGGGAATGAGGGGAAATGAGCCGCGCCTGCGCACTTGGGGGCTATGGGTGAGTGGTGGAATAATGCGTTGTGGGAACGGATTGTGTTAGGGGAATGGATGAGTGGTGGAATATTGCGCTGGGGAACGGGTTGCGTTGGGGGACCAGGCCTCCTATGTGACAGGGACCCAATGGGTCCCACTTAGTCTAGTATCCCCTTTAAAACTGTCCTTTCACCTAAAACCCATGCCCTCTTGCTTATTTGATCATTTTCCAATTTCTATAGATTCTGGATCAGTTCCTGTGGATTGGAGGGTAACTAATGTTATCCCACTTTTTAAGAAAGGAGGGAGAAAGAAATCTGGGAATTATAGACCAGTTAGCCTGACATCGGTGGTGGGGAAAATGCTGCAGTCAATTATTAAAGACGTCATTTGATAGCAGTAACAGGATCGGTCCAAGTCAGCATGGATTTGTGAAGGCAAAATCTTGCTTGACTAATCTGGAATTTTTTGAGGATGTAACAAGTAAAATGTATAAGGGAGAGCCAGTGGATGCAGTGTGTCTGGACTTTCAGAAAGCGTTTGATAAGGTCCCACACAGGAGATGAGTGGGCAAAATTAGAGCAGGTGGTATTGGGGGTAGAGTATTGACATGGATAGAAAATTGGTTGGGACACAGGAACCAAAGATGAGGAATTAACATGTCCCTTTCAGAATGGCAGGCAGTGACTAGAGAGCCCTCTGAACCGCATATGCTGGTTTACACTGGAGATAGACACAAAATGCTGGAGTAACTCAGCAGGTCAGGCAGCATCTCTGGTGAAAAGGAATAGGTGACGTTTCAGATTGGGACTCTCCTTCAGTGAGGGGAGTGGGAAACTAGAGGTATGAAAATGTTCAGAACGAATCAGAGCTACCACCGATAACCAAAGGTGGAGCTCACAATGGTCCATTGTTGACTGTGGAAGAGGTGATAATGACGGCAGATGCAAATAATGGAATCAGTAGGGCGACTAGGGTGGAGGAGTGGAGCAGCGAATGCAGGGGTTACCTGAAATTAGAGAAGTCTATATTTATACCGCTAGGTTGTAAGCTGCCCAAGCAAAATATGAAGAGTTCATCCAGTTATTGTCCATTTCAATAGTATCCTTGGTTTTGATTCTTCCTACTGCAGAATTCATTGTAAACCATCTCAAAAGTCTATAAAAATACATGCAGTGTGTACTCGACAATACATACAAAACGTAGATTTTGTTGTGATTTACAATGAATTCTTCTTGCATTCATCTCAAAATGGCAATCACACTTTCCCCATTTACCATATTTTGGCCACTCACTCAACCCATCTAAATCTAGTGGCAAAGTCCAAATAGCCTCCTTCCAGTTTGCTCAACCAATTGCTTTTGTGTAGTCTCTAACCTTGGATACATTGCACTTTGCCCCCTGCTCATTAATACGGGTAATAACAATATAACCATATAACAATTACAGCACGGAAACAGGCCCTCTCGGCCCTTCCAGTCCGTGCCGACCAAATAATAAAGCATCTGTGGCAAATTCCAGCTGAGAATAAAATCTGTTCATATAGCTTTGTTGATGTTGCATTTGGGTGATTGACACAAAATACTGATCATTTCCTGTTTGCAAATGATCCAATTAAATTACCAATTTGATCTGTGATAATTCATTGCATCTTGTGAATCCTAAAAGATTGTGCATTGTCTGTTATACTGTGCCACACTAACAATCTAATGCAGGTGGTTTATATCTTGTATTGACAAAGCGTTGTGACTATTGGCATGCAAGATTAAGGTGTTTAAGGATTAATCTTTTTATTTTGGTAATGTTGCACGCATACTTTTGAAGGAATTCTGAGATGTTATGCTTTCCGGAGTATATTGAAACATTGGCTATGCCTTTAAAGAATTTGGAGCACCATCTCCCGTCTCTTTTGATTCTGAAATATGGATGAATGGTGAACACTTTTGGGGTGGGAGATTGCAACCTTCATGTGGTCCACCCTGTTTCAAATGCAATCAACCTGGCGTGCACAAACATAACAAGTCTTACAACTTTAGGCTGTGCACGCCATACGCAAGAAGAAGAAGTGAACACTTTTCAGTAAAGGAATGAGCCAGTGTTCAATTACTCTGTTGAATTGATAGAAATAATGGCATGAAATTTCTCCAAAATGGGTTGCGACTACATTTGCTTCTCAATAAATCGGCATGGTAGCGCAGAGATAGAGTTGCTGCCTTACAGTGCCAGGGACCTGGGTTTGATCCTGACTATAGGTGCTGTCTGCACGAAGTTTGTACGTTCTCCCTGTGACCGCATGGGTTTTCTCCGGGTGCTCTGGTTTCCTCCCACATTCCAAAGACGTAAAGGTTTGTAGGTTAATTGCCTTTGGTATAATTGTAAAATTGTCCCTAATGTGAAGGATATTGCTAGTTGGGATCGCTGGTCAGCGCCGACTTGGTGGGTCAAAGGACCTGTTTCTGTACTGTATCTCTAAACTAATCAAAACTGAACTAAATCACTGAACATATTCTTACCTTGCAAAGAAACCCTGCAGGAAGCAGGCTGTGATCTGATCAGAGATGTCTCGGGCAAACCAATCTTCCGTTCATAAATCTCACAAAAATACTCTGAGAGCAGCTTATGCCTTGTCCCCAACCTGTCACAGCTATCAAACAGATTAGACATCTGCCTTCCATAAGCATTTGAAAATGATGTCAAACATTCAGAAAAAAAAATCAGAGCACTATAAAATCCTTCATGTATATATTTAAAAATTAAGTTTTAATATCAAATTATCAAAAATGATGAAAATTATATCAAGATTCTGCATTTAGCATATTCTTCATCTTTGAAATGAAATGAATGAGCAGACATTTGTTGGACTCATGAACCATTGAACCTTTATGAACAGGTGCAGATGATATTGGAGCACTTAACAAGTTAGCATAGGATGTTGGAACAGTTAGCAACAGCTCCAGGCTATTGTTTTTTTCCCCTGTCTGTTTCCTGCTCTTCTGTGCACATCTGTCGATTAGTGCAGTGTCCCTACCTGCATGGGTTTCCAAAACACCATTGTTAATTAGGCTTCAGCCTCATCACTTTATGTGTTCCATCTTTTCTGGCCTGTATGTTACTTTATTAACCATCTTCTGGCTTCATCCAAACTATGACTGGATTTGCAGAATCCCATTTGCTTTATTTTTTCCTTAAGGAGGATTATGAGCATGTTGGGGTTAAACTGAACCATGTGTGATGACAGGGAAAATTCATATGAAGTTCGGGGTTTACTTTCAGACCAAACTTTCTTCATTACAAATTGGCTATCTTGGGAGAGCCGTGCCCGTGGACGGAGGCTCTCCTGTCCTAGCACGGATGCGCTCAGATGCAAAGCATATGCTATCCTTTATCTAAATTACCCCTGGAATCTATGGAGTGGTTGCTTGGCAATATTCAAGCATGAATTTACTTAAGGTCACTTATTTGCAACAGACCATTGAAACTGATATGATCTAGTTTCAACCAGGTTTCAGTGAGGCCCCTCACCCAGGCTTGAGGATTATCTTATATCTTGGGTTTATATGCCTGTCCACTTTGACCCATTGCATGCATTCACCAATTGTCCCTTTACAATGTGCCAATTGGCAGAGGATAAAGAAGATTAAAAAAATATGGACACAATGTGTAGGTATGTTACATTACCTACCTTTGGCAGCGCTGCAGTTCTGCTGCTCCCCATGTGCATGACTATGGCGCCTTTCAGAGGGGGGGCAGGTTTAAAATGCCGTTTTTCCCTAGACAGTCCAAATCGATCTATGTCGGGCGATTTCGTCGCTAAAGAGAAATTGCTCCGACATTTCATTCATGAAGTTATTTTTAAAATACGCTAAATAATTTATTAACTAGAGTAGTTTAAAAATCATCTTCTAAAGCTCTGAACACTGACAGCAGAAGAGACCTAACGTAGGCAATAAAAGAGGCTACACAGTTTATTTTTACATAAAAACTTGGTTTTTAGGAAGCATTTAATCACATTTTCATTTGCGAGAAGGGGACAAAAAAAATGTATGAACCGGTAGTATTTTTCCTGCCAACTTCAGCACAAACCGCAACGTTCTAATCCACCGCATTCCACTAAAACCCACTCGCAAGTTGATTTAAATGGCCATTAATTTAGGGGCATCAAACACTAAATTCCTTCCATTTGGCCTATAAATTCATGAAAATGAGACTTAAAAATCATGTTATATTGTGGATTATTGTGTGAATGTTATTTGGACACTTAGGCAATTAAAAAATGTTTATCGTTTTTTAAGAAATTGATAGATGTTTAGATCTAGTAATTTAATTTTGTAATTAGCTACAATTAGATAACTAACTAATTATATGCTTTAATTTCAGGTCATCCAAGTAATATTGTTTCATATTTGTTTCAGAATGCTTCAATCTATAATAACTGAACATTTCATTGAGTTCTCTTAATTTTTAAGAAAGTTATGGGCTTTATTCTAGATCACAGCTTTTGTGTTAAGTCAATGGAAAGGCAATGGGGAACAAGATGCTAATTTCCAAGTATGAAAGTGGGCATAACTTTTTTAATACTGAAGATATGAAAGTGAATTAGGTGTCAAATTAAACTTCTTTTTATGCTTTATCTGATGGGATAAATTGCAGACTTGATTTTTAAAATCTCAAAATTTTGTAACATTGCTACAATGTGCTGGAGTAACTCATGAGTAAGAGTAAATAAGGCGGTATCTCTGCAGAAAAAAAAATTGGGTGATGTTTCGGGGCAGTACCCTTCTTCAGACCAGAGATGTTGCCTGACCAGTTGAGTTATTCCAATACTGTGTCTATCTTTGGTAGCGTCTGTAGTTCTTTGTTTCAGTCCAGAAAAGATATACGTGCAGTTCAAAGATTGGAATGGGCGAAATGGTTTCTGATTCTTGGGTCACCAATGCTGGGGGAAGAGAGTGATGTTCCATCAGGATAGACTTCAATTAAAGAATGTTAACCATATAACCATATAACAAGTTAGAAGACATGCAGGATGGTAGTTTAATTGGCTGCTGTAAATTCTCTCATATATGGAGACTAGTGGTGGAATCAGGAAGGAGTCGATAACAATATGAAAATGAAAGGACACAAAGTGCTGGAAAAGGTCAACGGATCAAATAACATCTCTGGAGACACAGATAGATGACATTTCGAGTTTGGACCCTTCTTCAGTCTGAAGACGGGACCCAACCTGAAACATTACCTGTCCATGTTCTCCACAGATGCTGACTTACTGCAGCACTTAATGTATTTTTGTGTAATTTTGCATCTGCAGTTCAATGCTTCCACACACAGAGAATTAAATTGGATTAGATGAAGCCTGTTTCCACACTGTATCTCTTCATCAAAACCTTGCTGGGACCAGTGCCCGGCAGAATCACATAGCTTGGAATAGAGACAAGGCCTTAATCCAGATGGAGATGCATTGGGTTCAAGTGTTAGAAAGTTTAATAAATCAAGAACATTGAAAGAGATGTGGCACAGGGTAATGAAGGGGTGAATGAAAATCAAAGCATGATAGGGAGGTATAAAAGCAAAAGTGTGGAGCAGAAATTGGAATGAGAGTTGATACCATTCGAGGCTCAAGGCTTCGTTATCTGACTGCATGTTATATTTGTTAAAAGATAAATGAGTTGATGCCACAAGTACATTACAGCAATGTGTTACATGGTGACAGGACTGAAAACACTATATTCCAGTTTATTTGATGTTCCTAAATAACAGGCAAAAATGGAAAAACAGGTTTGGTAGCATTGTTAATCAAGGGCAGTATCATTGTGGTGGTGAGCAGTGATGCAGTCATAGGATTAGTCAAGAGTCAAGAGTGCTAATAGTGATATTTACCAGAATGGAACAATGACATTCTTTTTGCAGCTGCACAACAGGTTTGTAAATACAGAACTCAATAGATAATGCAATAAACGAACAAAAACACCTCAATAAATTAAAAAAAACCATGCAGAATTTAATTGAAAATAAAGGCTAAAAGGGGAAAAAAGACACAGGTGGGATTGGTTTTAAGAGCAAAGCATAAAAGAAGAAATATCGATGTGAAAAGGAACCTCCAATAATCATGGGTGAGGATAGTCTGTATATTGATTAGGACATTTAACTAGTAAAGATACCGTGGGGAGGAGTGTGTGGTGTCAAACAGGGAATATTGATGTTCTGAGGCTCCTGTTGGAAGAATAGATAAGGATGAACTATTCCATACAATGAATTTAAACATTCAGAAGGCCTCTCATAAGATGTTGTATGAGGAATTGTGAAACCAAATTAGAGGACATGGAAAAGGAGTAAAATGTGGATTTTACTCCTGATTTGGATGAATTAATAGATAATAGAGAGTAAAAATAATCATCATGTATGATGACCATTTGATGGCACTGGGCCTGTACTCGCTGGAGTTTATAAGGATGAGGGGAGACTTCATTGGAGCTTAGCCAAATAGTGAAAGGCCTGGATAGAGTGGATGTGGAAAGGAAGTTTCCATTAGAAGGAGACATTAGAAATGTATGTCAAGTGCTGTTGGAAGATCATCAACTTGGGGAAAGACGATCTTTGGTCTGTCCAGATGTTGTTTTGCCTCCCTGCAGCGCAAGATGCCCATCAGGGAAAGTTGCCGACTGGCCCATTCCAGACTGCCGGAGTACATGTTGAGGGACACATTGAAGCTTGGTGTAGCCAACGGCAAACCCCTGTGGGGTGGGACTACAGACCGAGGTCCTTCTGAGAACAGGCCCTTCTTTTACTGAGATGAAGAAAAACCTTTTCACCCAGAGAGTTGTGAATCTGTGGAATTCTCTGCCACAGAAGGCAGTGGAGGGCAATTCACTGGATGTTTTCAAGAGGGAGTTAGATATAGCTCTTAGGGCCAACAGAATCAAGGGATATGGGGAGAGAGCAGGAACGGGATACCAATACTGAATGGCCTGCTCCTGCACCTATTTTCTATGTTTCTATGTTTTCTGCTGCTGAATTTTGAGGGGCAGAGGGGACACGCCTTAAACAAGGGAGGGGATATCACCACGAATGTGAGGGGGGGGGGGGGAGGGTGGGGGGTGCGAGGAGCACAGGAGTGGCAAGTGCATTTTGTTTAAAGATAGGTGCAGCACTACTAAATATGTATAGCCACTGAGAATGTGTGAAGCGATTTTCTACAGGTTTTGTTTTGTATATATTTGTTATTCGGAATAAAGTTACTGTAATTTTTGCAAAAAAAAACCCACCAGGTACACGCCAGTTGGCAACTCTTTGTAATTTGCCTATTCGAACTGTGATTTAGCTGAATGGGATAGAATGGGCTGGGGAACAGTCATCTCCCTAATTCAGAGAAACTAGGGCTAAATAATTTCTGGTTCACCATTTAACATTGTTCATTTTTATTTGCAGGTTAAAATATTCACTCTGTTGCTAGTTGGTTATTTGTCAAATTCTGAAGGCGATTGTCAAAACATGCAGACTATTGCTGCCGTGCTGTCTCTGGAAAGTGGAAGCCTGTTTAATTTAATGCTATTGGGCTGGTGCATCTATTTCCTAACAAAGTCTTCCTGTCAAAACAGAAACTTGCTGCAAGCCGCTGATCTGAATATTTTATCATATTTATCAACAAGTATTGGAAACACCAGGGGAGCGAGAGAATTTAAAACATAGCGAAAACTCACTGTTGTTCAATACAATTCACATTTTACATAATTGTTGGAGAATTATTCGGCAGGGCAGGTGACCATTTAACCTATGATTTATGTGCATGCCTCTTTGAAGGAACTGTATCTTATGTCCCACTGCTCTGATTTATTTTCTTTACTACAGATCTTCCACATGGTATTCTTTTACCATTAATTTGAATGACAACTGAACTGGTTTTCTTCATCTTTTCTCGCAGTCCTTCCAAATTGTATTAGCGTGCAATATTGTTCTCTCTTTTTGTCCCTGATCTGTTTTTTGTCTGACATCTTAAATCACCGGAGTCCAGTTATGGCACCTGTGAGTGAAAATACTTTCTCCTTGCCTACTCTTATCAAATTCCCTATCATTTTGAGTTCCTTTCCAGGTCTTCCATGCAGCTGCAGAGACCATATTATTATACGGATGTGAGGCATGGACTCTCACTTGAGCACTGTCCAAGTCTCCCGATGGTACTACACCCGACTGCTCAGAAAAGTTCAAATGTCAGATGGTGGGACCACGTCACCAAAGCCCTGCTCAATGGGAAAATCCACCTCTGACCGAGAAGATCAGGTCGAGAAGGATGAAGCTCGCTGGTCACTGCCAGCGCCACCCAGAAATGCCAGCAAACAAGGTTGTGCTGTGGGAACCCACCTATGGAAGACGTGACACGGGACGGCCAATCAAGACGATGCTGAAGACGTTGATGGAAGACACATGTGTAGAGACAAAAGAGGAGCTTGCCAACTGCATGGAGGACAGAGATGTGTGGTGCGCCCGTCGGAATCTAGCACCACTGCGTCGCTAATGTTTTCAACAATGATGAATTTCCAGGTCCCACAGGAGCTAGGGTGGAATGCAGAGGTCTCAAAAAAAAGGATGCCAAATGAAAGGAAGAGATATTGGGAATGGTGCCTGAAACCTGCTTTCAGGGAGAGTCTTTAAAGGAGGTCATAGAGCTGGGAAGATACAGAAAGATTAATGAACGAAGGTTCTCCAAATACAATGAACGTCAAAAATAATACAGTATAACTGAATGCCATAACATAGGTCAAAGATCTTCTAAATGCTGATGCAAACGATAGTTCTTGTTAGGAATATTTTTATAAAATATGCTGAAGTTTCAATATATATTTCAATATACCGAGTTTGTGTAGGAAGGAACTGCAGATGCTGGTTTAAACCGAAGATAGACACAAAATGCTGGAGTAAAACACCACCCATTCCTTCTCTCCAGAGATGCTGCCTGTCCCGCTGAGTTACTCCAGCATTTTGTGTCTATTTTGAACATACTGAGACTTGTTCCAAATTTAAGGAAGCAGGGAGTTGGATAGTGTTAAATGGGACTGCCATTTACTGTACATTGAAATATCACACATTTGGAAACACGTTATATAATTTGAGGCCACGCATGGCGGCATGGTTACACAGCGATACAGTTGCTGCCTTACAATGCCTGAGACCCGGGTTCATAGAAACACAGAAAATAGGTGCAGGAGTAGACTATTTGGCCCTTCGAGCCAGCACCGTCATTCAATATGATCATGGCTGATCATCCAAAAGATGCTTTCTCCCCATATCCCTTGATTCTGTTAGCTCTAAGAGCTATATCTAATTCACTTTTGATTACATCGGGGTTCGATCCTGACCATGGGTGCTTGTCTGTGCGGAGTTAGTACGTTCTCCCCATGACCTGCGTGGGCAATATCCGGGATCTCCGGTTTCCTCCCACATTCCAAAGACGTACAGGTTTGTAGGCTAATTGGCTTGGTAGAATTATAAATTGTCCCTAATGTGTTTAGAATAGTGTAAATGTGCGGAGATCGCTGATGGTGCTGACTCAGTGGGCCGAGGGGTCTGTTTCTGCGCTGTATCTCTTATCTAAACTATACCTGAAAATGGTACACTATGGGCCAATCTATTCAATCTGTTTAAAGTAATGATAGACTTGCAAGATCGAAAGTATCTTTGCGAATTGTTTCTTCACTTTTTAAGTATCTACAAACGAGGCAATGCACAATGAAATTTGAGAAATGTCCCAGAAACGAAGTGTCTCTGCACCAAAAAAGTATCCTCTGTTGAAACCTCTTTGAAACCTATTATATACTAATATATATTTGCCCAGACCTTTTATATGAAACATTGATTAAGACAAGGTCAACTAGAATTGGCTCTGCAACTATTGTGAAAATCCTACAATTGAAATGTATTTTCCAATATAAACACAATGGAAAGCTATGCCATCTGACAATAACATCTCTTTTGACGACGTTGCATAATCAGTGATAGGAAAATAAACAGGTCTGTGTGGTTTTGCAAAGGATTCTCTTGCATAAACCTTACGATAGGAAGGGAAGCAGCTTTGGTGATATCTAAAATTTGCCTCCATCAAAAAACAATAAGGCCAAAATATCTCGCCCTTTCCATGTTCTGGAAATATTGGGGGGAAAATTAATTGAAAACAGAAGGTTGATAGAGCCTACGGCTGAAGCCTGCATCGAAAAGAGTCTGAGGTTGTGCCACAAGGAAGACTCGGCGTGGGGGAATGGGCATGGGGGGGGGGAGAGAACAAAGGAGGGCCCAGTGTGGAGGGTCCACCGTGACAGGGGGAAGGTCAAAGAGGACCCCGTGTGGGGGTGTCACCATGAGGGGAGGCGAGTGGAAGAACATAGGAGGATACGGTGTGGGGGGAACTGCCCAGAAGAACAAAGGAGGCCTGGCGTGGGGGGGGGGGGACTGCTGTGAGGGGGTGGGGGTGGTGGGGGGGGGGGAATGGGGAAAAGGGGGGGGGGGGGGAACAAAGGAGGACCTGACGCGGGAGAATTTGTAACTTTGTCAGTGCACTTTATGTGGCGACTATTTGCATACCTTGGGTGTGCAAACGAAGAATTTCACTGTGACTCATCTCACGTGGAAATAAAGTATTCAATTCAATTCAGAAGACTGAGTCACATCAATTAGTTTCATCCAGTCACAAGGTAACAACTGACATATTGTGACTGTTCTCCTTTTCTATAATATCCTGGGGATTTGAATTTATTCATCTGTAATTACCTTGCAAAGACATATAAATTATAGCACAGAGGAATATTAATGATCACCTCACAAAGGGTGTTGAGCACCCTCTGTTTTGAGATTAGTTTTTCTCCTATTGAAGATATTGATTCTTTCTGTTTCCTGGGAATCTGATGCGTCATCTAAGTGGCAATTTCTTGGCTTGGACTATTAAACAATAAATATAGAATTTATATATTTTATATTTATATAAAAATACACAGCCACTGTGGTGAAGCCAAGTGCTCATCAAAAGTTTGCTCTCCTGGCAATACCAAATGAAAATGAATCAGTGGATATCACTAGACTGCAGATAGGCACAAAGAGCTGTAGTAAATCAGTGGGACAGGCAGCATCTCTGGAGAGAAGGAATGGGTGACTTTTCAGGTCATGACCATTCCTCAGGCTCCAGTCAACAATGTTATGGAAGGGAAAACAGTTGAAATCGCTAGATTGCTTTCCCTTCCAAAATGTTGCAGATTAGGGCCAGTCAAAGCCTTTTAATCATCCTATCGATCAGCTTCAGGTAATAGAACATCCTATCAATCAGCTTCAGGTAATAGAACAGAGATTGGGGATTGGACATGGCTTCAGAGTTATCTACCAATCATCACTACCATTCAGTGGTATCTCAAGTGAATTATGCAAGCTGATTTTCCATGGGCTAACAAGGTTCACAAGTTCATAAGTTCTTGGAGCAGAATTAGTCTACTCTGCCGTTCAATCATGGCTGATCTACCTGTCCGTCTCAACCCCATTCTCCTGCCTTCTCCCCATAACCCCTGACACCCTCATTAATCAAGAATCTGCCATTCTACGTCTTAAAAATATCCATTGATGACCTCCACAGTTACCTGTGGTAATGAATTCTACAGATTCAGTTTAGACCAAATGATCAAGATCTCTCCGTAGAAAATCCGGTGACTTTTTCTGCAATCCTGTTAATTCTGGTGTTTTTTGAGTAAATCTGTTGATCCATCAAGAGAGCTACAATTTCATATGGTCTACCTTTCAATTGTGAGCATTACCGTGTATAATAATCCTCTATATTTTCATATACCACGTGAATATTTCAGTGGAGAGAAAAACTCTATATCTCTTTTTTCTCCCTTGGGAAGCGGAGTGCTATCGTTTTGACTTGTTCATTTTAAGTGGTGAAGATTGTTCACGGGGTTGCCAGAGAGGGAGTGCAAGGATTTTGTTCCCACAATGTAGAAGGAACGGTACTACGTCTCTATGTTGGCATTTGTTTGTGATTTTGTGTTGGCCTTGCAGATATGTAGTTAGTTACATGTTTAGTGGTGATCATTTGACACTTCAGTGTGTGGAAACTTCTTGCATAGGGCAATGGATCTGTGGTCTTCTCTACACCAGAGTGTTGTGGTCTCTTGACCACTGGATGCATTTAAAGTTAAGTCAATACACGTTTTGAAGAATCTGATAAATAAGTGGAGATGAGGCCTGTGTTCATGAATCGCATCATGATGAATGGGGGGACAAGCCTGAGGGGTTGAGTGACCCACTCATGCTCATATTTTGTTCAGTGGTTCAATGGTGCTTTATTTGTCACATATGGAAGCGCACAGTGAAATTATTTTTGTATATTTACACATGCAGGGGCCGCCAAATGTTTTGACGCCATTTCCAAAGTCCAAAGACCAGTCCGTTCACTCGCTCGGTCTACTGGAGCAGTTCTCGATCCTGGTAACACCCTTGTCCTGCAGAGCTTAATTCTGTCGGCCTTGACCGATTCGACCCGCGAACTGACATCCCTCTCCTAACCCGGCCATCTTAGATTCTTACTTGGTCATTTCATGGATCCGTCACCCATGCGCTTCTGCGTCCTAGAATGGCGGATATTCAGTATGCTCACATAATGGCCTCACTATAGGGAAGGTTTGATCATATGTTTCCTTCAGATTAAAGTAATGTTCCAATTTGTCCTGAACAAAGATAGAGCCTGTTGCAGATTATTCAGTATTTATAAAATTACATGGGAGTAGCGGCCATTAATTCAAAACAAGAACTAGTCTTCAGAATATCTGTTCTAATGTACATATAGTAACAAGCTTGTAATTGAATAGCTCAGTTTTGCAAACAGACAGTTTGAGTGTTAATTGGCCTACATCAAGAAAATGTCCAGTTTAAGTTACTTTACAGTTACTTTAATTTGTGGTGAGTTTAATTTACTTTAGTTTATTGTCATGTGTACTGAGGTACAGTGAAAAGCTTTTGTTGTGTGCTATCCAGTCAGCAGACAATTAATATATGATTACAATCAAGCCATTTACAGTGTGTAGGTATCATAGTTAAAGTACTAAATGTTGTTGTTGGAGTAGAGATTTAAGAGTGTGGAAGAATTCTAATATGTGATTGTCAACCTACTTCTGTGACTCAATAGTCAGATTTATTCATCATGTGCACAATAAAGTGCAGTGAAATGAACTTGCCAGCAGCGGTACAATAAAAAAGAACACACCATACACAATAACAACTTAACACAAACATCCACCACAGCATTCATCACTGTGGTGGAAGGCACAAAGTTTAGTCAGTCCTCCTCCATTTTCCCCCAGTGGTCGGGAGCACCAACCTCCGCAGTCGCCGCAGCAGGCGGCCAGATGTGCAGACAAGGTAAGTCCCGAATCAGTGCTTCCCTACTGGAGACCATGGCTCCAAGATGGTGTCGGCCGCAGGCCGGCGGCCGAAGATCTAAATCCCCGCCCAGCCGCAGCTAGAAGCTAGACTCCGGACGCCACTTCAGCTGGAGCTCCGCAGACCGTGGCTTCAGGCTGCAGCGGGCCAGTGATCGGAGCACCTCCTTCTGGCAACCCCCGGCGAGGGCTCGCCCGCTCCGCGATGAAAAAGTCAACGCTGCATCCGCTGCTGAAGCCCCGGGTGCGTCTCCAGGAAAGGCTGCATCGATCCTTCGTGTTAGGCTGCGAGGGATGCGACATGGAAAAAGTCGCCTCTCCTGGAGGAGGCGACCAAAGTGGTTTCCCCCTTACCCCCCCACACCACCCCCCACACAAGACACACCGAGCAATACCAAAAACACACATTGGGACATACTAAAAAAACAAAAAAAGTATAAAATGACTAACACGCTGCTGGCAGGGCATCTGGCTCACAGTGCCCCCACCGACCCAGGTTAGCACGCAAATAATCGCCTGGGTTGGATGGCATGCGATGAAAAAAGTTTCCAGACCACACTAATTTGACGTGTTTTTATTCATGCTTGGTCATAGGCATATTTGTCTGTTTATCAATAATTGGGGTATTTGTGTACTTAACAGAGGTAGTCCCCACACAGGCTGGGAATGGGAATTGGAGTTAAAATGGTTAGCAACTGGGAACAGGTCTTGGCAGACTAAACGCTAGTGCTCGGTGAAATGGTTGGCAGGTCTAAACTCTGTCTTGTCAAAGTAAAGGAGAGCACATCAGAAAAACCATCTACTGCATCCAGTGCTCCCAACGTCCCCTTACCATTTCCGGTTGATGTTTCTGTCCTGAGCCGCCGCCATTTCCAGACCACATGCAAACTGGAGGAACAACATCTGATATTAATCTTGGGTAATTTACAAACTAAGTATGAACATTGAATTCCCCAATTTTAGGTAACTAATCTACAAACAAACCACATCTTCCATCCATCTCTCCACCCCTACCCCCTTCACTGCCTCACCTAGACTTGAACCCATTCATCCTCTTCCCGCCCCCCTTCCACCAATATTCCTTCTCAATTTATAACTCTTGTATCCTTATTTCACTTTACATCTTTTGATCTCTGCCTTTGTCCAACTATCTGCCTATCAAAAACTTCCCTCACTCTCACGTGAACCCACTTATCACTCGCCAGGCTTTGCCCTGTCTCTCCTCACTTACAGCTTTCTCCCCACCACCACAATCGGTCTGAAGAAGGGTCCTGACCCAAAACGTTACATATCCATGGTGTCTGGAGATGCTGACATTGCAGAATTCTGTGTATTTTGTTCTCACCAAATTAATGTTGAGTGCTTGAGTTCTCTACCCTCAGAAGCTGTTTGACCGTCTATTTGAATTAATGTATCCCAACAAATATTCAAAGGTTTTCTGGCAGCTACAAAATGTTCCCATAGTATATACTTAGTTCTGCAAAGTTGCTTGTCGACACACAAAATGGTAAATGCTTAGTGGATAAATATAGCCATTAAAACTGCTGCTAACCAGTTATTGTTGCCTTTGTGCTTAAAACATATATAAGTGCAGTGTACTTTGAGTTTGGGTGATTCTACCAAGGTCTCCAAGAGAATATATTTTTCTCCTGACGATTAAGGACATTTATATCTCTGGATGCTATCAAGAGAGAGCTGGATAGGGCTCTTAAAAATAGCGGAGTCAGGGGATATGGGGAGAAGGCAGGAACAGGGTACTGATTGGGGATGATCACACTGAATGGCGGTGCTGGCTCAAAGGGCCAAATGGCCTACTCCTGCACCTATTGTCTATTGTCTATATCAACCAGCTTCAGCCAAGTGATTCAGCTTAAAAGGTCACAACAGAGTCCCTAAACCTTTTCTCGTGTGTTTTATTAGGATCAATGTTCACTCAAAGAACAAGTTACTTAAGGTGAAGAATTCAGTATCCATTCTGGAAGGCTGGGAGATGAGGTGCTGTTCCTCAAGCTTACAGTGGGGTTTGTTGTAAGGAAGTGGGATACCACAAACAGGAAGGTCAGAGTGGGAATGGGACGAGGAATTAATGTGTAATGTAAGGGATAATAAAGCATCAAAATGGAGTTGGTAGACTTAGCATCTGAGATAATGCCAACTCCATTTGTCACTACTTTTGAACTTGAACATATGCCTTATCCTTTTGGGAATTAAAGAGCAGAGGCTTATTGTAAATAGCTGCTAAATTTTGCCAGCAGCTCCTGATAGTCACATGCATATGTCAACATAAATTTGCAGGATTTATAAATGAGCTGGCTGATAGAATAGAAAGTATGGATCCAAGCTTGCTGCTTGTGGAAAGATAGGTTGCATTATAAACATTGTATTTAGAAGTAAAAAAATAATGACAAAGAAACAATAATAGATTAAGTGAATGGGGAGTACTATGGCAAATAGATTTCAGGGCAGATGGAAGATGCACTTTGGATCCAATGTAGATAAAGTGTATTATCCTTGCAAAAAATATCCACTACAAGCACACAGTGCCCAGAGTTATTTTGACTATATTTGCCTTTCCTCCTGGTTCCTCCATCGACATTGTCTTTGTGCAATGGGAGACTTTCCACACAGGTTCCTCTGAAATATCTTCCTTTTTCCTGAATCATGGCTTCCCCTCTACCATAGTGGATGGAGCACTTGCACACACATCCTGCATTTCTGTTCGCAACCCCTCTCCTTCTGGACAGGGCAAGAACATGAAAGGGTGGCTTGGTGGTGCAGCGGTAGAGTTGCTGCCTTACAGCGCTTACAGCGGCAGAGACTTGGATTTGATCCTGACTACAGGTGCAGTCTGTACGGAGTTTGTAAATTTCTCCGTGACTATGTGGGTTTTCTCCAGGTGCTCTGGATTCCTCCCACTCTCCAAAGACGTACACATTTGTTGGTTAATTGGCTTGGTATAAATGTAAATTGTCCCTAGTAGGACTGTTGGTCAGTGCAGACTCGGTGGGCAGAAGGGCCTGTTTCTGCGCTGCATTGCTGAAAAAAATAACAGAGTTCCCCCGATCCTCGCCTCCCCCCCCCCCCCCCACCCCCCCCCCCCTCGCCTTCCTTCCCAGTAGCCTCTGCATTCAAAAGATGACCCATTGCTTTTTCCACCACCTCCAACAAGTTCCACCACCAGGCACTTATTTACCTTCCCCTCCCTTTCAGCATTTGAAAGAAGCACCATCTTCTTCCAATTGCCACATTTACTTATTTGGTCTCATCCTATCAGAGATATCAGAGTTAGATTGTACTGCTGCAAGTAAGAATTTCATTATTCCATTCCGGGATGTGACAATCAAACACTCTTCAGTCTCTTGATATCCCCTTTAATCTACTCACATCTCCATTCCTCCCTGCTATTTTACTTCGGAGTCACGTGAGTGACTTCGTGAAGACCCCGCCAGCCACGCATGAGCGCAGCATATCGTCGCGGACGCACTCGCACCGGCAGGCTGGGCGGGAGTGCGGATTGGAGTGCTCTCTCCTCCGGCTCCTTTCACTAAGACCGGCAGGTAAGTATTACCTTTTTTCTTCACAGCATGGACAAGGGCCGCAGGACGACGCTGTCATGGAGCTGAGCTGCGGCCAGCCCAACGGCCCTTGTCCCCGGAGAGCTGCAAGGAACACCGGCAGCTTCAACGCATGGTGGGGGCAGGAATGCGGATAGTCGGGCGCTCCCGCTTACTTTAGGGGCCGACTCACCCGAAATGGGTTACCGCTCCGGAGCTGGATAGCAACGGGTCCAGATTCCGAGCCCCCGTCCCCCAAGAGAAGAAGGGGGATACAGGACGTGGCAAGGGGTGTCTTGTTCTTCACAGGCAACCTCTCCCCGAGCTCCAGAAGACCCGAGGGGCTGGGCCGGGGGACGGCCGCATGACAGCGGATGCCCTGCAAAGTGCATTAAACGTACCACAGCACAGGGAGATCTGCCATAGTGCAGTGGCAACATCACTGCTGCGTCGAGTAGGCCTGCTGGAGCAGATACCGCGCCGACAACACACACCGTCAGGCCTGCGGCGGGTCAAGGGCGGAGCTGGTGGCCAGCAGGAAGCGTCGGTCAGTCTCAGCTCGGGGAGCGGCACCGACCATGCGCCTCCCACGCCAAAAGAGGCATGTTTGCAGGTAAGCCTGCAACGGACTCCGGGGAGCCAGGTTCCGTGTGCCGGCGCCGATGCGGGAGTCGTATGATCCTACTTGAGCTGTAGTTCACGACGACCTGCCATTGGACCCTAGACAGCACCCTAAGGGGGTGGTGGTCCGATGGTGGAAGCCCCAGTGAATTCGCAGGCCTGGGGAAGTCAGCTTGTCCCGCTGCGTATAGCAGGGACAGGTCGCATAGAGCGTTGGAGCATCTTAGTGGTGCAACGCCTCCAGCCGGGACCGGGAAACGAGAAAGTGGGACTCATCCGCGGCAACCACTAGCCGTGCAAGGACACCACACAGGCACCTCATCCGTCTCCAGCCTAGAAGCATTTAATGATTGCCCAGGCTGCTGTGTTTGAAGATGACCCGGGACAGCCAGTGACCGCTGAGCCATAGGCAAGTGAATTGGCGGGCACCATTTGATTGCCTAATTACGCACCAACTCGGAGTCAGGTTCCCAATAATACCTTGGAGAAAGGTTCTCCACGGGCATAACGGCGTTTGCTAGGACCCTGGTCGGGGATAATCGTGTCCAGTAAACCCGCAAGATGCACTGGCACACCTATAGCAACGCCCAGTATGATATAAACTGCCTGCGTAAGAGCTCCATATAGCACCACACTAAACCCCAAATTCGCGTTGTGTCCGACCATTACCGCTCCATCGCGCCGCATCATATGTTTGGGAGACCTGTCCAAACAGGTGAAGGGACTGGACAAAGGAGCCAAAACAGCGGCCTCATGAAACTCCATCGGCCAGAGTTCACCCATATCACCGGCAACAGCCTAATACAACCTGTGAACCAAGGCTGCCGGATAGGGCACAAAGATCCTCCCTACCTCCATCTCAACAAACACAACGACCTTTTAGGGCAAGGCCAACAGCGCCTGCATGGAAAATACCGGGCCGCCGGCCCGTCAACCTCCACAACGTCCACCCGAAGCACCGTATGTTACGGAACCGCCGTTAACTATGGAGGTAAGGGTCTGGCTCCTCTCACGCCGTATAATCCCTCCTGCACGAATAGGTGGGCTGATTGCTGGCTGCCTTGGACATATGGAAACTGTCACCACAGATGAGTTTATTTTACAAAGTGTTCAAGGGTATATAATTTGTTGAGTAATAAATTCCCCTACCCAGCATTCGCCTCTGTAGGAATTTACTCCTATCCCAAAAAGAGGTTGGAGGTAGGGCATGCTGAAATTATACGCGCGAGCACGAAAAAGGTAATTGGCATAACCAAGCATGGACCTATTGAGTTTTGAGTCTAATAATGTTCACCAGCAGTAAAAGAAGGGGATGTTCGGATTATAAAAGATTTAACTGAGTTGAACACTTTTGTACAATATACCATTTCAAAATGGATACTTTTGGCGAACAGCTAGGCAGATGCTTTACCCAGGGTAACTTTATGGCATGCCAAGAGCATCGATATGAAAGAAAAAGCATGCATACGGTGCCCATCGCTGAGGCTCACAGGGAATTCTGAAGTTGTCTGGAAGGGTGACATTGCCTAATGGAATCATCACAGCCCTTGGTGTTTACCAAATTGGTATTTACCTGTATTGGCTCTCTCTCGACAACAAGATTATAAGTGATGGCATATTGGATGAAATCCTTATAGGGTGGCAGACCCTCCAATTGGCAATTCAAGGAGTGGCTGCACCCAAGCATCTGCTTGAGAAGCTGGGGTTGTAGTAATCTATCCAGACAAAACAATCAAAACTGCACCCGCGTACGGGTTATGGATTATTGGTATTCACCTAGACACCAATTTAAAGTAAGTTTATCATTCCCACCAACTAATAAAGTCTACTGCTATAATATAAGAGTGCCACAAATCTAGCTTGCGCCAGGGTACTGACCATTTATCGGCAAACAGCAAAAGTTATTGGTATTGGTAACTCTAAATTGGTAACTACATTCCCAGCTGCACGATTTGGACCACTACACTAACGAAATTTACAAAGATCAAAAATCAACAGCATTAAAAAACAAATGCTGGCCGCTTAGATCGGCCCAATTCAGTTTACCACCAGAAGCTAGAAATGAGCTACAATGGTGGGTAGATAATATTAAAGAATGTCATTGACCTATTATAGTGAGCAACCCTGATGTTGTGCTACTAACTGACGCAAGCGCACCAGGCTGGGGAGCAAACTGGTACGTAAGTCCAGTTTGTGGTGGCAGATGGAACTCTCATGAGTCTACATTCCTGGAGTCACATGGATAAACTATATAGAAATTGGCTGGGGGCATTTCATGGACTGCGGCTTACTGTACTAATTCCACGGGATTACTGTCTGCTTTCGAATAGATAATGCTACAGTAGTGCTTACATCAATCATATGGTAGTACAGGTCGCTAGTTTTTGCGCTGTCCTCATACTGGATTATAGGTGTCGGCTCCAACCACCTGGTGTCTAAACTAATGAGGGGAGTGTTCAACACCAACCCTCCACGACCCCAATATACAGTAACGTGGGATGTGGGGATCATGCTGACCCTACTGAGGAGCTGGGCTCCAATAGATGAGATGCTAACCATTGAAACAGCTCACCCTCAAGGTGGTGATGTATTATATGGCACTGACTACAGCCCAACGAGCCCAACTTTACAGAAACTGCCGAACTGGACAGCATGGTGGCCACCCCTGGTCAAATCAATATATTTGTCAAAGAATTATTAAAACAGCACAGGCCAGGGGGGCATGGGCTGCAGTTGGAATTTCGGGCGTACCCTGTAAGACGTCACTCTCTGCATAGTCACGCATCTCCACCACTACATCCGAGTTACTGGAGTATCAGGATGAAGGAACAGGGGCTCCTCATTCAGCCATAAACCACCGCATCATCGGGTTGACTACACAGACGATCGCCAGGTGGCTCAGGGTGGTGCTGGAATGCAGCAGGAGTTGCTACTAATAACATTTTTAAATCTCATTCCACCAGGGCTGCAGCGAGAGCCATGGATGTTGGCCATGGACCACATTCACTCGCCACCGCGGGCTGGGCCAGTGGGGAAAAAACCTTTCAACGGTTCTATAACAAGCCTCTGGCCCGCCCCTACGACATTCCGCAGAAGCTATCCTGGTACCCGCTCAGTAAATGTCTGCCCCGATTTAGGGGTTTTGTTGTTTATTTGATTAATAAATTGTGTTGATTTTTCAGCCAGTTTCGACTGAACTCCATTAACAGCCTTCCTCCATCAGACTGGCGGCAGTGTGTGATTAAGCATGGACGTTGTCCAGGGCGTGAAATCACAGAGCTTTGAAATCTTTCACGAAGTCACTCACGTGACTCCGAAGTAAAAAATAGTAAGATTAAACGAGAACACCAAGTTTTGAAGGTTGATCTGTATTTTACAGGAGTCCGGTGAGGGATTTCGTGCCCACCACCCCGCCTCCCACCCTCTAATCATAACATGTCAAACCAGGTAGTTCTAACTGGTTTCATCTTACTATTTTTTAAGTCATGGTTTGGTTCTGTGATTCCACACCACTGCTTTGAAGGATGCTGCGCATGCGTGCTGGCGGGGTCTTCATGAAATCCCTCACCGCGACTCTTCGTAAAATACAGATCAAAACCTTCAAACTTGGTAATTCTCGTTTAATCTTGCTATTAAAACTAACTTGTTTTTCTCGCTTCCAGTTCTGACAAAAAGTTTTTGACTTAAAATGTTAACTCCTTCCACAGATGCTGCGTGTTTCCAATGTGTTCTACTTTTAGAACAGAGTGCATTCTGAATGGCGAGAAGCCAGAAGCAATGGAATTCCATTGAGGTCTTGATACTGAAAGGATTCAAAACGACTGATGGAAGTCAACTGTTACATTAAGAAGAAAATAATGCAAAGAGATTGAAATTATCCTACAGCTGTGGACATTTCTGGTTAGACCACGCATGGAGTACTAAGAGCAGTTGTGGAACCATGGAAATTCATAGCGCAGAAGGGAGGCCATTAGATTGACAAGTTCATACTGACTAAGTCATGTTCTTCAGGTTTCTCAACCCAGCCAATAGTTCTGCAGGTTATAATCCTCAAGTGTCCAATTCTCCTCTAATCCTTCCACCAAAATGCACTGAAATCATGTCCTCTAGTAATCAATCTCTCAGACAAAGGAAACAGGTCTCTCCTGTTCACCATGTGTAGGTCTCTCATAATTTAATTTTGCTTGCAAAGCCAACAATCCCAATCCAGTCAGTTTCTCCTCTTGACTGTAATTGTCCTGTCCTGGCAACATCTTCATAAATATCCACACCCTTTTGATTGCTGCCACATCCTTTGTGCAATGTGGTAACTAGGAATGAACACCATACTTTAGCTGGTCATGGTTTTTTTATCATCACATGTACAGATGCACAGTGAAATTATTTTTTTGCTTACAGTTCAGTAAAGTGGTTTAACTGGTCCCTTATACTTGGATTCTAGTTAATACAGTTAAGTAACATAGGTGTGCTATTAATAAATTAAGGGCCTGTCCGACTCAGGCTATTTTTTAGGCACCTACAGGCGACTTGGCTGTCGCCACATGGTCACCCGGGTGTCGCCTGTATAGTCGTGAATAGTCTCCTCAGTCGCCCAAAGAATCGTAGTGTCTTTCTGGTCGCTGCTGGATTTTCAACATGTTCAAAATCTTTCGGGCAACAGTGGGTTGATGCCAATGAGCATAGCTTGACTTCTCCTAATGTAGGTGCTGTCGTGGGTTGTCGCCAGGTGATGTAGGTTATCGCAGGTGCTGACTTCGGTGAATTCCATTGGCGACTACCTACGTCAAACTACATCAACTGGCGACATGTACCGGTGGCTGAATTGTTTTCAGTTGTCGCCGACAGGGTCGTTGCTTGTCGTAGCTTGTCGCGGGTGGACGGAGGTTGACTTTGGTTGTCGTTGGTTGTCGCATGTGTGGTCATAGGTGAATGTCCTAATGGTTCGCCAGTTGTCGGTAGCTTGCCATAGCTTGATGTCGTCTAGGTGGTAGGTTGTTGTAGCTTGTCATAGACAATGTCATAGGAAGGTCCAGTCGCCGTTTTTTTGGCGACCTGCTACGACTATGACAGTCGCCGGCAGTCGCCTAAAAAATCGTCTAAGTGGGACAGGCCCCTTAGATATACATGCGGAGTGTGTGAAGAATTTTGAATGTCAACTGATACAAGATAACTTAGTGATTGTAAATCTAATTTTGTTCCGATTTCTTGAAATGCTGGGTATTAAAAGACATGTGTAAAAAATTATCTATAATTTCTATGGATGGAATGGAGAGAGAAGAATAAAATGTGTATTCCTGCAAGAATATTTTGAAATTGTGATTAGTACGGGTGTCAGAGGTTAGGGGGAGAAGGCAGTAGAATGGGGTTCGGAGGGAGTGAAAGGTCAGCCATGATTGAATGGCGGAGTAGAGTTGATGGGCCGAATCGCCTAACTCTGCTCCTATCTCTTATGATCTTATGAAATCAACAAATCCTGAACGTAATAATCCTGCTGACAAAATATGTATGGAGGAATTGCTGGTTTAAACCAAAGACAGGCACAAAAGGTTGGAGCAACTCAGTGTGTCTGAAGAAAGGTCTTGACCCAAAACGTCACCCATTCATCTTCTCCAGATATGCTGCCCGACCCACGGAGTTACTCCAGCCTTTTGTGTCTAATATTCCTGCTGATATCGAAATTACTTTGTTAGTTAGTTAGATAGCTTCGTAGCTCTCTTTTTTTACCTTTCCTCTCCAAAGCAACATTTGCTCCTTTTATTTATACTGGTCAAGGAAGCTAATATCAGATTTGGGGAATCAAATATTCTCGTGCTGTGAATTCTCAGAGAGATTTTTGCTGTCTGTTCACTCCTGGGTTTCCTTGCATTTTCCATTGCAGCTCCAAATGAATGGAAGGGATGTTGTAGATATTTATTCATCCTCACATTCCTCTTCTTATTCTCAGGAGAGCTGGAACAAAATTTGGTGAACAAAATTCCTGCCGCCAGCCCACAGATAAAGATTTTCCCTCTGTGTGCTGCTTGCTTCTGAAGTGCATTTGATTTGCTGCCTGTTTGATTATATGTTGTTCTGTCATTCACTGGGACAGTGTAGCCCTTAGTAGCTTCAGTAATTTAATGGGATGGATGCGGGACTGCCACTGCTCACATATTTTACAATGAGTGGAAATGAGTCTTAATTCAAATTGACATATTAGTTACCATCCATCTCGTTCCATTAAAACAGCTGACAAAGACAAACGAGCGAGCATCAGATAAAGGGAAGGAGACTTGATAACATAGAAACAGACACGGGCCCTTCAGTTCCTCAAGCCTGCTTCATCATTCAGAGGATAGGTTCAAAAAGCTGAAGTACCTCAGTGGGACAGGCAGCATCTCTGGAGAGAAGTAATGGGTGACATTTTGAGTCGATACCCTTCCTCAGACTGATATTCACTGGGTATTCGGTGACATTTAGCAAATCTTTCCACCTGTCCATGGGGCATGCTACTTGCTTCAACATAGCTCGCTGGAGTCGAGTAACACAGTGGCCATTGCAATCTGCTGCACTCACATACAGCTTTACCAGCCAGCAAGGCCCAGCCCCCCCCCCCCAGCTCACTGGCAGCCAAAGTCATGGCGACTGTTAAATGTTTCTGGATGTTTCTGTTTGAAAAGTACAAAATGCTGAAAAATCTCAGCATGTACTTTTGACACATGGTCTTGACTGATTCTCCGGAGATGCTGCGATACTTCAGCACTTTGTGTCTCTCTTTCCATAGATGCTGCTTGACCTGCTAATTCTCTCCAGCATTTTCTGCTTTCACTTTAGATTTCCACCATATGCGGGTTTAGAGATTTTCATTTTATTTTTACATTTACATACGAATAATCAATCAAAATAACATTAAACCGAACTAAATGTATACAGTAATAAGAAAAATAAACATCTTCTCTTTCACCAGTTAATTTCTCACTTTCGATGGAAAGGTGACCGCTGTGCTTGAACCCAAGAACTTGGGAGCTTGTGAGTGCATGTCTCTCCTTTGAGAAAGGCACCAGTACTACAGGGGGAGCAACTGCAGCAAACTTTGGCTATCTGAGACAGATTTCAACCTGGATATAACTGCAGCACCATGACACAGCTCATCGAGCTGTTGCCTCACAGCTCCGGTGATCTGGGTTGAATCCTGACCTTGGGCTCTGTCTGTGTGGAGTTTGAATGTTCTCTCTGTCACTGTATGCATTTTTCTCCAGGTGCTTCCACCAAATTCCCAATGATATGTGGATTAGTATATTAAAAGACCACTGTAAAATGCCCCTAATATACAGATAAGTGATAGATTCTGCGGGAATTTGATGAGTTTGTGAGCAGAAACAAAACTGTGTAAATGGCTGATGGTCAGTACAGATTCGGTGGGCCAAATGGCCTGTTTCTAAGTTATAACTCTCTATGACAACTAGGTACGTGCTGATGTTGGGACCAGAATTCTGCTCCTCTTACAGGTATTGTCAAAATGCGCCATGAAGTAGATGGGGAGAGATTTGAGGAAGGAATTGTGGAACCAAGCATACACCAGCTACTAATCACAGCAGAATTATCATATTGATCTTCCCTCTGCTTCTTAAATCTACCTGATCTATTGAATTCCTCAACCAGTTTTCCTCTGCCCTTAATGACTGCATCTGCAGTCTCCCATGTCTCTAGAATGATCACCGGTAGCTTTGACATCTCGCTGAAATTGAACCACCGCTCCAATGAAGAACATTATACAGCAAATTATCTCATCAAACGCTTTCACGTTTACAAATGGTTACGGCAATAGCTGCTCTGTGCAAGTGGCTGTATTTTATTCATGCTGGATGGTGATTTAAATCAAAGCGAGCTAATGGAAAGAAGAGAAAATAGACACAGAAAGAAGTCACTGAGTCACCCACAAGAGTTTTGCAGCTATATTGGTTTAGTTCCACTGAAATTAGTTCCACTGAAAAGCACGAAGGATAAAAAGATTATAATTTTCTGATGGATCTCAATAGTCTTGCGTTCCAACTCACCTGGAAATCCAACTATTTCAGAGGTCAAAGTGCCGTAATGTGGGTCTCGTGTTATTTTTGTGAAATCCCAATTGTGTCACTGGATGATTGTCCAGTGACACAATTAGTAATATACTGTAGAAACAGAGAAACTCAGATGCTTTAGACTTTAGAGATACAGCACAGAAACAGGCACTTCAGTCGACCGAGTCCACGCTGACCAGTGATCACCCCGTACACTAACACTGTCCGACACACTAGGGACAATGTACAATTTTACTGCAGCAGATTAACCTACAAACCTGCACATCTTTGAAGTGTGGGAGGAAACCAGAGCACATGGAGAAAATTCATGTG
Organism: Okamejei kenojei; assembly: GCA_035221665.1. Taxonomy (NCBI): domain Eukaryota; kingdom Metazoa; phylum Chordata; class Chondrichthyes; order Rajiformes; family Rajidae; genus Okamejei; species Okamejei kenojei. The sequence goes on from CM069146.1 coordinate 37,201,154, forward strand.
GTCACAGTGAGAACGTACAAATTCAGTACTGACAGCACCTGTAGTCAGGATCAAACCCGGGTCTCTGACGTTGTAAGGCAGCAACTTAAACAGCTGCACCACTGTGACGAGATGATGGAGTACTGAAAAGACAAAGTGCTGGATTAAATCAACGGGTCAGACGGCATCTCTGGAGAACAGGGATAGGTGGCGTTTTGGGTCGGGACACTTCTGCAGAATTTAGACTGCTGAATTCTGTACTTTGTGTTGTTGTAATGGAATTATGCCTTTTAAATATTAATGGTCATTAAACACAAAATGCCCATATTGATATTTTAAAATTATGTATTAAACTCACAATTAACATTCAAACATTTGAAGACTACTTAAGAATGGTTTTACTGAAAACCTGCTTGATTTAAAAAAAAGACAGGTTCCCAGACCTTTAGTTTTTGTAACAAGTATGGGAGGTGAGCAGGATTGTGGGCTGTAACTGTACAGGAGGTGATGTAGGACCTTTCCAGAATTTCAATATTAATTTTTTCCCAATTATTAAACTATAATCAATAAAAATTATTTGATTCGTTGTTATTAATTGATCCGTTTCTAATATTCCCCATATTATTAATTTTGAGTCAGGAATCAGATTCGTATTAACAACTTTCGAAATTATCTTAAATATTTCTGTCCAAAATTTAGTAATTTTTATACAATTTGTAAATGAGTGCGTTAAGTTAGCCCTCTAAGTGCTGACATTTATCACATATGGCAGATACATTTGGAAAAAATACTATGTAATTTGGATTTTGAATAATGTAATCAATGTAATATTTTAAATTGTATAAGAGAGTGTCCAGCATTTAACAAGCAGTGGTGTATATGTTGTAAACTTTCATCCCATACTTCTGGTCTGATTATTTGACCTAATTCATTTTCCCATGATTGCCTATATATTTCTGTCATTGGGACATCGTTTTCCAATAAAATGTTATAAATATATGATATCAATTTTTCTGTGTTCGGGTGTTTATTTAGACATTCATCTAAAATTTCTGTCTTTCTATTTCTAATTTCCTGTGTGTTTGCTTTTACATTGTCTCTAATTTGTAAATATCTAAAGTAATCTTTTGAATGTAATCCATAAATTTGTTGTAATTCTTGAAATGAAAGGAAGGAGTTTTCCCTGTAGAGATCGCCCATCTTATTAATTCCATAGTTTTTCTATTGTAAAAAACCTTTGTCCATCATTGAGGGCTTAAATGTAACGTTATTTGCAATGGTAAGGGCTAGTGGTATACATTCCGATTTTAATGTTTTCTATATTTGTTTCCAGATACGTATCCCACTTTCTAATATAGGGTTTTCACTATAGGTTTTCTTACCTAGTTTAATATTGGCGAATAAAATCGAGCTAATTTCAAAAGGCAAAGAATCTTCTTTTTCCATTTTTAACCAGATTGGTTGTTTATCTGTCTCTACAAACCAAAAATTCATATTTTAAATTTTAACTGCCCAGTAATAAAACTTAAAGTTTGGCAGTGCTAGACCTCCATTTATATTTGATTTACATAAATGTTTTTTTATTTATTCTATGGCTCTTATAATCCCAGATAAAGTTGGTGACTATAGAATCAACCTTCTTAAAAATTTTTTTAGGAAGATATATAGGAATCAATTGGAGGAGATATAGTAATTGCGGGAGAAAAATCATTTTTATTGCATTAATTCTACCTAGCATTGAAATAGGTAATGTTTTCCAATATAAAATATTCTTATTTAATTTATTCAGTAAAAGTGGAAAATTGGATTTAAATAAAGAATCGAATCTTTTTGTTACATAAATTCCAAGATATTTGATTTTTTCATTTGCTATCTTAAAAGGAAATTGTTGTAATATATGTAAGTTATTTACCATTATTGACATAAGTTCACTTTTATTCCAATTAATACTATATCCTGAAAATAAGCCAAATTCAGTTATTAAATTTAATAAATTTGGAATACTAATTTCCGGCTTTGTAATATAAAGTAATACATCATCCGCATATAAGGAGATTTTATTTTCAGTATCTCTGGTTTCATACCCACATATTTCAGGATGTAATCTCACGCGTTGAGCTAATGGTTCAATTGCAAGTGCAAACAACAGCGGAGATAAAGGACAACCTTGTCTGCAGCCTCGGAATACATTAAATTTAGTTGATAGCATTTGATTTGTTAGTATTCTGGCTGTTGGATTAGTGTATAATAATTTAACCCATGTAATAAACTTCTCTCCCAACTTAAAAGTTTCCATGACCGAAAACAAGTAAGACCATTCCACCTGGTCAAAGGCTTTCTCCACATCTAACGATATAATTACTAGGTCTTTATTAATACCTCTTTTCGAATATATAATATTGAATAATCGTCTCAGGTTTATATGAGGAATATCGTTTTGGTATAAATCCTGTTTGATCCGGGTGAATTAATTTATTGATAACTGTGCTTAGTCTTTGTGCTAATATTTTAGTTAGTATCTTTTGATCAGTGTTTAAAAGAGCTATAGCTCTATATGATCCTGGGTCATCCAGATCTTTGTCTATTTTAGGTATAACTGTTATATAATAGATTCATTTAACGTTTCTGGTAGTTTCTGGTGGGTATAGATGTATTCATAGAGTATCTTCAAACGTGGTGCAATCAGATCATAAAATGTTTTATAAAATTCCGAACCAAGACTTCCGGTGGCGTCAATGGTGGGGTGAGAGACGTCGCTGTTTTGCTCTGCTCCCGAAGAATGTTTTAATGTGCTAAAATATGAGTTGGAAGACGGGGGAGTTTTGAAAATAACTACCGGAGCTGCTATTTAATTGTGTGTTATCAGAATCCTGCTGATAACAGAGAATAATTGCAGTTTTTAAATGAAAAAACAGAAACCTCGCCAGAAAGTCTGCAAAAGCCACTTCAAGACCTGCTACAAGAGCCTACTTGAAAAAACCTGAAAAGACTCCTCAATCCCCTCAAACATCAGCTGGAAGTTCAGAAGAAGAAGTTGATTCCCGAAATCCTTCTACAGAATTGACTTAATGGAGGAACAAAATGGAACACCTGGAAAAGTCAGTATTAGCTTCAGTCACTGAAGTTATTTCAAAACTGATACGAGAGGAGAACCTCGTGCTGGACAAAAGCCTCTCTGAAAAAATTAAACAAGGTAATGATACGCTGATGGGGAAAATTGATGACTTAACCAAACGTGTGGTCGAAGTTGAGGAGGATTTAAATAAAAAAATTAAGCAGGTTGATAAGGATTGTAATAAAAAACTGGATACAATGCTAAAATCTACTGAGGTGGCTATGGAAGGAATGGGACAATACGATAACTGAGATGGCTAAGGAGATAAAGAGACTAAAACAGGAACAAGAAATCATTGGGAGGGAGCTTGCTAAAATGAAGTATAAAATGCACGGACTTGGAGGCAAGATCAAGGAGACAAAATTTGAGGATAATTGGATTAAAAGAAGGAAAGGAGATTGACAAAACTTTCAGGAGTTTGCTGCCCAATTTACTCAAACAAGTACTTAAGCTGCCTGAAGCCCCGAGAATAGATATGGCTCACCGAGTCCGACGTAAGGCTTCAAGCAAGCTTAACTGCCCCCCCAAGACAGATTATTCTGAAATTCTAATGACATTTCAACCTTGGAAGGAATTATGAAAAAGATTCCATATGGAGGGAATTTGATGTTTGGAGAAGACAAACTAAGATTCTTCCGTGATTTTCCAGCTGAAGTCATGGAAAAGAGGAATAAGTTTACAAACACGAGAAGACTACTGAAAGAGGTCTCGGGAGTAAGATATGGGATAGTATATCCCGCTAAATTGAGAATTTCTTATAACCATGTTGAACGTGCATTCACGGATCCAGAAGAGGCATTTAAATATGCACAAAGTATCACAAAGGAGGCCTACTGATCGTTAGGAGTTGGTCTCCTACAATAACATCGAGGAGAAGCGACAAAGAAAGGACTGTGTCTCTTTTTTTTTAACATACAAAAAAGACTGCTCTTGTTAAAATGGCGAATCTTCCTCGAGGCACTGTCTAGACTTTATCTGTGGAATGTTAATTCAAGGTCGGATTTTAAGTTTCATTTCAACAAAGGACTGACAAAGAAGAGAAACTGTGGCGGGGAAAATAAATTGAGAATATAGTGTAATATAGAATACGATTTAAGAAACATATAATTACATACTAACATAAAATATAATTAATAAAATTGGGTAGTATTAATAACATACTAAACACATTTTATGATACAGTAGACTTAATCTAGATCGTGCGTAAAAGGGGGGAGGAGATTCAGATACTTGGAAATTATCCAAGGGTCTGAATTTGGTTAACCCCTTGGGACCTGCTGTTGTCTGATACAAAAGTTTGAGACTTAATTGTAATAAATCTAGGCATATTGATAGATATGGATATATAATTAACATAATTACTGTTATATTTAAATATATAATTAATTTGGAAACTACTTTTTTATTTTGTTTTTCCTCCTGGAAGATAAATTTCTAATCTAGCTATTGGAGTATGTTTTATTATATATATATATATATATATATATATATAATTTTGAACTTTGTATCGCTCTCTCTTCCAATTAATAATAATTGGTCAAGGGGGCAGAGCGAAACATATAAAAACATCTACGGAAGTCAATAACAATTTTTCTACCACCTGTTGGTGGCTTGTTTTTAATTATAATATCTTTATTTTTGGATATTATAATATCACTTTTTGTTTGTTAATTATCTTTTCACGACTCTACACTTTCTGGTCTTTTTCAAGGTTTATTCTGAAGGAGAGATGCCAACAAAACTTAACAGCTGGGGATGATCATCCTTCATCTGGAGTTATAAAGGTTCTTGGTTGCACCATATGAAGTAAAGGTATTAACATGATCCATAATGCAAGACGATAAACAAAATAAAACTGGAGGAATCACGTTTTGTAGTTGGAATATAAGGGGCGCTAATGAACCAATTAAAAGGGGTAAGATCTTTGCCCAATTAAAAGCCTTAAAAAGTGACATTATTTTCTTACAAGAGACGCATCTGAGATATCAAACACAGATAAGATTGAAGGCAAATTGGATTGGGCAAACATACTACTCTTCATTTACTTCTAAATCTAGAGGCACGGCTATTATCATTCGTAAAGGTATACCATTTAAATTAAAGAATACTATAGCAGATAAAGAGGGGAGGTACGTCATAGTTACGGGAGAAATTTATTCTACTCCACTTACTTTGATAAATATTTATGCTCCTAATTTTGACAACCCCCAATTTTTTAGTAAAATTTTGGATATAATTTCAGAACTTAATCATCAAAATGTGATAATAGGGGAGATTTGAATTGTGTTTTTAGATCCATATTTGGATAAATCAGCAAAACAAAAAAGGACTAATATAAAAATCTAAAACGAGTGAACTCCTAAATACATACATGAAAAATTCTAATATAACAGATGTATGGAGGATCGCTAACCCAGTAAGTAGGGAATATTCATTTTATTTCAACAGTACATAAAACATATTCACGTATTGATTATTTCTTAGTGGACACAAAAACTAATTCCATATACATATAATTCTAAATATCATAATAGTATCATTTCTGATCATTCCCCGTTAACTTTTTCTTTAAAATTAGAAGGAATGCCCGATAAAAATTCGTTTTGGAGGTTTAACCCCCAAATTTTAAATAACTCACAAGGTTGCACATATTTAAAAAGAGCAGATGAGATTCTTCTTTGAGACAAATGATACACCAGATATTTCACCCTCTTTATTATGGGAAACTTTTAAGGCATTTATTAGAGGAATTATAATCTCATATCAAGCTTTCCAAAATAAAAAGAATAATACTGAACAATTGCAGTTAGAACAAGAAATTAGACAATTAGATTCAGAAAATGCCAAAGAACCAACTATAGATAAACATAATAAGATAATAAATACTAAAAATATAAACTAAATAAAATTTTATCGGCCAGAATAATGAGATTATTTCAAATTACAAAACAAGAAAATTTTGAATTTGGTGATAAACCTCATAAACTCCTAGCACGCCAACTGAAAAAAAGGGACACAGAAAATACAATTACTAAAATTAAATCAGACAAAGGGGAATTACTAACACTACCTAAAGATATTAATAAAAGATTTGCTCAATTTTATCAAAACTTATATACATCGAAAACCTCTGCAAATAATACTCAAATTGCAAATTTCTTAGATAATTGTAATCTTCCAAAATTAAATATGGTGGAACAAGAGGCATTAGGAGCTCAGATTACACTACAGGAAATAGAAGAAACAATTAGTTCGTTGAAGAACGGCAAAACCCCAGGACCAGATGGCTTCAGTAATGAATTCTATAAAAGATTCTACGAAATAATTTCTCCACGGTTGCAAGATTTATATATATATACATTTTTAAAGAAAATAAACTACCAGAAACACTAACTGAATCAACTATTACACTTATACCAAAAAAGGATAAAGATCTAGAAGACCCAGGCTCATATAGAGCTATTGCACTCCTAAATACAGACCAAAAAATATTAACGAAGACCCTAGCGAGAAGATTGAGTAAATATGTTAGTAAACTAATAAATCCGGACCAAACAGGGTTCATACCAAAGAGATACTCATTTAACAATTTGAGACGGTTGTCTAATATAATGTACTCACATAATACTGAAGAAGAACTAGCAATTATTTCATTGGATGCAGAAAAAGCTTTTGATCAAGTAGAATGGCAATATTTTATTCAAAGTATTGGAAAAATTTAATATGGGAGATAATTTTATTTCATGGGTAAAACTATTATATGATAAGCCGACGGCTAGAATACTGACTAATAATATATTATCCCTGAAATTCCACTTAACAAGGGGCAATAGGCAGGGGTGCGCGTTATCGCCCCTGCTTTTTGCACTAGTGATAGAGCCTTTAGCTGAAAGTATAAGAAGCCATCCGAACATTCATGGGTATATTACCAACACTCAAATAATAAAATTTCATTATATGCAGATGACATATTATTATATATTACAAATTCGCAAATTAGCATACCAAATATACTAAATTTAATAGAGGAATTTGGTTCTTTTTCAGGATATAGAATAAATTGGAACAAAAGCGAAATTATGACGATAAAACCTCAAGAGTCGACACATCTGTTGAAATTCCCTTTTAGAATTACAACAGAAAAATTTAAATATTTGGGCATCCAAATTACTAGGAACTATAAATCATTACTCAACGCAAACTATATGCCTTTATTAACTAAATTAAATGGGCTGATTAAATTTTGGAAGACACTGCCGATGTCATTAATAGGCAGAATAAACGCGATAAAAATGATCTTCTTACCACAAATATTGTACCTATTTCAATCAATACCAATATACATACCTAAAAAAATTCTTCAAAAAATTAGATTCTGATATTATAAACTTTATATGGGATTATAAATCACACAGAATAAAAAAAAAACACTTGTGTAAATCTAAAGAATCAGGGGGACTGACACTCCCTAACTTATTGTATTATTATTGGGCAGTGAATATTAAAAATATAATCTAACTGGTTGGACAGTTCTGCCCAACAGGTAGATTGGATAAGAATGGAGAAAGAGGATTGTTCCCCTTATAATATAGGAGCGATCCTTCTTTCCCCCGATAAAACTGAACAATGTAATATACAAGAAGAATCCAATTATTCATAGTATAATACGAATTTGGAAACAAATAAAATTAACTTTAAAATTAAGAAAATTATCGCTTCTTTCTCCAATAGCTAATAATCCCTCATTCAAACCATCCATTATTGATAAAACGTTTACCCATTGGGAAAGAATAGGAATTAAAATGATGGGAGATATGTATGAAATGGAAAACTTTTATCATTCCAAACAATTACAACTAAAATATAATTTGAAAAGTAATCATATTTCAAATACCTTCAAATTCAAGATTATTTGAAAAAGTATATACAAGGATATCAAACTTTAAACCCCAGATCTACTGGAGGAAGGAATGAATAGAAAGGCAGAATCAAGCAATTTAATATCTTACTTATATAATATAATTCTAAATATAGAAACACCAACGACAGAAGCAATTAGAAGAGACTGGGAACAAGAGTTATTGATAAAAATTCCGAACGATAGATGGGATAAAAATCTATTATATGTAAACAAATGTTCAATGAATGTAAGACATAACCTAATTCAATTTAAAATTTTACATAGATTATATTATTCGAAAACAAGACTGAATAAAATATTTTCAAATGTTTCCCCCATCTGCGACAAATGTCTAACTCAAAATGCCACTATAGCACATTCCTTTGTCTCTTGTACAAAACTGTATACATTTGGAATGAAATTTTTGGAATTTTTTACAAAACTATTTAACACAAAATTGAACCCCAATACTGAATTGATTATCTTTGGATCCAATGGAAGAGGGAAGTAAACTAACTATATCCCAAGAAGCCTTTCTTAATTATGGTCTAATAACAGCGAAAAAACTTATACTTAAATTTTGGAAAAACGCACCTACGCCAACATTCAAAATGTGGATCTCAAATATGTCTGAAACGCTACATCTTGAAGAAATGAGATTCCTCTTACTAGGCAAAGTAGACCAATTCTTAAAGATTTGGTCTCCGTTTATCAACTTTATACAAGCATATGGTGCAACATAACATAACCTTAGAAATTAAATGGTTCAGAACTGGGTGACGAATGGGCAAAAAATATGATAGGTAGATCTCTCCTAATCTTTTCATTTCTTATTACTTTTTCCTTTTCTTTCAATCTTTTAACTTCTCAACCTCTGTCCTTTATTTTTTTTTACTTTCTGTTTCTACTTGCTTGTCTATCTATTCCGACACTCTTTATTTCTCTTTTCTCTCACTGTTCTTTTATTATTGCACCAAAAATATGAAGTTGTACAAGAATGAAAATATGTATTTATGTATTATGTATTAGGTACTTAAGTACCAGACTACTGTACTTACTTCTAACAAAAATAAACAAACAAAAAAAAAAAAATTCCGAACCAATACCATCTGATCCCGGTGTTTTACCATTTTTTAATGATCTGATAGATTCTTCGATTTCTTTTACTGATATTTCAGCATTTAGTGATTCTCTATTTTCTGAATCCAACCCATTTAGATTACATTTTTTTTTAAATGCTTCTATTCCTATCCGGTTTTCTGTCGTTTTGGCTGAATATAATTTTTTATAATATTGCAAAAATCTCTCATTAATATCTTTGGGTTGTACTAATGGTTCTCCGTTGTATGATTTAATCCTATGGATTATCTTTTCTCCCTCCATTTTCCGTAATTGACCAGCAAATATTTTTTGGGATTTATCTCCGAATTCAAATTGTAATTGTTTAGTGTATAGATAGAGTTTTACAACTTGATCCGAGTATATTTTATTTAATTAATATTTCAGTGCAGTGATTTTGTTATGTTTTGTCATGGATGGATTAACAGCATTCTCTGTGTCTAATTGTTTAATCTCCTTTTCCAATTCCTGTTGTTCCCTCCAATTCTCTTTATTATAAAATGCTTGAGAAGAAATCATAATTCCACGGGCATATGCTTTAAAAGTTTCCCATAATAGGGAAGAAGATATTTCCGGTTTATCATTTATTTCAAAGAAAATCTTGATCTGTTCTATAATATATTCCTGAGTCTTTTAAAATTTGTGGGATTAAATCTCCATTGTAACTGTTTTTTTTTCTTTTTTTTTTCCGTTTTACCATTTATTTTAATCATAAATGTTAAAGGTGCGTGATCTGAGATTGGAATATTATGGTATTTTGAATTGTAAGTAAGTGAGATAAGTTTAAAGTCTACCAAAAAAATAATCTATTCTTGAATACGTTTTATGTACAGGTGAATAAAATGAATATTCTCGTCCAGTTGGGTTTTCTACTCTCCAAACATCTTTAATATTCTAGTATCCATGTATGCATTTAATAAGTCACTGGAATGGGATTTGATTTTCCTTTGTCTTGTGGATCTATCTAAATAAGAGTCTAGTGTACAATTTAAATCTCCTCCAATTATTAAGTTATGGTGTGCTATTTCTGGTATGTTATTAAATATTTTCTTAAAGAACAGTGGACCATCAAAGTTTGGTCCATAAACATTAACAAAAATCATTTTTGTGCATTTAATTCTCCGATTACAATAATGTATCTACCATCACTGTCAGTTGTAGTTGATGTGTGTTTAAAGAAAGTGCCTTTACGAAACAATATTGCTACGCCTCTGGATTTGTGTGTAAAAGAAGAATGATACATTTTATCTATCCATTTAGCTTTCAGCCTATGCTCGGCATCTTTTTTTAAGTGTGTTTCTTGGATAAAAATGACATCAGCTTTAATTGCTTTTAAATGTGCTCGTACTTTACCTCTCTTAATTGGTTCATTAATACCTTTAACGTTCCAGCTACAAAACGTTATTCCTTCATTCCCCGTATTCATTTTCAAATCTTGCATCTCTTGTCTTTGGAGGTCTATAATAGAGCCAATGGTTCAGTTCGACAGACCCGACCTTACACCCGAACTCCAAATAGACGAATTTCAAGACCCTTGAATGTCTCTCACGTGTATATCTCCTTTGATCCAATTTGTAACTCCATTCAAACTGAAAATAATAATGATAGATTATAATATAAGAGAAAAGAGGATAGATTAAGAAATTAGTAATGTGCACAAAGAAGGAAAAAACTACATCTAGTATTAATGTAGTTAGTGCTAGCCATACTAGCATGGCTAACCATCTACCGACTTCCGTAGTTGATGTTACCAACTTAACCAGCTCCCTGGTTTCTTGGAATTTTTATTCCATAACAGTATTTTACCGGGGATATTGGATTTTGAAATTTTCTGGTTCCAATAGTTGGGAATGTGAGGATACATATATTTATTTTTAATTTTTTTTTAAAAATATTTTATTATAGAAACAAAGTAATTACAAAGTACACTCTATACAACGATAAAAAAATATATAATATTAATAATAAATTGATACTGTTTATATTATTTGTAATATTCAATTATACATATCAAGGTTAATTATTTTTGTATAATTGGGAGAGTGTATAGTACATTCCTAATATTAGCAATATACACATACTACTCATAATATCCATATTTCCTCTGATTTCAAAATACAAGTCCCCCCATGTTATAATTGTATAATACACAATATTAACCGAACTTCTATAATATTCATTATATTTTCATAATAATAAGAGTGTTTGTATTATTATTGACTTTATATTTCTAAATTATTATATAGTTTGAAACTACACAATTTTATGTAATTAAAAATACAAGACATCAATAATATTTTCATACAAGTAATGATATCTATATTCGCATTAATATTAAGAATTTAATATAATGTGTTTTCTATACTTTTTTTTCTAATTAGGGATAGAAAAAATAAAGAATAGAAAATAGAAAAGAGAGTGTTGAAAGTTTGATGGAGATTGAAATATTACTCATTAATCAGTCCTTGGAGATATATTCATGATTTATTATATATATTTCTTCATCCATTCAGATATTCAGGCCTCATCAAGTCTTCGCGCCGAACCGTTATGACCCTGTAAATATTTAATATATGGAGACCAAATCCCTCTGAAGAGATCTAACCTATCCATAAGGACAAGCCCTCAATCTCTCCAAGTGAAGTGTCTCCGACATTTCTGTATTCCACATTTTAATTGTTGGGGATGCAGGGCCTTTCCAAAATTTTAGTATTAATTTTTTCCCAATTATTAGACAATAGTCGATAAAAATTCTTTGGTTCATTGTAATTAGTTTGTCCATTTCAAGTATTCCAAGTATTATTAACTTTGGATCAGAAATCATAGTAATATTAATAACATTCGAAATTATCTTAAATATTTCGTTCCAATATTCTACAATCTTTATACAATTAGTGAATGAATGTGACAAATTTGCTTCTGAGATTTGACATTTATCACATATAGGCAATAATTTTGGAAATATATTATGTAATTTAGATTTGGAATAATGTAGTCTATGTAGAATTTTAAAACTGTATAAGAGCATGTTTAGCATTTAACGAACAGTGATGTATGTGTTGTAAACTTTCGTCCCATATTTCTGAGCTTATTATTTGACCTAATTCATTTTCCCAAATCTGTCTATGTGTTTCCGTTGATGGGATATCTCTTTCCCCAATAAAATATTATAAATATATGATATCATTTTTTCTGTATTTGGATGTTTATTCAAGCATTCATCTAAAATTTCAGTCTTTCTATTTCTAAGTTACATATATTTAAAACGTATTTAAGAATATAATAAAAAATGAAAAAAAAGGAAGAAAGAAAATAAAAATAAAAATAAATTAAAAAAAAGTTTCCAAGGAGAGCAAATGAAATCAAACTCTATATTTGATGCAATTATAATTACTAATTATCTGATTCTAAACATTCAATTATAAGTAAGTATTAGTCATTAGTGATAATTATTAACTCTGATTAGTAATGATACCACGCTATAGTTTTAGTATTTATTAGTTATTTGTATTAGTAGTGCAGTAATTCTAATTATTAATATCCATGGGAGAGTTTCTGATCCACATCTTTCTCCAGCTTCCTTAGACACGTCTTTAGTTCCATCCAGTCCTGCAAAGTCAGTTTATTCAATGATGAAGTTCAGTTTTAAAAATATTATTCAAGCTTCCTCTCGAACATTAGTCTTCTGGGCAAAGTCCAGTGCCTCCACAGGGTTGGTGAAAAAGTGTTCATTATGATTGTAGGTGACTCTTAGGGTAGCTGGATACCTCAGACAATATTTCAAGTTCTTCACTTCCCTCAAGATTCTTTTGGTCTCATTAAACACTTTTCGTTTCCTGGAGACCTCTGCTGGGTAGTCTCGATAGATACTGATCCCGTATCCTTCAAATGTAAGATTTCTGTTTCTTGCAATTTTTTGCATTATCACCTCCAGGACATAGTCAAACTGGGCTTTTATTATCATTTGTCTTGGGGGAGCACCATGTCTTGTCTGGCATCTCATCACTCTGTGTACTCGAGCAAGTAAAGGCTATTGATCCAGAGATAAAACTGTTTGCAGTAGATTTGCAGTGAAATCTCGGGGATCTTGATCCGCCTCTTTCCCTTCTGGAATACCCGCAATTTTTAGGTTCTGTCTTCTCTGGCGTCCTTCCAATTCAGTATATTTCTCAGTTATTTTGCCCAGTAGTTCAGTTAGACGTTGGTTTTCTCTGATAAGTTTTTCCGTAGTCTGAGCACTTGTTTCGGCCAGTTCTTCAAGGTCCTTTACGACTGACGTCTGTTGATTCAGTCCTCCACGGGATTCAGCCTTTCTTCAAGATCAGTTGTCACTTTTCTGATTTTAACATTTTTCTCGTTTGTCATACTTGCAGCTTGTTCATTCAGTATTTCTGCAATTTCTTTCTTCAGTTTATCCGATGTATTCATAGACGTGGAATTAATTTCAAGCTTTAACTCATTATTGAGTAATGAGGAAGGGTTAGTTAGCAGCCTTGCTGTACGTGGCCCCTTGGGCAAGAGTGACCATAATATGGTTGAGTTCTTCATTAGGATGGAGAGCGACATTATTAATTCAGAAACGAAAGGTAACTTTGAGGGTATGAGACGTGAATTGGCCAAGATCGACTGGCAATTGATTCTTGAAGGGTTGACGGCGGATATGCAATGGAAGGCATTTAAAGACTGCATGGATGAACTACAACAATTGTTCATCAAAGTATGGCAAAAGAATAAATCAGGGAAGGTGGCGCATCCGTGGATAACGAGGGAAATCAGGGATAATATCAAAGAAAAAGATGAAGCGTACAAATTAGCCAGAAAAAGCAGCCTACCAGAGGACTGGGAGAAATTCAGAGAACAACAGAGGAGGACAAAGGGCTTAATTAGGAAAGGGAAAATGGAGTATGAAAGAAAACTGGCAGGAAACATAAAAACTGACTGCAAAAGTTTTTATCGATATGTGAAGCGCAAAAGATTAGTTAAAACAGATGCAGGTCCCTTGCAGTCAGAAACGGGTGAATTGATCATGGGGAACAAGGACATGGCAGACCTATTAAATAACTACTTTGGTTCTGTCTTCACTATGGAAGACATAAATAATTTGCCGGAAATAGCAGGGGATCGCGGGTCAAATGAGATGGAGGAAATGAGTGAAATCCAGGTTAGCCGGAAAGTGGTGTTGGGTACATTGAATGGATTAAAGGCCGATAAACCCCCAGGGCCAGATAGGCTGCATCCCAGGGTACTTAAGGAAGTAGCCCCAGAAATAGCAGATGCCTTAGTGATAAATTTTCAAAACTCTTTAGATTCTGGAGTAGTTCCTGAGGATTGGAGGGTAGCTAATGTAACCCCACTTTTTAAAAAGGGAGGGAGAGAGAAAACGGGGAATTACAGACCCGTTAGTCTAACATCGGTAGTGGGGAAACTGCTAGAGTCAATTATTAAAGATGGGATAGCAGCGCTTTTGGAAAGTGGTGAAATCATTGGACGAAGTCAGCATGGATTTACGTAGGGTAAATCATGTCTGACGAATCTTATTGAATTTTTTGAGGATGTAACTAGTGGAGTGGATAAGGGAGAAGCAGTGGATGTGTTGTATCTGGACTTTCAGAAGGCTTTCGACAAGGTCCCACACAAGAGATTGGTATACAAACTTAAAGCACACGGTATTGGTGGTTCAGTATTGATGTGGATAGAGAACTGGCTGGCAGACAGGAAGCAAAGAGTAGGAGTGAACGGGTCCTTTTCAGGATGGCAGACAGTGACTAGTGGGGTGCCGCAAGGCTCCGTGCTGGACCCCAGCTATTTGCAATATTACATTAATGATTTGGATGAGGGAATTAAATGCAACATCTCGAAGTTTGCGGATGACACGAAGCTGGGGGGCAGTGTTAGCTGTGAGGAGGATGCTAGGAGGCTGCAGGATGACATGGATAGACGGGTGAGTGGGCAAATGCACGGCAGATGCAGTATAAGTGGATAAATGTGAGGTTATCCACTTTGGTGGCAAAAACAGGAAGGTAGACTATTATTTGAATGGTGACCGATTAGGAAAAGGGGAGATGCAGCAAGACCTGGGTGTCATGGTACACCAGTCATTGAAAGTAGGCATGCAGGTGCAGCAGGCTTGAAGAAAACGAATGGTACGTTGGCATTCATAGCAAAAGGATTTGAGTACAAGAACAGGGAGGTTCTACTGCAGTTGTACAGGGTCTTGGTGAGGCCACACCTGGAGTATTGCGTACAGTTTTGGTCTCCTAATCTGAGGAAAGACATTCTTGTCATAGAGGGAGTACAGAGAAGGTTCACCAGACTGATTCCTGGGATGGCACGACTTCCATATGAAGAAAGACTGGATAGACTTGGCTTGTACTCACTGGAATTTAGAAGATTGAGGGGTGATGTCATAGAGACTTACAAAATTCTTAAGGGGTTGGACAGGCTAGATGCTGGAAGATTGTTCCCGATGTTGGGGAAGTCGAAGACAAGGGGTCACAGTTTAAGGATAAGTGGGAAGTCTTTTAGGACCAAGATGAGAAAATCGTTTTTTCACACAGAGTGGTGAATCTGTGGAATTTTACTTCGGAGTCACGTGAGTGACTACGTGAATAGAAGCCCGTACAGCTGTTGGTGCGTCATGACGTCAGAAATCGCTGGTGCAGTCGGCCGGTTGGAGCAGCAGCGCTCCTCCGAGCGGTAAGTGTAAACCGCGGGTTATTCGAAGAGCTGGAGAATTCGGCGGGTGCAGCAGCATCTAAGGAGCGAAGGAGATGGGCGACGTTTCGGGTCGAGACCCTTCTTCAGACTTCACCCTCCATTCTCCAGCATCTGCAGTTCTTCGTTAAACAAGTTTAAGAGGTAATGTTTTTTTAAAAATTTTACCGCATGTTCAATTTCTGCGACGGTTTGGGTAGAGAATGTTGCAGAAAGGGAAGAAGGTGTCGGCGAGGCGCTCCGGGGGTAGAAAGGAAAAGTGGCAGGAGAGTGTTGAGAATGGAGGCCCGTCTGGTACACCTGGTCCAGTGCTGGCTACACAGCCAGTGGTTGCGGACCACTGCCGGGGGGCAGTGGAGGCTTGTCAGTAGGGTGGAAGGCCACTGGCAAGTCTCTGTGGCCCGTAAATGAGTCGGGCCTGGAGGTTATACCCTCCATAGGAGAGTCCGTTTGCTCACGGCTCTCCCACGTCGAGATTCTATTTCAAAAGAATGCTCGACAGGGACCAGCTCCGTGGGGAAGAGTGGTGCCCAAGCCAGGCTGATGGAGAGCTTGTGCTAGCAGCACCTGTTTCAGGGCTGCAGAACTATCCTGCCTGTGAGGAGGATGTTCCAGCTCCATGAGGAGGAGTGGTGCCCAAGCCAGGCTGATGGAGAGCTTGTGCTAGCAGCACCTGTTTCAGGGCTGCAGAACTATCCTGCCTGTGAGGAGGATGTTCTATCAGGGCAGTTTGCTGACACTGTTTCTATGCTGGGGGAGAGCAGTAAAGGTGTTCGGTTGGAGGTAATTCCGAACATTGCTGGGAAGTTTGCTGAGTGTAGAGGCAGGAAAGGCGATTGATGTAGAATTGGCCGAAGCCATTCAGTATATGCTCTCCCATCAGTTACAGGAGCTAGCTATGGATGAAGTAGCAAAGAACTATAAAGCTCCTGTTAATTGTGATCTCCTGAAGGTACCGGTGGTTAATCACCAAATTTGCATAGATGGGTTTGCCTGCTAGGGCCCAGGAGATGAAGTTTTAAAAAAGTGCTTAAACTGTTGTCAGCAGTATTACAGCTGTGGTGAAAGTTATTGATACAAACGATATGGTTGAAGCACACCAGGATGAACTGGGACTCCTTTGTAATGCATTTTGAAATTAATAATATCGGGAGGTCAGTGCTAACCCGAATTTGGCGAGTTGTGCAAACCGACCAGTGTACCACCACGAAATCTGTTGTTTGGTGGTAACCTTGCAAAAAGTGTCAAAGACTATTATGAGGTTGTTATAACCATGGCCCTCATTAAGCCAGCTGGAAGCAAGGAAAAAAAGGGTCTCTACAAGAAGTCGAGGACAACAAGGCCGCAAGGAAAGATGCTGGTAAGGAATATAACATTGACAGAACGATGAATTAACTGATGTTCCTGTTCAAATTGGGGAAGGTTAAAATTGTTCTCAAACAATGGCAGCAGTTGACATCAGTTTTGTTCATACTTAGTGTATTGAAGGGGTGAAAAATTGGATTTTACTATAAGGCCAGTCTACCTAATCAACATTTTCCTAGTCATAAACTTATTTTTCAGATGAGGAAAATGTGCTTATTCAAGCAGAGATTCAGTCGTTACATAAGAAGGGGTAATTGAGTCTTCTGTCTATCAAAGTCAACAATTTCTGTCAAGTATATTTCCCAGATCTAAAAAGACTGGGGGATGTACAATTATTCTGGATTTATCGAACAAATTTGTTTGTTATAGGCATTTCAAAATGGAGACCTTTACCATGGGGAACCATTGATTTAAAGAATGCGTATTACGCAGTGTCTATTCATGGTGATGATAGAAGATATTTGAAATTTATTTGGATGACTGAGCTGTGGCAATTCAGGACATTGCCGAATGGATTAACTTCAGCTCCTAGGTTATTTACTAAATTGGTAAAACCTGTGTTAGCATTACTTAGAGCCCAGGGGCATGTGGTAATGGCCTATTTAGATGATATTCTGATTGTTGGAAAGACTCATGCTGAAACCCAATCATCAGTTTCAGTTGTTAAAATCACTTTTGAACAAATGGGATTTGTTATTCACCCAGATAAATCTAAATTATCACCAGTCCAAATTATTGATTATCTGGGATTTACCATTAATTCCAATCACATGTTGGTAAACTTTGCCCAGGGATAAATTGAATCAGTTAATAGAGGACTGTGTTAATCTCGTTGGAGAACAACGGCCTTCGATTAGACAAGTAGCCAGTTTTATTGGGAAGTTGTTGCAGCCTTTCCAGCTGTGCAGTATGGTCCTCTGCATTATAGAAATATAGAAACATATAAATTAGGTGCAGGAGTAGGCCATTCAGCCCTTCGAGCCTGCACCGCCATTCAATATGATCATGGCTGATCATCCAACTCAGTATCCCGTACCTGCCTTCTCTCCATACCCTCTGATCCCCTTAGCCACAAGGGCCACATCCAACTCACTCTTAAATTATCAACAATTACAACCATCAAAGGAACAGGCACTGAGAATACAAAGGGGCCATTTTTGATAGGCCTATGCAGTTGTCAGCTGGGGCGATTGCTGACATACAATGGTGGATAGTACATGTTTCAAAAAATTTAAGGAAGGTTTCGTGGAATCACCGTCACTGATATTACAGACTGATGTGAGTGCACTGGGTTGGGGTGCAACAGATATGTCTTCTAGTTGTGGATGCAGATGGAATGTGGATGAGACATCGCTTCCTCAATTAAGAGGGATTAATTATTTAGAGTTGTTGGGCACCTGGTATGGGCTCAAAGCTTATTGTTCTACAAGGAGGGATCTGCATGTGCAGGTCAGATTGACAACACCACAGTAGTGGCATATGTAAAACCACATGGGTGGAGTTAAGTCACAGTCTTGTGATAGACTGGCTAACCAGATTTGGAGCTGGTGTATTGACCAAAATATCTGGCTTTCAGCACTTTATTTGCCAGGAAGAGGTCACATCAGTTTAATGACAACATTGAATGGATGTTAAATCAGGATGTATTTAACCAAATGATTGATCAGTATGCATTGCCAGATATTGACTTGTTTGCATCTCGATTAAATCATCAGTTACCTAGATATGTTTCATGGTAACCAGATACTGGGGCAGTAGCAGTGGATGCATTTTCGCTGCATTGGGGGAGGAATGTTTGTGTATGTATTTCCTTCATTCTGTCCTCATCAGCAATGTTTGCAAAAGATCAAGGAGGACTCCGCTTCAGGGGTATTGGTAGTGCCAGATTGGCCTACACGAGCATGGTTTCCCGTTGTATTACAAATGGCTAGGGAGCCTTACATGCTTATGCCCAAGAATAAAAATCTACTGGTAAATCCAGTCACTGGGGATCAACATCCTTTATAGGATTGTATTGATTTGTTAATTTGCAGATTTTAAGGAGGCCATACCTGGGGAGAGGACTGTCTGATCGGACGGTGGATGTTCTCACGTCGGCCTGCAGGGATAGTACACAGCAGCAATATATCACCTATATAAGGAAGTGGGAGCAATCTGCCTACAGCAGGATATTGTATATCACACTGCAGGGATCACGGATGTATTGGAGTTGTCAACTCTTTATTTTGACCAAAAAATTAAGTTACAGTGCGATTAATTCAGCCAGAAGTGCTCTGTCTTCTTATTTACCTATGAATGCAGAATTGCATACGGTAGGGACACATCCGTTAGTTCACGATTCATCAAGGGAGTTTTCAACTCTAATCCTCCTAAACCCAGGTATGCCGGGATTTGGAATGTGAGTGAGGTTCTTATGGTTCTTCGCCAGTGGGCTCCGGTTACAAGCCTATCTATAGCCAAATTAACTATGAAGGTGGTCATGCTTATGGTGTTGGTTTCAGCCCAACGTGTACAAACATTGCAAAAGCTACGGCTAGATAGAATGCATGTGTCGGCTGATGCCATTATATTTTATGTCTATGATTTGTTTAAACATAATAAAAAGAGGCATGACAGGATGTAAGATTGTGTTTTCAGCATACCCCGCAGATGATCGCTTCTGTATAGTCTCACATTTATCTCGTTACATTGAGATTACTAAACCTCTGAGAGGAACAGAGTTGGCTTTGTATATTAGTCACAAAAAACCACACAGTAAGGTGTCGGTGCAAACGATTTCAAGGTCCTCGCGGCCGCAGGATGGTCCAGTGAGCTAACTTTTCAGAGGTTTTGTCACAAGCGATTTCAAGGCTCGGGGTGTTTGCTGATTCTGGTGTCAGTACTGTTACATTTTTTCCCCTGAGTTAGAGGGGTTTGTTATGATTTGTTTGTAAAATAAACTGTTATTTCATTTAACAAATGTATTACTGATGCATGATTGATTGTTAACGACTTTTGAGTCAATCCAGGCAGTGTGAACGTCGGATTTGAGTCTGCGGCGTGAATTCACAGTGCTTTGAAGTCTTCACGTAGTCACTCACGTGACTCCGAAGTAAAATAGTAAGATTAAACGAGAACTTACCAGTTTGAAGTTTGATCTTTATTTTATGAGGAGTCGAGTTGAGGGACTACGTGCCCTCCGCTCCCACCCTCATAGATCTCATCTGGTGGTTCTAGTTTTATCATCTTACCGTTATACTTCGGTCATTGTTAGCTGTGAATTCATTCCGCTGCTTTGAAGATTGACGCACCAACGGCTGTACGGGCTTCTATTCACGTAGTCCCTCAACTCGACTCCTCATAAAATAAAGATCAAACTTCAAACTGGTAAGTTCTCGTTTAATCTTACTATTCTCTGCCACAGAAGGTAGTTGAGGCCAGTTCGTTGGCCATATTTAAGAGGGAGTTGGATGTGGCCCTTGTGGCTGAAGGGATCAGGGGGTATGGAGAGAAGGCAGGTACAGGATACTGAGTTGGATGATCAGCCATGATCACATTGAATGGCGGTGCATGCTCGAAGGGCCGAATGGCCTGCTCCTGCACCTAATTTCTATGTTCTATGTTTCTAACTCCATCATTTCCTCCTTGATTTTTTTTATTTCTTCCCTAAAATTCATCTTCTTTAATTCTTCGTTCGTTTTTGCATGCTCACTCTTTAGTTCCAGCTTTATTTCTTCCTTTAAGCCAGCAATTTCACTTGCAATAAAAGTTTTAAGATCTTCACCTTCCGATTTTTTCATCATTTTTTTTCGACACATCTTCTTGGGATAGAGTCCTACCTGAGCCCAAGGGTTCAGTCGGGCCTTTTTCTTGTTCCACCGTTTTCTGCCTAGTAACACGACTTTTTGGTTTATCCGAGGGGGGGCTGCGCTGCATTGACATATTAAGTCGTGCGCCTGATGACGTCACTCACGGCAATCGGTACAGAAGCAGCAGGCAACAGGTAGGTCGTTTTCTTCCCGATTTTTCAGCGTTTTTTCCAAGGAGCTGGCTGGTGTTGCTCTTTAGCCCTCCATAACGCCACCGGAAGTCATTCGTCTATTTATGATGGTGATTTCTCAATGGTGATAAAATCAATAATGGAGCTTCCTTTAACGCCTGTCTCAAGGTGCGAGTTGAACCACGAGGTACCCAAATTTAACTCGTGGTAATCACGTACAATTAACGTAATGGGAATGTCATAACTCGTCAAGGGGGTAGAGCGAAACATATAAAAACATCTACGGAAGTCAATAAGAATTTTTCTACCACCTGTTGGTGGTTTGTTTTTAATTATAATATCTTTATTTTTGTATATTAAAATATCACTTTTTGTTTGTTAATTATCTTTTCACGACTCTACACTTTCTGGTCTTTTTCAAGGTTTATTCTGAAGGGGAGATGCCAACAGACCGTAACAGCTGGGGATGACCATCCTTCATCTGAAGTTATAAGGTTTTTGGTTGCACCATATAAAGCAAAGGTATTAACATGATTCATAATGCAAGACGATAAACAAAAGAAAACTGGAGGAATCACATTTTGTAGTTGGAATATAAGGGGCGCTAATGAACCAATTAAAAGGGGTAAGATCTTTGCCCAATTAAAAGCCTTAAACAGTGACATCATTTTTTTACAAGAGACGCATCTGAAATATCAAACACAGATAAGACTGAATCCAAATTGGATTGGGCAAACATACTACTCTTCATTTACTTCTAAATCTAGAGGCACGGCTATTATCATTCGCAAAGGTATACCATTTAAATTAAAAAATACAATAGCAGATAAAGAGGGGAGGTACGTCATAGTCACGGGAGAAATTTATTCTACTCCACTTACTTTGATAAATATTTATGCTCCTAACTTTGACAACCCACAATTCTTTAGTAAAATTTTGGATATAATTTCAGAACTCAACCATCAAAATGTGATAATAGGGGGAGATTTGAATTGTGTTTTAGATCCATATTTGGATAAATCAGCAAAACAAAAAAGGACTAACATAAAATCTAAAACTAGTGAACTCCTAAATACATACATGAAAAGTACTAATATAACAGATGTATGGATGATCACTAACCCAGTAGGTAGGGAATATTCATTTTATTCAACAGTACATAAAACATATTCATGTATTGATTATTTCTTAGTGGACACAAAATTAATTCCATATACATATAATTCTAAGTATCATAATAGTATTATTACTGATCATTCCCAGTTAACTTTTTCTTTAAAATTAGAAGGAATGCCTGATAAAAATTTGTTTTGGAGGTCTAACCCCCAAATCTTAAACAACTCACAAGGTTGTACATATTTAAAGAGCAGATGATATTCTTCTTTGAGACAAATGATACACCAGATATTTCACCCTCTTTATTATGGGAAACTTTTAAGGCATTTATTAGAGGAACTATAATCTCATATCAAGCTTTCCAAAATAAAAAGAATAATACTGAACAATTGCAGTTAGAACAAGAAATTAGACAATTAGATTTAGAAAATGCCAAAGAACTAACTATAGATAAACATAATAAGATAACAATACTAAAATATAAATTATATACAATTTTATCGGCCAGAATAATAAGATTATTTCAAATTACAAAACAAGAAAATTTTGATAAACCTCATAAACTCCTAGCACGCCAACTGAAAAAACGGGAAACAGAAAATACAATTACTAAAATTAAATCAGACAAAGGGGAATTATCAAGACTTATATACATCGAAAACCTCTGCAAATAATACTCAAATTACAAATTACTTAGACAATTGTAATCTTCTGAAATTAAATATGGTGGAACAAGAGGGATTAGGAGCTCAGATTTCATGACAGGAAATAGAAGAAACAATAAGTTCATTGAAGAATGGCAAAACGCCAGGACCAGATGGCTTTAGTAATGAATTCTATAAAAGATTCTACGAGATAATTTCTCCACGGTTGCAAGATTTATATATATATACACTTTTAAAGAAAATAAACTACCAGAAACACTAACTGAGTCAACTATTACACTTATACCAAAAAAAGGATAAAGATCTAGAAGACCCAGGCTCATATTGAGCTATTGCACTCCTAAATACAGACCAAAAAATATTAGCAAAGACCCTAGCGAGAAGATTGAGTAAATATATTAGTAAACTAATAAATCCGGACCAAACAGGGTTTATGCCAAAGAGATACTCATTTAACAATTTGAGACGGCTGTCTAATATAATGTACTCGCACAATACTGAAGAAGAACTAGCAATTATTTCATTGGATACAGAAAAAGCTTTCGATCAAGTAGTATGGCAATATTTAGTCAAAGTATTGGAAAAATTTAACACGGGAGATAATTTTATTTCATGGGTAAAATTATTATATGATAAGCCGACGGCTAGAATGCTGACTAATAATATATTATCCCCGAAATTCAAATTAGCAAGGGGCAATAGGCAGGGGTGCACGTTATCGCCCCAGCTATTTGCACTAGTGATAGAGCCTTTAGCTGAAAGTATAAGAAGTCATCCGAATATTCATGGATATAATACCAAACACTCAAATAATAAAATTTCATTATATGCAGACAACATATTATTATATATTACAAATTTGCAAATTAGCATACCAAATATACTAAATTTAATAGAGGAATTTGGTTCTTTTTCAGGATATAAAATAACTTGGAACAAAAGCAAAATTATGACGATAAAACCTCAAGAGTCAACACATTTGTTGAAATTCCCCTTTAGAATTACAACAGAAAAATTTAAGTATTTGGGCATTCAAATGACTAGGAACTATAAATCATTACTTAACGCAAACTATATGCCTTTATTAAGTAAATTAAATGGGTTGATTAAATTTTGGAAAACACTGCCAATGTCTTTAATAGGCAGAATAAATGCAATAAAAATGGTCTTCTTATCACAAATATTGTACCTATTTCAATCAATACCAATATACTTACCTAAAAAATTCTTTAAAAAAAATAGATTCTGATATTATAAATTTCATAAGGGATTGTAAATTACACAGAATTAAAAAAAAAAACACTTGTGTAAATCTAAAGAATCAGGGGGACTGACACTCCCTAACTTATTGTATTATTTTTGGGCAGTGAATATTAAAAATATAATCTACTGGTTGGACAGTTCTGCCCAACAGGTAGATTGGATAAGAATGGAGAAAGAGGATTGTTCCCCTTATAATATAGGAGCGATCCTTCTTTCCCCGATAAAACTGAACAATATAATATATAAGAAGAATCTAATTATTCATAGTATAATACGAATTTGGAAACAAATAACACATTAAGAAAATTATCGCTTCTTTCTCCAATAGCTAATAATCCTTCATTCAAACCATCCATTATTGATAAAACGTTCATCCATTGGGAAAGAATAGGAATCAAAATGATGGGTGATATGTATTAAATGGGAAAATTTTTATCATTCCAACAATTACAACTAAAATATAATTTGAAAAGTAATCAATATTTCAAATACCTTCAAATTCAAGATTATTTGAAAAAGTATGTACAAGGATATCAAACTTCAACCCTAGATTTATTGGAGGAATGAATGAATAGAAAGGCAGAATCAAGCAATTTAATATCTTACTTATATAATATAATTCTAAATATAGAAACACCAACGACAGAGGCAATTAGAAGGGACCGGGAACAAGAGTTATTGATAAAAATTCCGAACGATAGATGGGATAAAAATTTATTATATGTAAACAAATGCTCAATGAATGTAAGCCATAACCTAATTCAATTTAAAATTTTACATAGATTATATTATTCGAAAACTCGACTGAATAAAATATTTTCAAATGTTTCCCCCATCTGCGACAAATGTCTAACTCAAAATGCCACTATAGCACATTCCTTTGTCTCTTGTACAAAACTGTATAAATTTTGGAATGAAATTTTTGGAATTTTTACAAAACTATTTAACACAAAATTGAACCCCAATACAGAACCACCAACACAAGGTTTAAGTCAACATTGTAAAGCCATTTTAAACAACATAGGTTACAATACAGTAAAGGATTATGTTTAACCCAATCACTGGGCGCTAGTGTTGTACCATTACGAAAAAAATTGTAAAAATGTGCTGCGCCTCTGGTCAGTACAAATATCTCAGAAGTAAAGCAGCATTTACTTGAAAATGAGAGATATTTATACAGATTATTCCTGAAATATTTGAGGTTTATTTATTTGTGGATTATTTCTGCTCAGGAAAGATACGCCAGTAAAATGGCTCTGGCTAAAATTAACACTTCACACATTAATAATAAGAGTCAAAGGCAAGTTACAGCAGTTACTGAAAATCAGAAAAAGATAGAGAAAAGAGTAGAAAATGCTTCACAACTGAGTCACGCACACACAGACACGGGTCAACGTTAATTAAATCTCAAAAGAACTGCAGCTGCTGGAAATCTGAAGTGAAAACAGAAAGAGCTGGATTCACTGAACAGGTCAGTGGGGAGAGAGTACTCTTTCCCTTCTGCCTTCATTGCACAAACGTCCTTGCATGACATAAAGGGCTGCAGCATACAGCACTTGAATAAAAAACATCACCATCCTGGACTCCAATTGCCTGCTTGCAACCATGTTTCCAAATGAGCCGATTTAAATAAGGGAGGCTTTTTATAGTGCAAAAAAACTGCATGACACAAGAATAACTTGGCAGAGGAACTTGGAATATCGCAGAAATGACAAGTAAACAGCAAACTTAGTCATACCCGTGGGATCTCAATAAACTCTTGATCATACACTTGGAATCGCATACGCAACCACGAGTCTTTCACTCGGGGTACCTCGTGGGGCAACACGCACCATGAGACAGGGCTTTTCCCCTCCAACTCTTCAGCACCACCCTGAATGAATGAATGAATGAATGAATGATACTATATACCTTTGAGGTATGCAAAGAGTCGCCACTTAAAGGGCGGCAACAAAGTTACAAAGTAGCCCACACCAGGTCCTTTGGTCGGGACCGATTAAAAAATCTTACCGGAGCCACTGGGCATCGCGCTGCTGACGCTAAGCGCTGTGGATTTAACGGTGGATTTAACACTTTAAATGCAAAATCCATTCACTGGTCAGGGTCCTCAGAGAATAGTCACGAAGCATCACTGGAGAAGCCAGAAGAAGCCTGAAGAACCTACTTTTGAAGTGGCTCCTGAAGGAAAAGTGCTCTCTGAAATGGCTACAAGAGCTAAGGCAGATAATGACAAAGAAATTGAGGATTTAAGGCAATCGGTAAGAGAACTGAAAGATGAAAAGGTGGATGAAAAGAAGATGGAAAAGATGATGAGAGAGATGGTGGAACAGCTGATGGTGAATACAAATGCTGGCAATCAGAAAGTTATTGAGTGTGCAGGATTCGATTGGCACTGTAAATAAACAAATTGAAGATGTGAGAGATGAACTATTGGAGAGAATGGATAAGGGGGAAGAAGACACCACAGAGAAGTTTGATGCAGTGCATGAGACTGTTCCTTCATATGTGACAACAATGCAAGAGATGAAGGAAGAGATGGGACGAATGGCTGAGGAGATGAAGAAAATGAAGATATATCAAGACCTCATTGCAAAACAGCTGGCAAAAGTTTCGATTAAATGCTTGGATTTGGAAGCTCGTTCAAGACGCCAAAATCTAAGATTAGTTGGAGTACCAGAGGGAGCCGAGTTCTGAGATTCAAACAAAAATCTCAAACAGGTTCAGAATATACATGACAGATTATTGTGAAATGTCGGGACATTTCTAACTTGGAAGTGGTTATGAGTAACATTGAATATGGAGTGCTACTGAAGTACAGTGAGACATCTTTCAAAATATTCAGGGACTATACTTATGAAACTGTTCAAAAGTGAAATCAGTTCTCGAAGGCAAAGCAGGCTCTCCAAGGAATTAATGATGTTGGATATGGTGTCTACTACCCAGCTAAAATGAGGATTTCTTACAAGGAACAGCAAAAATCCTTCATAAATCCGGAGAATGCATATAAATATGCTCTAACCATCGTGGAAGAGAACAAGTAGTTGGAAGGGTTGGACAGTATGGATATTCTTTCTTTTCACTATTTCACCGTGCTTGCTAGAAGAAGGAATTCTCCCTGCGCTTTATCTAGACTTCTTATCGGTGGAATGCTCACTCAAGGACATACTATCTTCCAAGTGAAGCGGAAAAAGACAAACACCGAAATGAAGAGCTCAACAACAGAATGCGGACAGAGCAATCATTGTTGTTTAAGATATTAAATGAATAACCTAAATGCTATAGAACTAACACTTTTAACAATAATAACATAGAATATTAACATAGAATTTGTAATGAATGTTAATCAGAATGGTAGAAAGGGGATGATTTCTAAACTAACATTTATAACTTAATAAGTTTTAAGTAGATTTATAATTGGGGCGTGAGGGGGAGAGGTGGGCTCATGGCTCAAAACCAGGAGCATATCTCAGGTTAACCCCTTCAACCAACAGTTGATTATTACCGAGTTAAAATTATACGCTTAACATTTAGTAGATAAAACTGTTAGTTATATTTGGGAATATATATGAAATGGATACTTATACCGCAAATGGGTACTATACATTTGATTTTGAACTGGTCCGGTTCCAGTATGTTATGAGTAACCGAGGGAGCAGAGCTACTTGTTTGTTTAATATCGACAATGGATGTCGACACAATGTTTTCTCCCACCAACAGATTGGCCACTTGTTACAGTGCCAATAAGTTCCGACACTGTATTTTCACTTTTACTCGTTTTTTTTTAATTATCACAATCAATCACATGTGTATGTTTTTTTATTTAAGGAGAATCGCAAAAGGAATCTACTAATTGAACTGTGTAGGGTAATTGCTCCCACATTTTTTCAATAAAATCTTGAATATAATCGCAGAATATAATTACCAGAATGTTATAATCTGTGGAGACTTTAATTGTGTTTTAGACCCTTACTTAGATAAATCTAGTCAAAAACAGAGAGGTAATACGAAATCTAAAACTAGCGAACTTTTAAACACATATATTAAAAATACAAATATAACAGATATTGGATTGCAATATAACAGAACAGGATTGCAAATCTGACTGGCAGGGAATATCATTCTATTCAATGGTACACAAGACATATTCACGTATAGATTATTTCCTGGTGGATACAAAATTAATTCCGTATACTTCAAAACCAAAATACCATACAAATACGATTTCAGATCACTCCCCACCAACTTTCTTTTTAAAAATGGAAGGAATGTCTAAGAATAAACCGTTTTGGAGGTACAACCCTCAAATTTTAAAAGACCCACAAGGGAGTATATATTTAAAACAGCAAATGGATCTTTTTTTCGAAATAAATGACACGCCAGATATATCACCTACATTATTATGGGAATCTTTTAAAGCATTTATTAGAGGTGTTAAAATTTCATACCAAGCTTTTCAAAATAAAAAAATAAGAATGAACAAAGACAGTTAGACGAACAAATTAGACAATTGGACATAAATAATGCTAAAGACCCAACTACAGATAAACATAATAAAATATTAATACTGAAATTTAAATAAAATAAATTATTATCGGAGAAACTTATAAGATTATTCCAAATTACAAGACAGGAACATTTTGAATTTGGGGATAAGCCGCATAAACATTTGGCATGTCAGTTTAAAAAACGAGAAAAAGAACACACGATTTCAAAGATTAAATCAGATAGAGGGGAAGTATTAACTTTACCGAATGATATTAATAAAAGATTTGTGCAATTTTATGAGAATTTGTATACATCTAAAATGACAACGGACACCAATAAAGTTACAGAGTTCTTGGATAATTGTAATCTTCCCAAACTAGAGTTGCAGGAACAAGAGGAATTGGGAGCACAAATCTCAAATAAGGTAATAGAAGAAACAATAATCTCATTAAAAAATGGAAAAACACCAGGTCCTGACAGATTTAGTAATGAATTCTATAAAAGTTTTTATGACATATTTACACCATGCCTAAAGAATATGTATACATATGCCTTTAAAGAACAAACACTACCTGAAACACTAGCCATATCAACGATTACATTAATACTTAAGAAAGATAAAGATGTGGAAGAATCCGGATCATATAGAGCTATTGCTTTGTTAAACACATATCAAAAAATATTAGTGAAAATATTAGCTGGAAGACTAAGTAAGTATGCTAGTAAATTAGTACATCCGGATCAAACGGGGTTTATCCCTAAGAGACAATCATTTAATAATTTGAGACGTCTGCTCAATCTGACGATCACCAAATTGAAGATCAAAAACTATCAATTATTTTGTTGGACGCAGAAAAAGCATTTGATCAGGTTAAATGGGATTATATGGTTAAGGTATTGCAAAAAATTAAACTGGGAGAGAATTTCATTCTATGGATTAAATTATTATATAATAAGCCAACGGCCAGAATACTAATTAATAATATTTTATCTATGAAATTTCAATTGTCAAGGGGTAATAGACAAGGATGTTCATTATCACCTCTGTTATTTGCCCTTATAATTGAACCCCTAGCGGAAAGAATTATAACTCATCCAAATATCCATGGCTATAATACAAAATATTCAAACAATTAAATATCATTATACGCTGATGGTGTACTATTGTACATCACAAAACCTCATATCACTATACCAAATATATTAAATTTAATCGAGGATTTCTGATCATTTTCTGGATATAGAATAAATTGGAATAAAATTGAAATCATGTCAATAAAACCGAAAGATTCTACACATCTCTCACAGTTTCCTTTTAAAATAGCTATAGAAACATTTAAATATTTGGGTATTGAAATCACTAGAAGATATCAAGACATGTTTATTTTTATTTTTTGTAAAATATTTTTATTAGAAGTAAATACATATTAAGAAGGAATAACATAAAATCAAAAAAGAAAAAACATATTATTCGTCACATACATTCTTAATATTTTTAAAGTTTACAGTCATTCTTATTTATACTTCTATATTTTTTATTATTTTATAACAGAAAGAAAATAGTAAAGAGAAATAATAAAAAGAAATAAAATAGAAGAAGTAGAAAATTGATAAAATGAGTGGAGTATAAAGCAAGATATTCTTCATTGGAGATATATGCGTGGTCTATTGTATATAGTTCTTCATCTATTCCTTCATTCAGGCTTCAGTCAGGCCCTCGAACTGGACCTCCTTGACCCTTTAAGTATTCAATAAATGGAGACCATATTCCTCTGAATTGATCTAGCTTGTCCAAAAGGACAAGTCTTTCCAGATGAAGTATCTCTGTAATCCACATTTTGGTTGTGAGGGATGTAGGACCTTTCCAAAATCTTAGTATTAGTTGTTTTACCAATTATTAAACTATAACCAATAAAAATTATTTGCTGTGTTGTTACTAGATGATCCGTTTCTATTATTCCTAATATGATTAATTTTGAGTCTGGAGTCAGATTTGCATTAACTACTTTCGAGATTATGTTAAAAATTTCTATCCAAAAATTAGTAATTTTTATACATTTTGTGAATGAATGCGTTAGATTAGCTTCTAAATGGTGACATTTATCACATATAGCAGAAACATTTGAAAAAATTCTGTTTAATTTGGATTTCGAAAAGTGTAATCTATGTAAAACTTTAAATTGTATCAGGGAGTGTCTGGCATTTAATGAACAGTGGTGTATATGTTGCAAACTTTCATTCCATACTTCTACACTAATTGTTTGTCCTAATTTGTTTTCCCATGCTTGCCTATATATTTTTGACTTTGTTAAATCATTTTCCAGTAAAATATTATAAATATATGATATTAATTTTTCTGTATTCGGATATTAATTTAGACATTCATCTAAAATTTCTGTCTTTCAATTTCTAAAATCCTGTATGTTTGATTTAACATAGTCTCTAATTTGTAAATATCTAAAGTACTCTTTTGAGTGTAATCCATAATTTTGTTGTAATTCCTGAAATGAAAGGAATAAACTTTCCCTGTAGAGATCACCCATCTTCTTTATTCCATAGTTCTTCCATTTAAAAAAAACCTCTATCCATTAGATTTAAATAAAGAATCATATCTTTTGTTACATGAATTCCAAGATATTTGATTTTTTCATTTGCTATCTTAAAAGGATATTGTTGTAATATATGTGAGTTATTTCCCATTATTGGCATGTTCACTTTTATTCCAATTAATTCTATATCCTGAAATAGATATTTCCCATAATAGGGACGAAGATATTTCTGGCGTATCATTTATTTGAAAGAAAATCTTGATCTCTTTTGTGATGTATTCTTATTTTGTCTTTTAAAATTTGTGGGTTAAATCTCTATTGTCCCTGTTTTTCCGTTTTACCAGTTATTTTCATCATAAAAGTTAAAGGTGCGTGACTGAAATTATAATATTATGATATTTTGAATTATAAGTTTTAAATCTACCAATTTGGAGTTATTAAATCTAATAAGTTAGGAATACTAATTTCCGGCTTTGTAATATAAAGTAATACATCATCTGCGTATAAAGAGATTTTATTTTCAGTTTCTTTGGTTTCATACCCATATATTTCAGGATGTAATCTGACGCGCTGTGCTAATGGTTCAATTGCCAGTGCTAACAGTAGTGGAGATAGAGGACAACCTTGTCTACAGCCACGGAATAAATTAAATTTAGTTGTTAACATTTGATTTATTAATATTCTAGCTGTTGGCTTGGTATATAGAAGCTTAACCCATGTTATAAACTTCTCTCCCAACTGAAAAGTTTCCATAACCGAAAATAAATAAGACCATTCAATCTGATCGAAAGCTTTCTCTGCATCCAATGAAATAATTGATAAATCTTTATTAATGTTTCTTTTTGAGTATATAATATTGAATAGTCTTCTCAGGTTGTTTGAGGAGTATCGTTTTGGTATAAATCCTGTTTGATCTGAATGAATTACTTTATTATTTAGTCTTTATGCTAGTATTTTAGTTAATATTTTTTGATCAGTATTTAAAAGAGCTATGGCTCTATACGACCCTGGATCATCCAGATTTTTATCTAATTTAGGTATAAGTGTTATAATAGATTCATTTAATGTTTCTGGTAACTTCTGTTGTGCATAAATGTTTTCATAAAGTGTCTTCAAACGTGGAGCTATCATATCATAGAATGTTTTATAAAATTCTGATCCAATACCATCCAGTCCTGAAGTTTTACCATTTTTAATGACCTAATAGCTTCTTCGATTTCTTTAGTAGTTATTTCAGCGTTGAGTGATTCTCTATTTTCTGAATCCAGTCCTTTTAGATTACAATTTTTTTTAAATGTTTCTACTCCGATTTTCTGTCGTTTTGGCTGAATATAAATTTTTATAATATTGCAAAAATCTCTCATTTATATCTTTAGTTTGTACTAATAATTCCCCTTTGTCTGATTTTATCCTATGGATTAAATTTTCTCCTAATTTTTGTAATTGACGAGCCAATAATTTTTGTGGTTTATCTCCGAATTCAAATTGTATTTGTTTAGTATATTGGTATAGTTTTACAACTTGGTCTGACTGTATTTTATTTAATTTATATTTCAATGCAAAGATTTTATTATGTTTTATTCTGGTTGGGTTAACAGCGTTTTCTATATCTAATTGTTTGATCTCCTTTTTCAATGCCTGTTGTTCCCTCCGATTCTCTATATTATAAAATGCTTGAGAGGATATCATAATTCCCCAAAGATACGCTTTAAAAGTTTCCCTTAATAGGGACGAAGATATTTCTGGCATATCATTTATTTCAAAGAAAATCTTGATCTCTTTTGTGATGTATTCTTGAGTTATTTTGTCTTTTAAAATTTGTGGGTTAAATCTCTATTGTCCCTGTTTTTCCATTTTACCAGTTATTTTCATCATAAAGGTTAAAGGTGCGTGATCTGAAATTATAATATTATGATATTTTGAATTATAAGTGAATGAGATAAGTTTTAAATCTACCAAAAAATAATCTATTCTTGAATAAGTTTTATGCACAGGTGAGTAAAATGAGTATTCCCGTCCAGCTGGGTTTTGCATTCTCCAAACATCTTTAATATTACTAGTATCTACATATGCATTTATTAGATCACTGGAATGCAATTTAAGTTTCCGTTGTTTTGATGATCTGTCCAAATAAGGATCTAGTGTACAATTTAAATCTCCTCCAATTATTAAGTTGTGTTGTGATAATTCCGGAATAGTATTAAATATTTTTTTTTAAAACAGTGGGCTGTCAAAATTTGGGCCATATACAGTGACCAAAATCATTTTTTGTGTGTATAACTCTCCTATTACAATAATATATCTACTATCACTATCAGTTATTGTTGAAGTGTGTTTAAATGAAGTGCCTTTACGAATTAATATTGCTACACCTCTAGATTTGTGTGTAAAAGAAGAATGATACACTTTGTCAATCCATTTAGCCTTTAATCTATGTTCTGCCTCTTTTTTTAGATGTGTCTCTTGGATGAATACCACATCTGCTTTAAGTGCTTTTAAATGTGCTAATACTTTACCTCTCTTAATTGGTTCGGTAATACCTTTAACATTCCAGCTACAAAACGATATTCCTCCATTCCCCATATTCATTTGTAAGTCTTGCATCTTTTATCTAAAGGAATATGTAATAGGGCAAATGGTTCAGCTCAACATACCTGACTTTACACCCGAACTCCGAATAGATGAATTTCAAGACCCTTGAGTATCTCTCACGTATATACCTCTGCATTAATTTATAACTCCATTCAAAAGTAAAATAATAATAACAAGAGATAATATTAAAAAAAGGATAGATTAAGAGATTAATAGGGTGCACAAAGAAAAAAAAACTACATCTAATATTGGTGTAGTTAGTGTTAGCCATACTACCATGGCTAGCAATCTATAGACTTCCGTAGTCAATGTTACTAACTTATCCATTTCCATGATTCATTAAAATTGTTATTCCATACAAATATTTAACCGGGAGTATTAAACTCTGATGTGTACAAAATCCATCAGTGAAGTATTTGATAATATCTATACTTAATACTTATTAAAAGCTGTAATAATAAGAAAATATAAAAAATAAAGTAATAATAAAAAATGAGAAAAAGGGAAGAAAAATATAGAAAAAACAAAAAATAATAATAAAAAGTACCAGCGGGAAAAATAAAGTAAAAGTTTACACTTTGTGTATTTATATTTACTATTTACTTAATCCTAAGTAAATCAGCTATAGTTAGTTGTTAATCATTAATTGGTAGTTATTAGCTTTAATTAATAATAATACCACAGTATTAATTTTAGTATGTGTTAGTTATTAATATTAGTAGTGTTACTATTCTAATTATTAGTATCCATAGGAGCGGCTCCAATCCGTATCTCCCCGAATCTCCCATCCACATCCTTCTACATCTTCTTTAGATGAAACAAGTCTGTAGTCCATAGTCCATTCCAATCTTGAAAGTACAATTTAACTGTTGGTATAGTTCATCTTTGAAGCTTTCATTCAGTCTACCTCTCGCTCCTTAATCCCTTGGGCAAAGCTCATTGCATCCGCTGGGTTTTTGAAATAATGTTCTCCTGGTTGTAGGTAATTCTCAGGGTGGCTGGGTACCTCAGACAGTACTTCAGATTCTTCACTTCCCTCAAAATTCTTTTGGTCTCCTTGAACGCATTTCGTTTCTTGGAGACCTCTGCTGGATAGTCTCGGTAAATGCTGATCGAATCTTCTTCATATTTAAGATTTCTACTTTTTACAAATTTATTCATCATCTCCTCCAGGACATGATCATGCTGGACTTTTACTATCATTTGTGACGGGCGTCTTGCTTTGTATAATGTCTCATTACTCTGTTTGCTCGGGCTAGTAAAGGCTTTTGTTCCAGAGATAAAACCTTTTGCAATAAGTTTGCAGTAAACTCTCGGGTATCTTGATTCTTTTCTCTCCCTTCTCGAATACCCACGATCCTTAGGTTCTGTCTTCTCTGGCGTCCTTCCAACTCGGTACACTTATCAGTTATTTAGCCCATAAGTCAGATAAACGTTGATTTTCTTTGAGGAGTGTTTTCGTAGTCTGAGTACTTGTTTCGACTAGTTCTTCAAGGTTCTTTTTGGCTGTCGACTGTTCCTTGATTTCTTCCACCACGGGTTCCATTTCTATTTCCACCTTATTTTCGATTTTTTCATTCATCTCTTCCACTATACTTGCAGATTGATCCGTCAATATTTCTGCAATTTCCTTTCGGAGTTTGTCAGATAATTCCGTGGCCGAGGTATTAATTTCAGACTTTAACTCCTTCATCTCCTCCTTGATTTTTTCTATTTCTTCCTTAATATTCCTTTTTCGCCAATTCAGTCTTTAATTCCAACTTTAACTCAGCCATTTCTTGTACAAAAAAAACTTTGAGTTCTTCAATTTCCGATTTTTTCTTCGTTTTTTTCGACACATCTTCTAGGGATAGTGTCCTACCTGAGGCCAAGGCTCCAGTCAGGCCTTGTTCTTGTTCTGCCATTTTCCTTGTATACCGGAGTTTTGTTTTATCTGCAGGTGGGCTGCGCTGTGTTGCCATTACGAGTCACGCGCCTGATGACGTCACTCACGGCAGCCGGTGCAAAAACAGCAGGCAGCAGGTAGGTCTTTTCTCCCTGGTTTTTCCTTGATTTTTTCACGGAGCTGGCTGCTTTCTAGCCCTCCATAGCGCCACCGGAAGTCTGATATCAAGACATGTTTAATGCAAATTATAACACTTTACTTAAGAAACTATATAATTTAATTAAATTTTGGAAAACGCTTCCGATGTCCTTAATAGGCCGAATAAATGCCCTAAAAGTTTTTTTTTAAACTGGATTCAGCTATTACATATTTTATTTGGGATTATAAGTCCGTTAGAATACAAAGATCACACTTGTATAAACCCAAAGCAGTAGGGGGATTAACAGTCCCTAATTTCATGTATTACTATTGGTCTGTAAATATTAGCAATATGATTCAATTGCTGGATAATTCTCCCCAGCAACCGGATTGGATTATTATGGAGAAAGAGGACTGCTCCCCTTGCAATATTGGAGCGATCCTTATTTCACCAATGATACAAATTATAACAAAATCCAATTATACATAGTACAATTAGAATTTGGAAACAAATAAAATACAACTTAAAATTCAGAAATTTATCTCTCCTATCTCCGATAGTTAAAAACCCTTTGTTTATAAACCTCAATTATAGATAAAGCATTTATACAATGGGATAGAGCAGGAATTAAAACCTTGGGAGATTTGTATGAAATGGGAACATTATTACCATTTAACAATTACAACTAAAATACAATTTGGGAAACAATCAGTATTTTAAATATTTTCAAATATGTGACTATCTGAAAAAAATGCACAAGAATATCACAATATGCCATCAGATTTACTGGATGAAGCAATGAATACAAAGGCTGAATCAGCAAACCTAATATCATATATATATAATATTATTCTAAATACCAACAAATGAAGGCATCAGAAGAGACTGGGAAAAATAATTAAGTATAAAAATTTCCAAAGAAAGGTGGAAAGAACACTTATTAAATGTGCATAAATGAATACAATTTAAAATCTTACACAGATTATATTATTCAAAAACTAAAATAAGTAAACTTTTTCGCAACGTCTCATCTATTTTGCGATGAATGCCAGTTTCAAGAAGCTACTATAACGTACTAATTTGTCTTGTGTACAAAAATTTAAAAATGTGGACTGAAATTTTTGAAATCTTCACAAAATTATTTAAAATAAAACTGACACCAAAGGCAGATTGGAATATTTTTGGAACAACGGAAGGTAGCCCTGAATTAAGTGTGTTTCAAAATAATCTATTTGAATATGGCCTAATAATAGGAAAAAAGCTAATCTTAAAATTCTGGAAAAATGCTCCTATACCAACAGTAAATATGTGGATTTCATCTATGTTTGAAACACTACATCTGGAAGATATGAGACTCCGCCTGGCAGGAAAATCAGATCGTTTCTATCAGATGTGGTCTGCATTTATAGATCTACTACAAGGATAGGGTGCAAGAGTACCTCAAAAAGGTACCGGCGTCGGGTCTTGGTAAAGGGGGATGAAAAACTGTTGAGTTGGTAAATTCCTTTTGCATGATGTTTATAATATAGTAACTGGCTTTTCCTTTTTTCTTCTCTCTCTCTCTTTTTTTTTCCTAGGGTCTATCTCTTAATCTCCTTTCTCTAACTCTTTGACCAAGGGCTCTTTTTTCTTTTCCTTTGGCACACTTTTTCACTTTCACAATTCTTTTCACTTTCTCTACTTTCTCTGTTTCTATTCCTTTTCTCCAAAAGCCTTATAAATTAAGGGGTACAATAATTGTAATAATATTTACAGGATGTACACTGATGTAATTTACCTCTAATAAATAAAAATATATATTTTTAAATAAATTAAAACATTTTTTAAAAAAATCTCCTTTTGTAAGTCTGCCAGTTAATTAAACAAGTTTTCATTTAATATTAATCCAATTTTAGGTGACATATAGTCATATAGCATGGAAACAGGCCTTTCAGCCCAAGTTGCCCATGCCGATCAAGATGCCCCTTCTACGCTAGTCCCACATCCCTGTGTTTGATCTATATCTAAGCCTTTCTTATCCTTGTACCTGTACAAATATCTTTTAAATGTTGTTATAGTACCTGCCTCAACTACCCTCTTGGGCAGCTTGTTCCATATACCCACCACCTGAAAAAGTTGCTCCTAGGGTTCCTATTAAATATTTCACCTCTCACCTTAAGCCTATATCCTTGATACCCCTACTCTTGCTAAAAGTATGTGCATTCACCCTATCTATTCCATTCCATCTTACCTCCTTCTCTTCCCTGTGCCCCACTCCAGCACTCACCCATTTATCCCACTCCCCCTCCCCCATTTCCCCTCTCCCCATCCCCTTCCACCTAGATCCGTTCCTCTGGCTTCACATTTCACTCAATATTTGTCTACTTATCTCACACCCTTTAGTCTCCTTTTTACTTTCAACCTTTGTCCACTCATCTGTCGTTCAATCTCCCTTCCCTCACCTGTGTTTATCTATCACTTGCCAGGCTTCGTCCTGCCCTCACCTCTTTTCCAGGTTTCTCGCTTATCTATATCCTTCAAAGATGCTGCCTGACTTGTTGAGTTACACCAGAACCTTGTGTTTTGTACTTCTTTTGGGTTTTATTGGTAAACTAGCATCACCCCTTCCTTGTGACCATTTAATATTTGGTATATATTATAGTCTCTAATTTCTTACTCTATATCTTCCATGGATAATTCAAGATGATTAACCACATTTACCTAACCTCTATTAAATTAGAGATATGGCTACAAACATTCAATATTATAGCTGCCTTCAGATCCACAACACTAATAAAGTTCTACATTATGAGCCACACAGAACAGAGATTGCGCTGTTGATAATAATAATGTGACTAATGTTGGTAGTGTTGTGCTAAAGCCCACGTTCCATTAGGCTCCGTTGAAGAGGTATTGGTACTATTTGAAGTAATGGTGTTTTCCATCAGCTCCATTGATACACCGATCAATGTCAAATAAACAAATCAATCAAGCAACTAATCTTCTTATTGTTGGGCAGTGGCACTTGCTAACAAACAGTCGGAGGATCAAGGGGGGTTATTCTATGTCCTGTAGTGCTTACTCTGGCAGTCTTTCATAAAGCACTGAATCTCTTGATCACATTGCAGTGCATGCAAACCTTATTGACTACCATGTAGAAACAAAGAACTGCAGATGCTGGTTTATATCAAACATAGACACAAAGTGCGAGAGTAACTCAGTGGGTTAGAGCTTTCTGAAGAAACGTTTCAAACCGAGTCGTCACTCATCTTTTTTCTCCAGGGATCCTGCCTATACACAATTATATACAATGTTTACATATTCTGTTGTGCTGCAGCAAGTAAGAATTTCATTGTCCCGTCCGGGACATATGACAATAAAACACTCTTGACATGACTCTTGATCCGCTGAGTTACTCCAGCACTTTGTGTCCATCTTTTCACTACCATCTTGGGTGGCCTGCCCTTAATGAGTCTAAACTGTCTGGTTTCTGAACTACTACCTGAAGTGACAGTAGAAATTGTCATCTGGCTTAATAAATATTTTGAAGACACCGAAAATTCAGGTGAACATTTCTTAAAAGTATTTTTGTGGCAGTAACCTTCAATTGTTCCTAAAATGACCATGAGCAAAAGATAGGCACAAAGTACTGGAGTAACTCAGCCGGACGTGTAGCATCTTTGGAGAGAAGAAATGGATGACGTTTTGGGTAGAGACCCTTCTTCAGACCAGGAAGAAGGAGTCTGAAGAAGGGTCTCGACCCGAAACATCACCCAATCCTTCTCTCCACAGATGCTACCTGTTGTGCTGGGTTACTCCAGTATTTTCAAGGTTTCAAGGTCGGTTTATTGCCACATGTACCATTTAAGGGACAATGAAATTTGAGTTACCATACAGCCATACTAAGTGAAAAGAAACAAGACACACAGCCACATAAAATAAAAGTTAACATAAACATCCACTACAGCGGCTCCCCACATTCCTCACTGTGATGGAAAGTAATAAAGTCCAATCTTTTCCCTCTTTATTCTCCCGCGGTTGGGGCTGTCGAACCATCCACAGTCGGGACCAACAAAACTCGTGCAGCCGGTGATCCGAAGCCCTCGTGTTGGGAAGCTCCCTCGTTGGGACGATTGAAACTCCCGAATCGGTCTCTAACCGGGGACCATGGGCTCCACGATGTTAAAGTCCATAGGCCCGCGGTTGGAGCTCTCCACAGTTGATCGCCGGCAA
Organism: Okamejei kenojei; assembly: GCA_035221665.1. Classification (NCBI taxonomy): domain Eukaryota; kingdom Metazoa; phylum Chordata; class Chondrichthyes; order Rajiformes; family Rajidae; genus Okamejei; species Okamejei kenojei. The sequence continues at coordinate 37,241,231 of CM069146.1, forward strand.
AGAGATCGCAAGCTCCACGTTGGTAATTGTGTGGCGTGCCCGCAGTTGAAGCGCTGGGTTGGTCTCCAGGAAAAGCCGCACCACTGCACGATGTCAGGCTGCAATGGGAACGGAGATACCATACGGAAAAAAATTCATCTCCGTCGAGGTAAGAGAATGAAAAGAGTTTTCCCCAGCCGCCCCACCACATAAAACCTAACAAACACTAAAACATACTCTTTAAGAAGGAACTGCAGATACTGAAAAATCAAAGGTAGACAAAACTGCTGGAGAAATTCAGCGGGTGCAGCAGCATCTATGGAGCGAAGGAAATAGGCAACATTTCAGGTTGAAACCCTTCTTCAGGCTGTGGAGGTCTCTGAATGTCTTAATGTCCGAAGAAGGGTTTCAACCCGAAACGTTGCCTATTTCCTTCGCTCCATTATTGCTGCTGCACCCGCTGAGTTTCTCCAGCACTTTTGTCTACTAAAACATACTCTTTAACATGTACTTTGAATAACAAATACAGAAGAAGACAGACAGACTGTTGGAGAGGCAGCCACATTTTGGGTCTTTCTCCAGTTTAAACTAGCATCTGTAGTTCCTTCCTACACGGGACCATTAGCAGGATAGAGCTGTTTTATTTTCCCCAAACAGTTATTGCTGGGCATTAGGACAATTTAATTTTCCTCAAAAGATTTGAAACACATATTAGGTCCTCTCTTTGCAAACATATCTGAAACCAAATGGCTACATTGGGTACCGTGTAGAATATCTAACATTGTGCACGTCATCTTTGGCACAGACATCGTGGGCCAATATCACTTTTCCTGTGCTGTATTGTTCTATGTTCTATGTTTCATTGGTGTGACTTATCCTACACATTCACTCGTAAGAAACGTTAGATTCCTGCCTGTTAAGAATGTCCTGTAGATTCAATTTCTTAAGAAAATTATATATTTTTTTAAATAGCCTAACTATCCAAATAACAAACTAATCCCATTCACACAAGAATTCACAATATAACATGATTTTTAAATCTCACTGTCATGAATTTATATGCCAGATGGAAGGAATTTGATGTTTAATTCCCATAAATTAATTTAGAAACATCCACTCAATATAATTACAATTATTATTTTTTTGCCCAATACATGGGACTAAAACTGATATTTAGTATAAAAATATTGACTATGGATAGACAATAACACAAAATATACACGATTTAGATGCTCTTATGACATGATTGTTAAAACAAAAGAGCATTTAAATCATCTTCCGAGTGGGTTTTTCTGGAACGCGATCGATTGGAACGTTGCATTTGCAATGAATTTGACCCCATACCGGCAGGAAAAAACACTGCCGGTTTGTATGGGGTCCAAATCACATTTTCGCATCGTAAAATTGATTAAAGCCATCCCAAGAAACAAGTTTATATGTAAAATAAAGGACTTACATTTTGTTTTGTCCCGTTCATGCGATCCGTCACGTTGTAGGCTTTGAGAGCGTTAGAAGTTGCTTTTTATTTTAATGTAATTATTAAATGGATCACGATTAAATAAATAAATAAATAAATCGGAACAGCAGCTTAGCAGCCCGAGGAGGTCCGCCTCTGATAATCAGGAGAAAACAACATTTTAATACAGCCCCCCCCCCCCTTAAAGGTGCCAAAGTCACACACACGGCCAGTGGCAGAACTGCAGAGCCGCTGAAGGTAAGTTTTGTAACATCGCTACTTATTGTTACTGGCAACTGTCCTGCACTGTAACACTTAATTGTTTACTGAATTAGCCCAAAAATAATTAAGGTGAGGACACTGTGGGGGCGTCACAATGGCGCAGTGGTGGAGTTGCTGCCTTACAGCGCCAGAGACCTTGGTTCGATCCTGAATATGGGTGCTGTCTGTATGGAGTTTGTACATTCTCTCTGTGACCGCGTGGGTTTTCCCCGGGTGCTCCTGTAAATTCCGGTTCTAGACTTACCCCCTTAGTCTGATTTAGTCAAACTGTCAAACTCTGGTTCCAATACCTTACGTTATTGAAAAACAAACTGCAGGGACGGTTGTCGATCCACTCATGCAAGACAACAAGATTTCATGCAAATAGAACAGAAGTCACAATCAACCAACACACCACAAATAACTACCCATCCTCTTATACCCTTCCAAACTAAGGGCATGATATTACTTGGGGGAGGCAACCCCTACAAACAAATCACACATATTGATCATATTATACAGTTAGTTCCTTAACCCAATTACAGAGTACCCCATTACAACGTTTCTGCAGAAGCTTCTGGAAAGACGTCAGTTTACCAAGTAATGCAACATTTTCCCAGGTTGGATAACCAATTGAAACAAGGCTTCATGCTTCAGCCAATCATCAAGCAGCAATACAAACACCTTGCAACATTATTAACAATCCCTTTTCACACCCCCTTCTATAACAAATCCCCACTGTGCATTTGCAAACCTCCTTATCTCTTTCTGCAAAACCTCATACATTTTAACAAAGTATGGACATCTGGAGCTATCCTTATCATCAACTTCCACCTGGGGTCCAGACTCCTTGGAGCCATGACTCTCAGCTTGCATCTTTCACAGAAAGAGACCAAATGCAAATGCAAGGATCCTTCATTTTGTGGCCCCTCTAATTTAGCCAATATTAACACTCCACACTCCAAAGGCGTACACGTTTGTAGGTTAAATGGCTTTGGTAAAAATTGTAAGTTGTCCTTAGACTCTGTTGGCTGAAGGTCCTGTTTCCACGCTGTATTTCTAAACTCTAACTTCTAAACTCAAAAGACATTAAATACAGTCCTTGTGTACACTCAGGTACATGCTGTGAACAACTAATCTTAAGTCACTAATCTTTAGCAAAATAAGCTTCTTCTTAAAAATGAAAGCTGATTATCTTTTTGTCAGTCATACTGCACATAAACAACCATTTCTGTTGGGTTTGCATGAATCATAAAACACCCATTTAATCTAACCCTACACTGATCCCGTTTCATTCTCTCACATACTCATCAATGCACCTCTTGCCTAGATTCTACCACTCACCTACTCCATAAAGACAATTAACATGGCAACCCACAAATCGATGGGATATGGAAGGTAGCCAAAACACGTGGAAAATGGTCAAACTTAACAAAGACACCACTGAAGGTCGGGATTGACCTGGCTCAACAGAATCGTGAGACAGCTGATGAACAATGACTTTTATAATTTTATATGTTTCTATAAAGATCCCCCTCATCCTTCTAAATGCCAGTGAATACAAGCCTAGTCTTTTCAGTCTTTCTTTATATGACAGTCCCGCCATCCCAGGGATCAATCTCATGAACCTACGCTGCACTGCCTCAATCACAAGGATGTCCTTCCTCAAATTAGGAGACCAAAACTGTACGCAATATTCCAGATGTGGTCTTACCATAGCCATATACAACTGCAGAAGAACAACTGAGAAGGTTTTTCTTGTTCATTTGTAAGAAGATGTTGGATGATCTTCAGTATTTTCCGATTTCATATAATCAAGAGTGAAGAATGTCTTATTGTTATACGTCCCAAACAAAACAATTACATTCTCACATGCAGCAGCACAACAGAATATCTAAACATAGCACTCTATAAGCAATATAATAACCAAAAACAAGACACAGACACACACACACAAATAAACAAACAATTAATAATAGTGCAGAAAGACAAAACCAATACTCCCAAGTAAATGTCATTCACAGCTTTTTTGGAGGTTGTATTGTTTAATAGCATGATGGCTGTAAGGAAGAAGCTGTTCCTGAACCTGAACATTACAATTTTCAGACCCTTATAATTTTCTTCCCGATGGCAGGATTGAAATTAGAGTGTATGGGTCTTTGATGATGCTGGCTGCTGTTTTGAGGCAGTGACTTTTGTAAATCCCTTTGAAGGTGGGGAGGACAGAACATGAGATGGACTGGGTGGTATATAGTTTGATAGCTAATTTTACTTCGGAGTCACGTGATTGATTACGTGAAGAAGCCCCATAAGGCGCATGCGCGTTATTACATCCGACGCATGGCGCTCCGACGGGCTGGAGAGCGCAGCTCCACCAGCGGTAAGTAGTAAACGGCAGGTAAGTGATTTAAAACTTTTCCTGTGGGTATTTAAACTCCGTGAGTCTGGCTCGGGAGCCAGTGGGAGCTGTTAGCAATGGAGCGAGTTGGAAAGAAATCTGTCCGTAGTAGGAGCTTAACGTGTGGGCTCGTGATTAGTGCTCGCAGATCAGGTAGGGAGATATTGGCTGCAGTAACGCCGGCTCCGACACGGGCTACTGATCTACCGGCAGCTCAACTGCCTCCGTTAATTCCAGTGCTTCAGGGCACTGAGGCCACTGCACCAGGGAGGAACGCCAAAAGAAAATCTCTCAGGTCTTATCTGACGAGTTTGATGAGGAAGACTCCCCTCCTTCTAATAAAAAAGTATGGGGACGGCTCGATCAGATGGGAAAAATGCTGCAAACTTTAATGAGCCACGAAATATTTCAATCGGGGTCGAATGCCCCTAGGATTCCCCAGACAGCCTCACGTAGAGGCCCATATGGTGAATAAGACTATACCGCCTACGTATATATCAGTGGGGATCACACTCGCCAGCACCTTGCTTATGGCTGGTAGAGACCTCCCTGGAGCAAGACTCGGGAGAGCCAGGGCAGGAGGAGTCTGACCCTGAAGTTGGTGTCACTGCTTTTGGGCACACACCAAAGCACATGAGCCATGCTCCAGGTGTCCCGGATGTAGCAAGAAATTTTGCCATTCTGGAAGGTATTGGTAAAGCCATGGAGGAAAACCTGACGGTCAACATCAACTGCTTGGCCTCTCACCAGCTACAAGATTCCATTATGGAACAAACAGCCACCCGATATGTAACACCTGTTAATTGTGCGTCGCTCAAAGTGCCCACTGTGAACTCTGCTATCTGGGCACAAATGAGCGCAACGATGCATGGACAAGAGATCCAATTCCAGTGCGTCCTCAAATTGGTGGGGCAGGCATCACGGCTTTTGGAAAAATGGTTCGAGGGGCACCGATGTCTGGCACACAGCAGGATATGTTGGTTCTACTGTGCAATGCATACTTTGAAGTAAATTGCATCCGGAAGATAGCTATAAAGCCGACACTAAACCTACGATTCGCAGCTCTATGCAGGTCATTCAATATTCAAGCGCCAAATTATTTATTTGACGAGGACCTGTTCAAACAAGTCAAAGACCTGGAAGAAGAGGCCAAAACGATTGGCCTCATGAAGACATACGTCCCTTCTGCCTGTATGTCACCTCGCAGGTCGTTTTCGACACGACGGGGGTCAGATCTGGGGGCAGGCCCAAGCAGAGTGGGGCCAGTTGAACGGCATTATTACCCACCTGTATACGCCAACTACAACCCTAGCATGGCGAGAAGAGCAAGAACTCCAAGGTCGACTATGGAGGTACGGGTGATTCATTCAGTCCAGGATAAATCCTCTGGGGAACAACCTCCGGTTGGGGGTAGGTTACAGTTATTTTATGATGAATGGTGTTGCATAACTTCTGATCTGTTTATACTGGACACTGTCTCAGGGTCTCGAATAGAGTTTATGTCAGGAATTCATCCACCTGCACAACATATGCCTAGTCGTGTATTGTTTTTTTCTGGACCAGAAACTCAGCAGGTAAATGAAGGAATTGCGGTTTTGATCCAAAAAGGGGTAATTGAGAGGACGACATACCATCCTCAACAATTTGTGTCCAATATATTCCCCAGACAGAGAAAAGATGGGGGATGTAGAGTCATTCTGGACCTAAACCAGTTAAATTCCTATGTTCCGTATAGGCATTTTTAAAATGGACACCTTCAATACTGCTAAACAGCTGTTGTCAGAAGGTTGTTATATGGCAACCATAGATCTGAAAGATGCATATTATTCAGTACCAATTCATCATCAGTACCGAAGATACTTGAAATTTAGTTGGATGGGACAGCTGTGGCAATTTAAAGCATTACCCAATGGGTTAACCTCAGCTCCTAGGTTGTTAACGAAATTGCTAAAACCAATTCTGGCGCTACTTCGTGCCCAGAATCACATTGTAATGGCTTATCTAGATGATATTTTAATTATAAGCAACACTCAGGAAACAGCTGAGGAGTTGGTTTCAACAACCAAACACCTGTTTGAGAGGTTAGGGTTTCTTGTCCATCGAACAAAATCCAAGCTAGAGCCATCCCAAAAAATTGAGGTTTGGGGTTTTCATTGATTCAGTTGATATGTCAGTGACTTTGCCTACGGCCAAGGCTGTTGAAATCAGGGAGGTCTGTACCTGTCTCGCTGAAAAACAACAACCCTCCATCCGGGAAGTAGCCAGTGTTTATAAATGGTAAATTGGTGCTGGCCTTCCCTGCAATGGAGTTTGGACCCCTGCACTAGCAAAGTCTGCAACGAGCTAGAGAACAAGCACTTAAAGAACATGTAGGTCATTTTGATAGACCTATGCAGTTGCCAGCCAAAGCCATCGCCAAATTATAATGGTGGATCATCAATATTGCACAAACTACCAAAAACATTTTGGTTCAACAACCTTCAGTGGTTTTACAAACAGATGTCAGTGCTTTGGGATGGGGAGCCATGGACAGTGAGTCTAGCTATGGTGGTAGATGGAGTGTGCAAGAGGATTTAATCCTGCACAGCCATGGTATAAATTACTTAGAATTGCTGGATTAAAAGCTTATAGTTCAGCAATGAATAATTTACAGGTTCAGTTCCAGATTGACAATACCACGGCTGTTGCCTATATCAATCACATGGGAGGAATAAGGTCAGTATCATGTGATAATCTGGCTAACCTCATTTGGGACTGGTGTATTTCCAGGAATATCTGGGTCTCAGCTATCTACCTACCAGGTAATGTGGTGGCAGACAACAGGTCACGGAAATGTAATGACAGCATAGAATGGATGCTCAATCCTGATGTTTTTAAAATGATTAACAGCTGCTATGGTTTGCCAGATATAGATCTGTTTGCATCCAGGCTAAATCACCAGTTGCCTAAATACGTTTCGTGGGAACCAGATCCAGGAGCAGCGGTGGATGCATTCTTGCTACATTGGGGACATACGTTCTTTTACACTTTTCCCCCATTCTGCCTCATTAGCCAATGCCTCATCAAAATAGAGCAATACTCTCCCTCAGGCATTTTGGTGGTTCCGGACTGGCCTACACAGCCAGGGTTCCCATTGGTGCTGACAATGATGACTCAGCCATTCATTGCTGTACCCAACTGCAGTAATTTGTTGGTGCATCCAGTAACAGGAGAAAGTAATCCGTTACATGATCGTATTATTTTGTTAATCTGCAGGTTCTGACCAGACTGTTCCAAGGGTTTGGACTGTCGAGTAGGACCATGGATGTGATAACTGCAACTTGGAAAGATAGCACTAAAAAACAATATGTGTCTCATATTAAGAAATGAGAGATGTTTTGCTTGCAGTCAGATATATCTTACCATACTGCAAGCAGACCGGATGTATTGGAGTTCCTTGCTACATTGCATTTTGATGAACACTTGAGCTATTGTGCCATTAATAGTGCTCGGAGTGCTTTGTCCTCCTATTTAGGGCAGTTTTCAGAACAACAATCTATCGGGTCTCATCAGTTAGTGTCCCGATTCATGAGTGGAATCTTTAACAGGAACCCTCCTAAGCCTAGATATACAGAAATCTGGGATGTCAGTATAGTTCTCACACTGCTTCGGCAATGGGCTCCAATTACGTCACTGTCTTTTCAGAAGTTAACACTTAAAGTGGTTATGCTCATGGCGCTAGTATCAGCGCAATGAGTTCAAACATTGTGAAAGCTACGACTAGATAGCATGTACTCTTCTGCAGATAACATTACATTTTACTTCAGAGTCACGTGAGTGACTACGTGAAGAAGCCCCGCCAGAGCGCATGTTTGTCATTACGTCAGACAAGCACCGGACTGGTGGGGCAACGCTCCTGCCGGCAGTAAGTTTCAACCGAGAAGGTAAGTGCTTTTTACTTACCAGCATTCTTTGTTCGAGCAGGAGCCTCTCTTTACAAAGGTTTCCTGCCGGATTTATCGGAGGTCCGATGCCTAAGCCGGCTATGGGGGGAGGGGGGGGGGAACCCCGGTCCGACCTTCAGAGGCGGATAGCCGGCAAAAGATCGCGCTTTCCAAAAGAAACTGGAGCCGCTGACAAAGCAGTCAGTGGCTTCCAGCCTGCGGGGTTGCCGTTTAAATAACGCTAGAGTCGCTGACAGTCGGTCAGACACGGTGCCCCAGGCATGGAGTTAAATTGGAGGGAGAGAGAACGTGTGCAGCCCTATTGGAACTCAGTTGAGTCGGGCTGCAAGGGTTCCTCTTCGATAATAAGGGTATTTCACCCTTTACAAATTCACACTACCAAATTAGTGAGACTCCACTATAATAGCGCGGGCCTATGGGACAGGCCGTGCCAGCAGCATTGGAACAGGGCTGCTTCATGGGGGAAAGCGCCAGCCTCTACGAGAGGTGGCGCCGGCAACGCTTAAGGACAGGGTTGCTCACGGTCTCCCTGCTGGAGGGGGTGAACAGGATGGGTCAGTGTTCCACTGACACCAAATCTATCACAGCGCTGGCCTATGGGAGAGCCGTGCCAGCAGCGCTTAGGGCAGCGCTGCTTCATGTGTGAAAGCGCTGGCCTCAACGAGAGGCCGCACCAGCAACGCCTAGGACAGGGTTGCTCAAGGTCTCCCTGCTGGAGGGGGAGACCAAGATAGGTCAGTGGGCTACTGACGCCAAATCTATCACAGCGCAGGCCTACAGGAGAGCCGCGCTAGCAGCACCTGGGACAGGGCTGCTTCATGTGTAAAAGCGCCGGCCTATGGGAGAGGCAGCGCTAGCAGCACTAGGACAGGGCTGCTTCATGTAAAAAAGCACCAGCCTACGAGAGGCGGGGCCGGCAACGCCTGGGACAGGGTTGCTCAAGGTCTCCCTGCTGGAGGGGGAGACCAGGACAGGTCAGTGTTCTACTGACGCCGTATCTGTTGCAGCGCTGGCCTACGGAGAGCCGCGCTAGCAGTGTCTGCGATAGGGCTGCTTCATGTGTGAAAATGCCGGCCTACGGGAGAGCCATGCCAGCAGCGCCTAGGAGAGGGCTGCTCAAGGTCTCCCTGTGGCAAAGGGCAGACCAGTTCGGGTCAATGGGTTGCTGACACCGAACTTTTTCACAGCGCAGGCCTACGGGAGAGCTGCGCCACAAGCACCTGTTGACAGGGCTGTGTGTATGACCTCCCGTGAGCATCAGCCGGGAGAGCCAGGGCAGTAGGATGCTGACCCTGATGTTTGGGGACCCATCACACTAGCACCTCGTTTAGGGCTGTGTGTCACTTCCCGTGCGCATCAGCCAGGAGAGCCAGGGCAATAGAATGCTGACCCTGAAGTTGGTGTCACTGCTTAAGTGCATACACCAAAGCACAGAGCCACGCTCCAGGTGTCCCAGATGTGGTTAGCAATTTACCATACCGGTGAAGTCGGGGATGACAACTTGGTCAGCAAATTAATGGTCCTCACCAATTCCAGGACTTCATAATGGTGGAAAAAATTCACATATCAAACACCTGTTTACTGTGCATCGCTCTAAAGGAGCGCATCATGAGGGCGCATGAATTAAGGCTGCAAAAGACCTAAAAAATATATATACAAAAAACTGGTGGAAGCAGGAATTATATCCATTTGTTAGTTTAATATTTACGAATAAATATCCAGCCTACGCTCAACCCACGGCTCACAGCCTTGCGCAGATCCTCTAGTACCTAGGGGTATACCTGGACGATGAGACTAAAACTGAGGCCAGGATGCCACCTCAAAAACCATATTCTTTCAGATTATGAAACAGTCAGTGAATATTGGACTGTATCCGGGGATCTCGAATAGGTATCTCGGAAGTACATCCACTCGTACAAAATAGACATAGTTTGGTATTGGGGTTCAATACCACTAACTCTATAGGTGGATGATGTGTATCAGCCTTAACAATTGTGTCCAATTCCCCACCCAAAAGGACGATGGTGGGTGTCGAGTCATTCTGGACCGGAAAAAAATACTTAACCCTTAAGGTCCAGTATAAAAGGTTTAAATAAAAATGTCAGTATTGTAACTGGGATATAAAAGGATGTTATATTGGCAGCCATAGATCTGAAAGATAAATATTCAGCTACCACACACCTGTTGAGAGGTTAGGTCCTCACCCATCTAATTAAACTTAGATTAGTACCATTTAGAATGATTGGCTATTTGAGGCCACCATTGGTTAATTAACATGACAGTACTTTGGCTTGGGCCAAAATTGTAACTAATGTCTCGCGATGTACTAGCGATATTCTGACTCAATAACCTTAGTTTACAAACTGATGGGAGCTTCAGGATGAGGAGCCACTGATATCAAGTCTGGCTGGGACGGCAGGTAAAATGTGAAAGAGGCATTAACCCTGCAGAGGCTGGGGTAAACTGCGTAGAATTGCTGGGTGCATTCTAAGGTCTAAAGAATTTTGTTCAACAAAGCATGATTGCACGTGCAGCTTCAGATTCACAATACCACAACTGGTACCCATATCAATCACATGGGTAGAATGAGGTCATTAGATTATATTAGATTAGATTAGATTCCTTTATTGTCATTCAGACCTTTCGATCTGAACAAAAATTGTTACCTTGCAGTCATAACATATAATAATTTAAAAAGAAACACATAATAAACACATATTTAACATCCACCACAGTGAGTTCACCAGGCACCTCCTCACTGTGGTAGAAGGCAAAAGTCTTAAAGTCTTTGTCTTCTTCCCTACTTGTTCTCCCTCTGCGCTGAGGCGATCCAGGCCTCCGATGTTATCATCCACTAGGCCCGCGGCCGAGCCTCCGAAGCTGGGCTGCCACCATCGGCGACCACCAGAATGCTGGAACACCGCCACAGCTATGAATCAAGGTTCACTGCTTGAACGCTGGAGCACCGGAGCTCTGAAGCTGGGCCGCCGCTGAAGCACCACTGGAATGCCGCTGGAGCACCGGAGCTCTGAAAGAGTGCTGCCGCTGGAGCACTGCTGGAACGCCACTGGAGCAACGGCTAGAGCACCGGAGCTCTGAAGCTGGGCCGCCGTTGGAGCACCGCTGGAATGCCGCTGGAGCACCGGAGCTCTGAAGCCGTGCCGCCACTGGAGCACTGCTGGAATGCCACTGGAGCAACCGCTGGAGCACTGGAGCTCTGAAGCTGGGTCGCCGCTGAAGCACCAGCGGCGGCCCAGCCCATCATTATTCTGTAACAGTCTGCCTAGCCTTATCTGGCACAGGTGCATTACAAGAGACATCTGGATCTCAGATATTTAACTATCAGGTAGTGATAATGTGAAAGTTGCAGACACCAGGTCATGTAAATTCCATGACAAACATAAAATGAATTAAGAATCCAAAAGTTTCAAAATCATTGTTAGCTGCTATGGATTGCCAGACATAGATCTGTTGTATCTCGGTTAAATTATCAGTACCTGTATTCGGCATGCGAACTAAATCTAGGGGCAGTAGCGGAGGATACATTCTCGCTACATTGGGGATGTATGTTCTTACGCTTCCCCATTTCTTCCCCATTCAATCATTGTCTCACCAAAATAGAGTATGACTACACTTAGGTGTTTAGTGGGTTGTAAACTGGTCCATACAGCATGGTCCCATTGGTTTGAGACAGATGACACAGCATTCATGATCATCCCAATTACAGCAACTTGTTGGTTCACACTGGGACAGGAGGAAAGTTCCCCTTTATATGAGCATATTAATTTATTGATTTGTATCTTCTGACCAGACTGCTCCAGGGACTCAGACTATTGAGTAGAACCGTTGATGTGATTATGATGGTCTTTAGAGATAATACTAAAAAACAATATGTATCTCATATTAAGAAATGGGAGATGTCCTGTTTACAGTTAAATATATCTTATCATAAGTTGCAGGCATACCGGATGTATTGGAGTTCCTGGCTACATTGTATTTTGATGAGCAGTTAAGCTATAGTGCCATTTATAGTGCTAGAAGTACTTTGTCCTCCTATGGGCAAGGGTCCGGACAACACTCTGTCGGATCTCATCTATTGGTGGCCGATTCATAGGAGGTATTTTAACAAAACCCTCCCAGACATACATATTCAGAAATCTGGGATGTGAGCATAGTTCTCATGCTGCTTTGGCAATGGGCTCCAATTACATCTCTGCCTTTCAGGAAGTTAACGCTCAAAGTGATCATGTTCATGGTGCAGCATTATGGGTCCAAATATTGCAAAAGGTATGACTGGAATGCATTCTTCTGTACATAATATTGTACAGAAGAATGCATTCTAATCAAACAGAGCAGGCCAGGGATGGCTGGAACCAAAATAAGTTTAAAATATACCCATTGATCTAAGAGTATATGTAATTACGCATCTGAGCTAATAATATCAAGGTCATCAAGTGTCTCAGAGGCTCTGAAACAGTGATGATCATCAGCCACATAAAACTTCATACAAAGGTGTCAGTACAAGCTATTGCTAGATGACCGAAATAGGTTTGCATTTTGCTGGAGTAGACACTGATGTGTTTAAATCACTCCACCAGGGCGGCATCAACGTACGCAGCAAAGGCGCCTGACGTGCCATTAGACCAAATCCTCACCGCAGGATGGTCCAGTTAAGGAACTTTTTAGGGTTTCTGACTAACCTGTCCTCGCAATGCAAAGATTGGGCAAGCTGTTTTGGGTTCTGTTTGAGTTTTCGTTTGTAACCCCTCCTACGAAAGAGGGGTTATTACTGTTGTGTAAAATTTTATTGTTTAAAACATTTATTGTATAAATTAAACAATGTTTGATACATTATTTGGTTATCCAGTGTCAACCAAGGAAGTGTGTCGTATGGAACTGTATCTGCGGCATGAAATCACAGAGCTTTGAAATCTTCACGTAGTCACTCACGTGACTCCGAAGTAAAATAGTAGGATTAAACGAGAACTTACCAGTTTGAAGTTTGATCCTTATTTTATGAGGAGTTACGATGAGGGATTACGTGCCCTCCGCTCCCACCCTCATAATCTAAAGGATCATCTGGTAGTTCTAGTCTTCTAAAAGCCTTACTATGTTACTTCGGCTATTGGGTTTCTGTGTTTTCACACCGCTGCTTTGAAGTATGACAAGCATGAGCTCTGGCAGGGCTTCTTCACGTAATCCCTCATCGTAACTCCTCATAAAATAAGGATCAAACTTCAAACTGGTAAATTCTCATTTAATCCTACTATTTTATGTGTATGATTTAATCAAACAAAGCAGGCCAGGAATGGCCAGAACCAAAGTAAGCTTTAAAGCATACCCCGTTGACCAAACATTATGTGTAGTCAAGCACCTGAGTCAATATATCGAGGTAACCAAGAGTCTCAGAGGCTCTGAGACAGCAATGCTCATCAGCCACAAAAAAAATAATAAAAAGGTGTCAGTACAAACTATTTCTTGATGGTTAAAACAGGTTTTGGATTGTGCTGGAGTAGACACTCATGTGTTTAAATCTCACTCCACCAGGGCAGCATCAACATCCACAGAGAAGGCACAGGACATGCCTCTAGACCAAATCCTCGGGGCCACAGGATGGTCTAAGGAGGCGACCTTCTCCAAATTTTATGATAAACCTGTCCTGACAGTGCAACTTTATGGGCATAGGTTTGGTTTGATTTCTTTTCTTTCTAAATTTCATTTGTAATTTTCCCCTGGGGCAGAGGGGTTATTACTGTTTTGTTTGTTATTAAAAATGATTATTGGATAATTCAAAGCAATGTTCAATACATTATTTATTCACTACTGTGTCAACTGAAGCTGTGTGTCGTATGGAATGGATCTACGGCATGAAATCACAGAGCTTTGAAATCTTCACATAGTCACTCACGTGACTCCGAAGTAAAATAGTAAGATTAAACGAGAACTTACCAGTTTGAAGTTTGATCTTTATTTTATGAGGAGTTACGATGAGGGATTACGTGCCCTCCGCTCCAGGCCCTCATAATCGCAAAGATCATCTGGTAGTTCTAGTCTTCTGAGTCTTACTATATCACTTCGACTATAGTTTTTGTGTTTTCATGCCACTGCTTTGAAGTATGACACGCATGCGCCTGGCGGGGCTTCTTCACGTAATCCCTCATCGTAACTCCTCATAAAATAAAGATCAAACTTCAAACTGGTAAGTTCTCATTCAATCTTACTATTTTAGTTTATATTTTAACTAATGTCTAGTGTGTTATTCTTCCCCTTGCCTGGTCTCACCAGAATCCATTGCATTCAGAAGTGCAACTATTTCGAGACCTCCATACAACCAGTAATAGACGTGAATCAACACTGAAGTTTTTTATATTTTGAGTGAGACGTTATCAATGATTATTAATTGAGCAGGCACTTAAATCCAGGATTGATTTAAGATAAAATTTAATGGTAAGATTAAACGAGAAGTTACCAGTTCGAAGTTTGATCTTTATTTTATGAAGAGTAACGATGAGGGATTACGTGAAGAAGCCCCGCCTGGCGCTGGAACGGCATACTTCAAAGCAGCGGCATGAAAACACAGAACACAATAGCCAGAGTAAGATATTAAGGCTCATCATAGATTTAAAACTACCAGATGATCATTTATTTTATGAGGGTGTGGAGTGGAGGGCACGTAACCCCTCATCGTTACTCCTCATAAAATAAAGATCAAACTTCGAACTGGTAAGTTCTCGTTTAATCTTACTATTTTATTTCGGAGTCACGTGAGTGACTACGTGAAGATTTTGAAGCTTCTGTGTTTTTCATGTCGTAGAATTCTTCCATACGACAGTCCGGCTAGGTCAACACATACATAAGAAAAACCAGACTAGTTTTAGTTCTTTCCATAAATCTTTTAATGATAAAAGAACATATAATAACCCTCTTTTATACCCGAGGGAACCATTACAAAGTGATAAAAGATATAAGTGATAACATAATTGATAATATCAATCAATAGTGAAACAAAGCAGGTGATTATAGTGAACCCAACACGTGTCCAAAGCCTGTCATTGTGTGAACAGGTTTATTGTAGAACTTTGAAAAAGTTTCTTCTTTACACCACCCTGCGGTTTCTAAAATATGTTTGAGTGGTACGTCCTGTAACTTCGCCGCGGATGTAGCTGCTGCCCTGGTGGAGTGAGATTTGAACACATCAGTGTCTACTCCTGCTAAAAGTAACACCTGTTTTAACCACCTTGAGATTGTTTGCACTGAAGCTTTTGTGTGTGGTTTCTTATGGGTAATCATTAATGTCTTTTCATCTCATCGAATAGTTTTGGTAACTTTTACAGAATGAACCAAATGTTTAACTACACACAACGTTGGATCAATGGGATAAGCTTGAAACATTACCTTCGCTCCAGTTCTCCCTGGTCTGCTTTGTTTGATCAGATCGTAAACATAGAACACAATGTTATCTGCAGTCACATGCATACAGTCTAAACGTAACATTTGTAATGTTTGCACCCTTTGAGCTGAAACTTTTCCAATGACAAAACTTCGATTGGAGTCCATTGCCTAAGTAAGGTAAGTACAATGCTAACATCCCAAATTTCTGTATATCTTGGTTTGGGTGGATTTTTGTTAAAGATTCCTTTCATAAATCTGGATATTAATGGATGTGATCCAATTGATTTCTGGTCAGAGATTTGTCCTAAATAAGATGATAAGGCACTACGTGCACTATTACTGGCACTGTAACTTAAGTGTTGTTCAAAATGCAACGCGGCAAGGAACTCCAATATGTTTGCAATGTTCACAGTATGATAGGATATATTTGACTGTCTGCAAAAATTTTCCCATTTCTTTATATGTGTCATATATTGTCTCTGAGTGCTATCTCGCCATGAAGCGACTATAATATCCATAGTTCTATCCGACAATCCAAGCTCCTGTAGTGGTCCGGTCAAAACCTGCAGATTAACAAATTCATATAAGCATGTAATGGATGAATTTCTTTGGTTACTGGTTTTATCAATAAATCACTGCTGCTAGGAATTGACATATATGGTTCTTTAATCATGTTTACCATCAATGGGAACTATGGTTGTGTCAGCCAATTTGGAATTACCAATAATCCTGTGGCAGAATCTTGTTCTATTTTCTTCAGACATTGCTGAACCAGAGAAAATGGCGGAAAAGCATAAAAGAACATATTCCCCCAGTTTAGTGAAAAAGCATCTACTGCTACTGCGTCTGGATCTGGTTCCCAAGACACATATTTAGGCAATTGATGATTTAGTCTTGATGCAAACAGATCAATGTCTGGTAACCCATATTGAGTCACAATTTTACTGAAAATTACTGGGTTCAACATCCATTCTGTGTTGTCTTTAAACATCCTTGATCTATTGTCTGCCACCACATTGTCTTTACCTGGGATGTAATTTGTCGAAATCCAAATTTGGTGGTTAATACACCATTGCCATATCTGATTGACCAAACAATCACATGATAACGATCTGACTCCACCCATGTGATTAATATATGCAACAGCTGTTTTATTGTCTAATTGTATCAGTACATGCATATTCTTTTTTGTAGAACAATATGCCTTCAACCCATAAAATGCACCCAATAATTCTAAATAGTTAATACCATATGTTTGGAGAAACATTTCCTCTTGGACAGTCCATCTGCCCCCACAGCAGGTGAATGAATCTGTCGCCCCCCACCCGAGAGCACTAGCATCTGTTTGTAAAATTACTTCAGGCTGTTGTATCAGAATGTTTTTAGCAGCTTGTGGGACATTTTCAATCCACCATTGTAATTCCAATAAAGCTTCTTTTGTTAATTGCATAGGCCTATCAAAATGGCCTGCTCTCTTTTTTAGAGCTCTTATTTTGTCCCTTTGAAGGTTTTGGTAATGTAATGGACCAAATTCTACTGCAGGAAATGCTGCTACTAATTTACCAATAACCTTTGCTACTTCTCAAATAAAGTTTTAGTTGCTGAAACTGATTTTTCAGCTGATTCCTGATTACTATTGATGATTAAAATATCATCCAGATAAGCCATAATGATGTGCTTTTGTGCTCTTAATTGTGCTAAAGCTGGTTTCAACAGCTTTGTAAAGAGCCTGGGAGCTGAACTTAACCCATTTGGTAAAGCTTTGAATTGCCACAGCTGTCCCAGCCAATTAAATTTTAAATACCTTCGAAAGAACTGATGTATTGGTACTGAATAGTACGCATCCTTTAAATCAATTGTAGCCATATAACGACCTGCTGATCTCAAATGTCTTGCAGTGTTAAATGTTTCCATTTTAAAATGTTTATATTTGACAAATTTATTAAGATTTGTAAGATCCAGAATAATTCTGCAACCACCATCTTTTTTATTTCTTGGAAATATATTTGACACAAATTGATGCTCATGTTCAACAGTTTTTTCAATAACACCTTTTTTAAACAATATGTCAATTTTCACATTAATTTCTGCCTCTTCAATTGCACAAAACATGAAACCATAAGCAGGTTTATTTTGTACCGGAGAATTAACACCTTCTTTGAATGTAATAGTAGCTCCTGAAACTGTTTGTAAAATAAACCAATCAGATGTGATGGCAAGCCATCCATCATAAAACATTTGTAATCTCCCTCCAACTGGAGATTTGTCCACAGTTTCTTTAAGCATAGAATAAATATTTTGTACCTCTCCATATGAACGTGGTGGTCTCCTTCTTCCCGTATACGGGTGAACATTAGGCTGTGTCGGATGATAATATTTTCTTATCATACTCCTGACTCTGTTTCCAAAATCAAATCCCCTTCTTGACGAAAAACACCTTTTTTGTCCAAAGACGAAAGGTCTCATGTGGCTAATAGATTTAGCCTCTTCATCCATTTCTCTTATTTGTTTAGGCAGGTTTTCTCCAAATAGATAACCAGGAGCTTGAACACCACTTGATTGACACAGACCTGCAAACCTTGGATGAAATATGGGCCGAATCGCAATTTTCCTCATACAATTAATTTCATAGAAGGAATTGCATAATAAGCCCAAAGTATCTTTTTGGATTTTATCCATCTCCAACCCCTCCATTTGCCTTCCAAAAGCAGTAATGGCAGCAGAAATCAATTTGAGGATTCTTTGAAATCTTATTTCTTGTCCTCTCATGCCTGGAGTCATAGGCATCCAAATAGACGGATTAACCGTAGGTACCTTCAATGAGGTGCAATTTTCCGGTGTTTTATATAATTCTGCTGTTTCAATCATTACAGAATCTTGAAGTTGGTGAGATACCATATAATTAATACTGGCAGCTAGGTTTTCTTCCATAGCCTCACCACTTCCTTCAGGTATAGCAACATCTTTTGCCATCTCAGGCACATCTGGCCTTCTCTTTTTTATTCGTGGTGTGCACTCATAATCCACATCACCACTTGAAGGGTCTGTCTTTTGCAGCCCTGATACACTTGTAATTATATCCAATGAGACTTCCTCCGCCCTTAATCCTGGGTCCGGAGTTTCAAATTCCCAATTTGGCACATAGCCATATTCTGTATATTCAAACCCCTCAGGGTCATTTTGGGAAACGTCTGGGTACTGTGACCCTTGTCTCATTATATTTTGGAGCACTTTCTCCATATGTTCCATTTTTAGCTATATAGCTTTATTATCCGGAGGACTTTCATTATCAGAGTCATTATCAGAAACCACAGGCCTCACGGATTTCTTTTTACTTTTTCTAGGAACATTTTCCTCCGTGGTTTGTATTTCTGGAGAAATTATAGTCGCACTAACGGGTGAATCAGCGGCCACCGGTATCGGAACCGGATCCGCACTAAACTCTTGTCCCGTTTCTTTAGCTTCACCCCGGGACGATCTTTTTACCCGCAAAATTTTCCTTTGAGACTTCTCCATTTTTCTTTTCCATTTATCTGGCTAAATCAGTACGCCAGCGTGACTCTGATTTTAACTTTTACTTTCTCTTTTGCTGGTTTTACCTGCGTAAAGTCTTTTTTTTTTTTTTTTTAGAACGTCCCCACTTTTCCTTACACTTACCTGCGGGTCTGTTCCGGCCGCTGCGAGGAGCTGCTCTCTGCAACTCTTGCTTCTGCCGTCAGCGTCGACGTAATGCCGTTCCAGCGCCAGGCGGGGCTTCTTCACGTAGTCACTCACGTGACTCCGAAGTAAAATTTAAATTTTAGCATAATCAATATAAATTTTAAATCTTGCAATAAATACCAAAAGTTGCTTTAGGTCCATTTAAGTACCTTGCGTTCAAATATTGACCTGAACGCAGTGCATAGAGCTGTTTGAAAAAATGGAGTGAAAGTGGTGCATCAGTAATGTGCCAGATGGTAACATTTCCATCAAATTACGCACTTCAGTATGTTGTGCTGGAAAACCTATCAATAGGAGCAATTGTCCTATTAATAAAATATCTCTAGCAACACAGTCTGTGGAAGTGATATGTTAAATCTAGCGCGCAGATGATAATGTCACACTGAGTGTCGGAGGAGGTTCCTTTCAAAGAGATAAGGAGGTTAAAATTGTCGACTTGTTATAAAGTCAGATTGGTCACGATTTCATACAGAGGTATCAATGAAGCAGCTTCTTGCTGCTACTGGATATTATGATGTGCTTATTGCAAATTTGAATTCACGGTTGTGTTGAACACAAGAGAAAGGAAAAACAAGTAGGTGACGATAGATATAATTTGACAGGAAGGAAAATGTAGAGAGAGAGAGAGGATAAACCATGGGCGAGAACAGAGCATGCTAGAAGACAGCATGGTTAATACTTGAAAATCAACTTGATTGTTTGAAAGGTAACAATATAATGGCACAGACAAAGAATCAATTTAAAGCAGGTGTGGAAAACATCAAATAAATAGAGTTGTCAAAACAGAATGGTGCAAGGAGAATTAAGGTGGTATGAAGATATGCAAAATGAAGGAACCAATAGAAATATTTGGAATAAAGTTTAGTTTAGCTTAGTTTAGTGATATAGCGCGAAAACAAGCACTTCAGCCCACCGAGTCCGCAGCGACCAGTGATCCCCGCACATTAACATGTGTCCCTATACACGCGAGGGACAATTTACACCTATACCAAGCCAATTAACCTACATACCTGTACGTCTTTGGTGTGTGGGAGGAAACCGAAGATCTTGGAGAAAACGCACATGGCCACGGGAGTATTACAGTAAAAAAGATGGGAGCAAAACAGGGTAGGTTAAGATAAATGAAGACTTAGACAGCATATAAAAAGGTAAAAAGCCAACTGAAACAAAGACTTGTATTCCTATAGCTTCTTAGGTGTCCTCATGATGTCCCATATTTACGTGCAGCCAATGAAATAACTTGCATCCCCTCTCTCTCTGACCCTCCCCAACCCTAGTCCTCTTGCTAATTTCACCGTTTGTATCCCTTCGTTATCACTTTGTCCCCAGCCAACAATGGACCATTGTGGGCTCCACATTTCTGGAGTCATCGATGCAGGCTCTGCTTTGTTCTGCACCTTCCCACGCCTCTAGTTTCCCTGCCTCTCAGTCCGATGAAGGGCGACGACCCAAAACGTCGTCCATTCCCTTTCTCCTTGAGGTGCTGCCTGACCCACTGAGTTACTCTAACGTTTAGTGTCAATCTCCAAAACTGTGGTCAGGGTTGTGCAGTGATCACATTGTTATCATGCATAGCAAGATCCCACAGACAAACAGTCACACAAAGGGTGGTGGGTGTATGGTACAGGCTGCCAGAGGACGTAGCTGAGGCTGGGACTATCCCAACATTTAAGAAGCAGTTAGACAGGTACATGGATAGGACAGATTTGGAGGGATATGGACCAGGTGCAGGCAGGTGGGACTAATGTAGCTGGGACATGTTGGCCAGTGTGGGGAAGTTGGGCCGATGGGCCTGTTTCCATACTGTATCACTCTACGACTCTGTGACTCGATGACTCTAGCCGTGTGTTAAATGGCCCGATAATCTGACTTAATGTCTGATGGGTAAATATTGGCCAGGGCATCAAGAAGAGCGTTGCTATTCACACAGAATCTGCACCACCCCCTCACTACATTGGAGTGAGACTGTGCACGCAGTCTTCTGACTCACTGGTGGGTGAGTTTCCCACTGAGAATATGTGACTCAGAGGAGGAGCAACAGATGTAAAATTACGTGCCACATGAGAATGTCACGGCAGCAGAAGCGTAGCTAATTCTTTCTTTCCTCCGAAGATATATATAAAAAGCTGGAGTAACTCAGAGGGTCAGTCAGCATCTCTGGAGAAAAGGAATAGGTGATGTTTTGGGTCACTTTATTCTTTAGATTCCGTTTCGGGTCTTTAATTTAGTTTAGTTTAGTTTAGAGATACAGCGCGGAAGCAGGCCTTTTGGTCCACCAAGTCCGCACCGACGAGCGATCCCCGCACATTAACACCATCCTACACACTAGGCAAAATGTACATTTAGACCAAGCCAATTAACCTACAAACCTGTACATCTTTGGAGTGTGGGATGAAACTGAATATCTCGAAGAAAACCCATGTGGTCACGGGGAGAACGTAAAACTCCATACAGACAACACCCGTAGTTGGGATTTAACCCAGGTCTTTGGTGTTGTAAGGCAGCAACTCTACTGCTGCCCCCACCACACCGGGTTGAGACCCTTCTTCAGATATCACTGAGTTACTCCAGGTTTTTGTATCTATTTAAACTGACATCTGCAGCTCCTTCCTGCACATCTTTCTTTTCTCCGCACGACACTCTGCAGAATGGGCAGGCAGCTGAGAACTAGACTGACTTAAACAGACCTTGCCTGAAAGGTGAGGAAGAACGTGACTGAGGAAATTAATTCTTTCTGGGGTATAAGTAATAGTATCCTCTTATCTATCAAGGTAACAATGTGAATTCCTAAATCAAAACTGCTATGAATTTGATGAAAAAGTTAGGAAGTAATTGGACATCACCTCAAGAGGCAACAGTAATGTAATTGTTGTCACATTGAAGTACATTGCTGTTGTCACTTCCTGCAGATATCACCTTTGCCCTGCAAACAAACTTTATCAGGAACAGTTCATTGTCCAAATTTGAATGTCTTACAGACATTGATTATACAATAGACCTCTCAGGAGGCAAATTGTGACCACGGGTGCATTTCCATTGCTTTGATCACATCTTTAAAGTACAATTTACAGAAACTTTGTGTTGGAGTAACTGACAAATATCTGAATGAAATTAGGCCCCTGTTTCTGACACAGTTTTCTTCTGAATTTCTTGGAGGTTTCAAACTGATCATTATTGTTTTATGAAATAAAACACAAGTTTTACACTGGATTGGGGAAGCTTGCTGTCCACAAGCTGATTGTCCTAGATTTTAATGACTTCAGCTCAAAAATATTTAATTGGATAAAAAGTATTCAGAATATTTGGATTTTGTAAAAGATGTTTCATGCTTGGACAGGGAACTGTTAGCAAAAGAATAGCAGAAAAAGCTGTTAATCCATCGACCTCTGGGTTACGAGACCAGTGATCTTCCTCTGCACCACTCTGCTGTTAGACTACCAAAGGCATCTGAAGAAGATATCTGAAGAGTCCCAAACTGAAACATCACTGAAAATCTGAAGAAAAGTCCTGACCCCAAATGTGGCCTATCCATTCCCTCCACTAATGCTGCCTGACCTGCCAAATTACTCCAACATTTTGTTTGCTTTTATATTTGTATGATTGCTTCAATGTTTGGACTTTAGACTTTAGAGATCCTGCGAGGAAAGGCCCTTTGGCCCATCGAGTCTGCGCCGACCAGTAAATCCCGTACACTCATACTATCCTACACACCAGGGACAATTTGCAATTTTAC
This sequence comes from Okamejei kenojei, assembly GCA_035221665.1. Classification (NCBI taxonomy): domain Eukaryota; kingdom Metazoa; phylum Chordata; class Chondrichthyes; order Rajiformes; family Rajidae; genus Okamejei; species Okamejei kenojei. Next base: position 37,264,114 of record CM069146.1, read on the forward strand.
CATTAACCTACAAACTTGTACGTTTTTGGAGTGTGGGAGGAAACCGGAGCACCCGGAGAAAACCCATGTGGTCACAGGAAGAACATACCACCCGTAGTCAGGATCGAACCCAGGCCTCTGCCGCTGTAATGCAGCAACTTTAACGCAGCATCACTGTCCTATACCCACTCTTCGTGGGCAGCAATGTGGCGCAGCGATAGAGTTGCCAGCTCTTGCAGCACCAGAGACCCAAGTTCGATCCTGACTACAGGCGCTGTCCAAATGGAGTTTGTACATTCTCCCCGTGACTGCGTAGGTTTTCTCCAAGATCTTCGGTTTTATCCCACACTCCAAACATGTACAGGTACATAGATCAATTGGCTTGGTGCATGTGCACATTGTCCCAAGTGTGTGTAGAACAGTGTGCAGGGATCACTGGTCAGCGCAGACTCGGTGGGCCGCAGGGCCTGTTTCCACGCTGTATCTCTAAACTAAACTAAATTAAACTTTAAATTATTAGTGTATCTATTAATGTGTGGATTGGGTCAAATAGCTTTTAATAATCTGGAAATAAAATAGGAGGGCCTAATAACGTCAATGTGCCTGGTTGGATATCCAACCCTTAATTTTGATTTGAAACTGGATGGAATAAGCTGAGCTGAATGAAAAATATATTTTCAGAAAAAAAAATCAGTCAAAGCCATTAAATGCAATGGAACAATGACTGGGAATGATCCAGCACTGAAGTAAATTTTTTACTGGTTTTATTTTCTAAACCAAATAAACATCAAGAGTTACATCTAAAGAGCTGATAAATCTGGGTTTCAGCTCTGAGCCGCAGTGGAAATAGGATTAGCAAGTCAATCCACACTGATAACAATGATCAGCAGTTGTGAAAAGAACAGCCATTCTGAACTGTAAACAGAATTAACTTCAGATGGAATGGTTAGTGTTGGCTCTATCGCCTGCACTCAATGTAAAATATCAATCAACTACTGTATGTACAACAACATTTTTAGGAAAATGATTTTTGACATTTTCTTGTTCATATTTGAAACGATTTGAGTATAGGAGCAGGAAGGTTCTACTGCAGTTGTACAGGGTCTTGGTGAAACCACACCTGGAGGATTGCGTACAGTTTTGGTCTCCTAATCTGAGGAAAGACATTCTTGCCATAGAGGGAATACAGAGAAGGTTCACCAGATGATTCCTGGGATGGCAGGACTTTCATATAAAGAAAGACTGGATAGACTCTGCTTGTACTCGCTAGAATTTAGAAGATTGAGGGGGGATCTTACAGAAACTTACAAAATTCTTAAGGGGTTGGACAGGCTAGATGCAGGAAGATTGTTCCTGATATTGGGGAAGTCCAGAACAATGGGTCACAGTTTAAGGATAAAGGGGAAGTCTTTTAGGACCGAGATGAGAAAAACATTTTTCACACAGAGAGTGGTGAATCTGTGGAATTCTCTGCCACAGAAGGTAATTGAGGCCAGCTCATTGGCTATATTTAAGAGGGAGTTAGATGTTGCCCTTGTGGCTAAAGGGATCAGGGGGTATGGAGAGAAGGCAGGTACAGGATACTGAGTTGGATTATCAGCCATGATCATATTGAATAGCGGTGCAGGCTCGAAGGGCCGAATGGCCTACTCCTGCACCTATGTTTCTATGTTTCATATGTTGATGCAGGGTAGACTAAATTACAAAAGTCCTTTGTACAAAACTTTAGTTTAATTCTTCAGATTACGTCATGCTCAGAACCCAAATGATCTATCTGGCCAACCAGAAGTATTGTCCAGAAAGTGCTGGAATAACTCGGAGGGTCAGGCAGCATCTCTGGGGCACAATGATGGGTGACATCTGAAGGTCGGGACCCATCTGAAGAAATGTCTCGACCCTAAACGTCACCCATTCATTCTCCCCAGAGATGCTGCCTGTCCCGCGGAGTTATTCCAGCATTTTGTGTCAATCTTTGGTGTAAACCATCATCTGCAGTTCCTTCCTACACATATTATCCAGAAACCCTGACTCACTTTTCCATTCCACAGATGCTGCCTGACCTGCTGAGCATTTCCAACAATTATTATTTTGTTTTAGATTATTCTGGCATCTGCAGAATTTTGGTTTTGGATTATATGACCTTGGGAGTGCAAGTTTGGATTGATGCAAAGGCATTTTGGAAATGCAACTAAGTTCACTCCCTCTGCTTTGAGATATGGAGTAGGACACAAAGTTGAAGGTATTTGTGGGACCTGTGTCTAGCAGACGTATGCACAGCAGATGGACCACTGTCTCATTCAATGTTCAACGCTGTTTTGATGCTCAATGCTCCAGGCTAAATTTCCACCTCAACACACACTCTGGAACTCATGCTACTTAAAGGAGTAGGAAGGAACTGCAAATTCAGTGTGAGTAGTACAGATCAAAGCAGATGCTGAGAATGGAAATGTACAATGATACATTGTTGGCTGAGGGGACGGTGACAATGAGGTATACAAACAGTAACATTAATTAGGAGGACTGTGAAACTAGTAGGAGGACTAGGGTGGGTGAGAGACAGAGAGAAGTGGAAAGCAAGGGTTACTTGAAGTTAGAGAAATGAATAATCATACCGCTGGGTTGTAAGCTGCCCAAGCAAAATGCGAAATACCTCGAAGGTACTGGGCCAAATCTTGCTGGCTAATACTTGCAATTATGAATGGAATGGCTAGTATTTAACCATTTGTCAACAACAAGAGCAGTCATATGACTGTACTACCTGGAATAGTGCGGAAAAGGGATAGCATAGAACTAGTGTGAATGGGTGGTCGATGGTCAGCATGGCCTTGGTGGGCCGAAAGGCAAGCTTCCATGCTGTATCTTTAAAACAATAGTCCAGGGGCGGCATGGTGGCACAGCGGTAGAGCTGCTGCTTTACAGCGCCAGAGATCTGGGTTCGATCCTGACTACAGGTGCTGTCTGTACGGGGTTTGTATGTTCTCTCCATGGCCACGTGGATTTTCTCTCCGTGCTCCAGTTTCCTCGCACACTCCAAAACCGTACAGGTTAGTATGTTAATTGGTTTTCCGTAAATTGTAAATTGTCCCTAGTGTGTAGGATGGTGCAAGTGTACAGGGTGAACACCGGTCGGTGCCTGTTTCCACGCTGTATCTGCAAAGTCTAAAGTCATTTCACTTCTCTTCTCTTTACTGAACCAGGACTTACTGAGGTTCCCCAGCATTGTGACGGGTGACAGCCTCTTGGATAATGTGCTAAGATGAACGGTGCTGCATCCTTGAACCTATTGATGGTGATGTCAGATGACATCCTGTTTTGCATCTGGATGGTTTTACTTGGAAATAATCCCCTCTCCATGTACTTTATGTTACATTAAGTTAGACTGCATTAGCACACAAAAACAACGGGCGGCGTGTAATCCATTCTTAAGATGTGGCCTTAGATCTTCATAAGGTCATAAGTGATAGGAGTAGAATTAGGCCATTTGGCCCATCAAGACTACACCACCATTCAATCATGGCTGATCTAACTCTCCCTCCTAACCCCATTTTCCTGCCTTCTTCTCATAACCTCTGACACCTGTACTAATCAAAAACCTATATCTCTGCCTTGAAAATATCTACTGACTTGGCCTCTACAGCCTTCTGTGGAAAAGAATTCCACAGATTCAGCACCCTGAAGTCCACTGAAGCAGCTAAGTGAGCCACAAGATGCCAAGAAACAGCATCTTGGTGCTGAATGCCTGGCAAATATTGAATAGTCAGCAGGCAGAACAAAGAGCCATTCTGGGGTCATTCAGATTTCACTAACATGATGACAACGTCAATTTATAAATGTTTGGCTCTGAGCCACAAAGGCATCAGCCATAGTGCATAATAAATGAACGTGCATCAGTTATTCGGGAGATATGGGAAAGTGCTCTATTAATCCATTTGGAATACTCAGGGGAATACATCATTACCCTCTTACTGTTTGCCACATGCAGTGGATAGTGTGGTAATAGGACAGTGAGATAAGTGTAAAAATAAGAACCAAGGCAAAGAAGAAATCCTTTGTAGGACACCTTGTAAGATCTCATGACAGTTTGTTATGCCATAGAACATAGAACAGTGCAGCACAGGAGCAGGTCCTTCGGCCCACAATGTACGAACGTTGTCACGCACTGACGTCGTGGGCCAAGGGGCCCGTTCTTGTGTTGTCCTGTTCTGACTTAATAAACTGTCATCTTGCAAGGTGTTTTGCAAAGGTTGAGCTAATCTCGTCTGCCTTCATGCGTTCCGTATAGAGTCATAGAGTCATACAGCCTAGAAACAGTCCTGTCAGCCAAACCTGCCTATGCTGACCAAGATGCCACATCTACACTGGTCCCACCTCCCCGCATTTTTCCTATGATAGACAAAAAATGGTGAAGTAGCTCAGTGGGACAGGCAGCATCACTGGAGAGAGGGAATGGGGGACGTTTCGGGTCGAGACCCTTCTTCAGACGTTTTGCCTATGCGGTATTCGTTCCCCTGACTTTCCTGGTAACCAGACGTGGGGTCGAAGGACGAGAAGCCAAAGCAAAGAAGTGGAAACCAAATAACCAAATGGAAACGAAGCCAAATAGCCAACTAACCGAAAGGGTGGGACACCTAAAAGCAAACTCACTGAAAGGGTGGGACACCTAGAAGCCAACTAACCGCAAGGGTGGGACACCTAAAAGCAAACTCACTGAAAGGCCGCTATGCTGAAACGCCAACTCACCGAAAGGCTGCGTCGCCTACAAGCCAACTCACCGAAAGGCCTCTCTGCTGAAAAGCCAAATAACGGATATGATGTCGCCGAGGGGGGCGGGACTTGTCCACGATTAGTCCAGACCCCCGTGTCCATTACATCACTGGCCGGTGGAAACGAGAGGGTGGGGGTCATTTTCCCACACAAGCCATAGGTGACTGGGCACTCTGAACCCGAGCACTAAGTTGTAAGTGGCCAAAGGAGCGCATCCCTCGGGACAGCCCCTACTCTCACATGGCCACGGCCGCCCTCTATCTTGTCTCCCTCGTGTGGCCGCACTGTGGCGGGCTGTGTGTCGGCAGCGCACACACACACAAGGGGCCAGGTGGAACAGAGGTGTGGGACAGGCTGGTCCATCCGCCCACGCAGTCACTGACCGCAATGCACCACCATCAGATCCCAATGCTCACACCAGGGTGATTCAGCCCCCCTCCCCCCCGACCCACGGACCCCGACCAACACACGGGGTGATTCACCCCTGACACCCACACAGGGTGATTCACCTCCCCCAACCCCGGCCGCGGGGACAGACGGCTCGCATAGTAAATTGCTTTTAAATGGGGCACACACAAATTCCTTGGTGGGCCGATGACAAGTGTGCATGACAACGAACAATCTTATCTCCTTCCACTGCCCCCTCCTCCCTTGACAACAAGAAGCACGTTTTTATTTATTGTTTAAACACAGTAATACTGTCTGGTTGCCTGCATAACGCACACAAACTCCCACGCTCAAAACACTAGTTAATCTGTAATCTGATTAAACGAGAACTTACCAGTTTGAAGTTTGATCTTTATTTTATGAGGAGTCGAGTTGAGGGACTACGTGAATAGAAGCCCGTACAGCCGTTGGTGCGTCAATCTTCAAAGCAGCGGAATTAATTCACAGCTAACAATGACCGAAGTATAACGGTAAGATGATAAAACTAGAACTACCAGATGAGATCTATGAGGGTGGGAGCGGAGGGCACGTAGTCCCTCAACTCGACTCCTCATAAAATAAAGATCAAACTTCAAACTGGTAAGTTCTCGTTTAATCTTACTATTTTACTTCGGAGTCACGTGAGTGACTACGTGAAGACTTCAAAGCACTGTGAATTCACGCCGCAGACTCAAATCCGACGTTCACACTGCCTGGATTGACTCAAAAGTCGTTAACAATCAATCATGCATCAGTAATACATTTGTTAAATGGAATAACAGCTTATTTACAAACAGATCATAACAAACCCCTCTAACTCAGGGGAAAAATGTAACAGTACTGACACCAGAATCAGCAAACACCCCGAGCCTTGAAATCGGCTTGTGACAAAACCTCTGAAAGTTAGCTCACTGGACCATCCTGCGGCCGCGAGGACCTTGAAATCGTTTGCACCGACACCTTACTGTGTGGTTTTTTGTGACTAATAAACAAAGCCAACTCTGTTCCTCTCAGAGGTTTAGTAATCTCAATGTAAAGAGATAAATGTGAGACTATACAGAAGCGATCATCTGCGGGGTATGCTGAAACACCATCTTACATCCTGTCATGCCTCTTTTATTATGTTCAAGCAAATCATAGACATAAAATATAATGGCATCAGCCGACACATGCATTCTATCTAGCCGTAGCTTTTGCAATGTTTGTACACGTTGGGCTGAAACCAACACCAGAAGCATGACCACCTTCATAATTACTTTGGCTACAGATAGGCTTGTAACCGGAGCCCACTGGCGAAGAAGCATAAAAACCTCACTCACATTGCAAATACCGGCATACCTGAGTTTAGGAGGATTAGAATTGAAACTCCCTTCATGAATCGTGAACTAACGGATGTGTCCCTACTGTATGCAATTCTGCATTCATAGGTAAATAAGAAGACAGAGCACTTCTGGCTGAATTAATTGCACTGTAACTTAATTTTTTGGTCAAAATAAAGAGTTGACCAACTCCAATACATCCGTGATCCCTGCCGTGTGATATACAATATCCTGCTGTAGGCAGAATTGCTCCCACTTCCTTATATAGGTGATATATTGCTGCTGTGTACTATCCCTGCAGGCCGACGTGAGAACATCCACCGTCCGATGAGACAGTCCTCTCCCCAGGTATGGCCTCCTTATAATCTGCAAATTAACAGATCAATACGATCCTATAAAGGATGTTGATCCCCAGTGACTGGATTTACCAGTAGATTTTTATTCTTGGGCATAAGCATGTAAGGCTCCCTAGCCATTTGTAATACAACGGGAAACCATGCTCGTGTAGGCCAATCTGGCACTACCAATACCCCTGAAGCGGAGTCCTCCTTGATCTTTTGCAAACATCTGCTGATGAGACAGAATGAAGGAAATACATACACAAACATTCCTCCCCCAATGCAGCGAAAATGCATCCACTGCTACTGCCCCAAGTTAGCATGAAACATATCTAGGTAACTGATGATTTAATCGAGATGCAACCAAGCCAATATCTGGCAACGCCTACTGATCAATCATTTGGTTAAACACATCCTGATTTAACATCCATTCAATGTTGTCATTAACTGACGTGACCTCTTCCTGGCAAATAAAGTGCTGAAAGCCAGATATTTTGGTCAATACACCAGCTCCAAATCTGGTTAGCCAGTCTATCACAAGACTGTGACTTAACTCCACCCATGTGGTTTACATATGCCACTGCTGTGGTGTTGTGAATCTGAGCTGCACATGCAGATCCCTCCTTATAGAACAATAAGCTTTGAGCCCATACCAGGTGCCCAACAACTCTAAATAATCAATCCCTCTTAATTGAGGAAGCGATGTCTCATCCACATTCCATCTGCCTCCACAACTAGAAGACATATCTGTTGCACCCCAACCCAGTGCACTCACATCAGTCTGTAATATCAGTGACGGTGATTCCACGAAACCTTCCTTAAATTTTTTGAAACATGTACTATCCACCATTGTATGTCAGCAATCGCCCCAGCTGACAACTGCAGAGGCCTATCAAAAAATAGCCCCTTTGTATTCTCAGTGCCTGTTCCTTTGATGGTTGTAATTGTTGATAATGCAGAGGACAATACTGCACAGCTGGAAAGGCTGCAACAACTTCCCAATAAAACTGGCTACTTGTCTAATCAGAGGCCGTTGTTCTCCAACGAGATTAACACAGTCCTCAATTAACTGATTCAATTTATCCCTGGGCAAAGTTACCAACATGTGATTGGAATTAATGGTAAATCCCAGATAATCAATAATTTGGACTGGTGATAATTTAGATTTACCTGGGTGAATAACAAATCCCATTTGTTCAAAAGTGATTTTAACAACTGAAACTGATGATTGAGTTTCAGCGTGAGTCTTTCCAACAATCAGAAATCATCTAAATAGGCCATTACCACATGCCCCTGAGCTCTAAGCAATGCTAACACAGGTTTTACCAATTTAGTAAATAATCTAGGAGCTGAAGTTAATCCATTCGGCAATGTCCTGAATTGCCACAGCTCAGTCATCCAAATAAATTTCAAATATCTTCTATCATCACCATGAATAGACACTGCGTAATATGCATTCTTTAAACCAATGGTTGCCATATAATACCCTTTGGACACTAGATGTTTGCCTGTGGTAAAGTTCTCCATTTTGAAATGCCTATAACAAACAAATTTGGTCAAATTCGATAAATCCAAAATAATTCTACATCCCCCAGTCTTTTTAGATCTGGGAAATATACTTGACAGAAATTGTTGACTTTGATAGACAGAAGGCTCAATTACCCCTTCTTATGTAACGACTGAATCTCTGCTTGAATAAGCACATTTTCCTCATCTGAAAATAAGTTTACTACTAGGAAAATGTTGACTAGGTAGACTGTCCTTATAGTAAAATCCAATTTTTCACCCCTTCAATACACTAAGTATGAACAATCTGATGTCAACTGCTGCCATTCTTTTAGAAACAATTTTACCTTCCCCAATTTGAACAGGAACATCAGTTAATTCATTGTCTGTCAATGGTATATTCCTTACCAGCATCTTTCCTTGCGGCCTTGTTGTCCTCAACTTCTTGTAGAGAACCTTTTTTGCCTTGCTTCCAGCTGGCTTAATGAGGGCCATGGTTATAACAACCTCATAACAGTCTTTGACCCTTTTTGCAAAGTTACCAAACAACAGGTTTCGTGGTGGTACACTGGTTTCAAAATGCATTACCAAGGAGTTCCAGTTCATCCTGCTGTGCTTCAACCATATCATTTGTATCAATAACTTTCAACACAGCTGTAATACCTGCTGACAACAGTTTAAGCACTTTTTAAAACTTCATCTCCTGGGCCCTAGCAGGCAAACCCATCTATGACCAAATTTGGTGATTAACCACCGGTACCTTCAGGAGATCACAATTAACAGGAGCTTTATAGTTTTTTGCTACTTCATCCATAGCTAGCTCCTGTAACTGGTGGGAGAGCATATACTGAATGGTTTCAGCCAATTCTACATCAATCGCCTTTCCTGCCTCTCTACACTCAGCAAACTTCCCAGCAATGTTCGGAATTACCTCCCACCGAACAGCTTTACTGCTCTCCCCCAGCAAACTGCCCTGATAGAACATCCTCCTCACAGGCAGGACAGTTCTGCAGCCCTGAAACAGGTGCTGCTAGCACAAGCTCTCCATCAGCCTGGCTTGGGCATCACTCCTCCTCACGGAGCTGGAACATCCTCCTCACAGGCAGGATAGTTTCTGCAGCCCTAAAACAGGTGCTGCTAGCACAAGCTCTCCATCAGCCTGGCTTGGGCATCACTCCTCCTCACGGAGCTGGAACATCCTCCTCACAGGCAGGATAGTTCTGCAGCCCTGAAACAGGTGCTGCTAGCACAAGCTCTCCATCAGCCTGGCTTGGGCACCACTCCTCCCCACGGAGCTGGTCCCTGTCGAGCATTCTTTTGAAATAGAATCTCAACGTGGGAGAGCCGTGAGCAAACGGACTCTCCTATGGAGGGTATAACCTCCAGGCCCGACTCATTTACGGGCCACAGAGACTTGCCAGCGGCCCCCTACTGACAAGCCTCCACTGCCCCCCGGCAGTAGGTCCGCAACCACTGGCTGTGTAGCCAGCACCGGACCAGGTGTACCAGACGGGCCTCCATCCTCAACACTCTCCTGCCACTTTACCTTTCTACCCCCGGAGCGCCTCGCCGACACCTTCTTCCCTTTCTGCAACATATCTACAAAAACTTCCAACCGTCGCAGAAAAGGACCTGTGGTAAAGTATTTCAACAAACCTTACCTCGTTTCTTCGTCAACAAACCTTACCTCCGTTTAAACTTGTTAACGAAACTGCAGATGCTGGAGAATGGAGGGTGAAGCCTGAAGAAGGGTCTCGACCCGAAACGTCGCCCATCTCCTTCGCTCCTTAGATGCCGCTGCACCCGCTGAATTCTCCAGCTTTCCATGTAACCCGCGGTTTAAACTTACCGCTCGGAGGAGCGCTGCTGCTCCCCCCGCCCGACTGCACCAGCGTCTGACGTCATGACGCACCAACGGCTGTACGGGCTTCTATTCACGTAGTCACTCACGTGACTCCGAAGTAAAATCTGTAATCTGTTTTAACTGAAGATGGACACAAAAAGCTGGAGTAACTCAGCGGAACAGGCAGCATCTCTGGAGAGAAGGAATGGGTGGCATTTCGGTTCGAGACCCTTCAGACTCAATCTGCGTACGCTTTCGGTTTGTTGGCTTTTTGGCTTCGTACACTTTCGTTTAGTTGGCTTTTCGGGTTCGTTTCCGTTCGGTTATTTGGCTTCCACTTCTTTCTTCAGCTTCGCCACGTCCGCACAAGGACTTTCCTATCCACGTACATGTCCAAATGTCTTTTAAATGTTAAATGTAAATATCTCTCCATTCCCTGCATACCCACGTGTGTATCTAAAAGCCATTATCGTGTCTGCTTCCACAATCACCACTGGCAGCATGTTCCAGGCACCCACCACACACTGTATGGAATGACTTGCCCCTTTTCACTTTTGCCCATCTCACCTTAAAACTATTCGAAGTATTTAGATGCGCAGCCATTATTCCAAAAAGAAGAAATAAGCCAGTCAATTAGTATGCCCATAAGGTGTAACATTTTTGAGCACGGAGCGAGGAAAGTCTCATAAACATTGCCGAGTGTGTCGACAGGGCCTTAATTAAAACTTAACTGTAAATTGGCAACCCCAGTAGTGTAAGTAACCAACTCTCTGCATTGTGTGAGATATTTGTGCTCAGGTCTTTGTACAAATTTGAGGTTGGATTTCTTGATATTAAAGTTCAAGTTCGTTTGGGTACACAGTAGTACAGCGGGTAGTGCCACTATCTCGTAGCTTCCAAGGCTCAATTAATCCTGATCTTGGGAGATGTCTGTTTGGAGGTTGTATATTCTCTCTGTTTCTTCCATGTATTCCAGTTTCCTCGCACATCCCACTTACACTTTAGACTCTAGAGTTACAGTGCGGAAACAGGACCTTCAGCCCACGGAGTCCTTGCCGAACGGCGATCCCCATGCACTAGCACTATCCTACACACTAGGGATAATTTACAATTTTACTGAAGCCAATCAACCTACAAACCTTGTACGCCTTTGGAGTGTGGGAGGAAACCAGAGCACCCGGAGAAAACCTTTGCGGCCACAGGGGAACATGGAAACTCTGTACAGACTGCACCTGTGGTCAGGTTCGAACCGTGTTCACTGGCACAGTGATGTGGCAACTCTAATGCTGTGCCACGGTGCCACCCTAAGACGTGTGGGTTGTTATGTTACTGGCCATTGTAAATGGTTCCTAGGGTGTAGTTGAGTGGTAGAAATGAGGATGGTTGATGGAACAGTGGAGAGAATACAATAGGGTCAAACTCTAGCATGTGGGAGGAAAGTAGAGAACCCGAGGGAAATCCACGCATGCACGTGGAGAACGTGCTAACTCTACATGGACAGCAGCCGATGTCTGGATCATACTCGGCTTGTTAGAGCTGCATGGCATTGGCTCCACTACTAGCTGTGCCATTGTTAGAGTAATGGTCACAAACAATGAGGAATGAAGTGATAGGGCTTCACAATGCAGCTTCTCCCCTTCATACAGTACTGTCCCCAGAGACCAACATGACCAGGAGAATGAGCAGTGAGCACACAGGAAAGGCAGAATGGCTGGGAGATGGCAGCTGAAATGGTAAAGGAGGTTGTATCCACTGCTTCACAAGAGGTCACATCCACCCAGAGTATTCATGATCCTTAGGGATGAATAGCGTATGAGGTATTCTTTCAATGTCGGGCTCATATGTAGCCATCCACAGCATATTAGGTAGCTCAATGGCTTTCTAATCCACCAGCAGTTACAACCGTCTTACTAAGTACCAGTCCAATGTGCCCAGTGCATTGAGCCAACATGACAAATAGAGAGAGGCTCCTTGGCAAGATCAGCAGCATGTTGACAGCATGGTTTATGATTCTGGTGGATAACCCATGGCCACATGAGCAATGTCCATGCAACATAACTTCTGCTGCCACTCAAGATGTGGCCAAGGGCAGCACGTGCATTGGTAGAGTTGCTGCCTTACGGTGCCAGAGACCCAGGTTTGAGTCTAACTATGGCTGCTGTCTGTACGGAGATTGTACGTTTTCGCTGTGACTGCATGGGTTTTCTCTGGTTTCCTCCCACATTCCATAGACGTGCAGGTTTGTAGGTTAAATGGCTTCTGTGAATTGACCCTAGAGTGTGCGATAGAACTAGTGTTCGAATGATCATTGGTCAGCGCGCACTCGGTGGACCGAAGGGCCTGTTTCCACGCTGCAGCTGTAAACAAAACTAAACTAAACTAAATTAGATCTATTTTCTTAGGAGTTTAGAAGAATGAAGAGGTGATCCTGTTTAAACATAAGATCCTGAGGTGACATGGTAGCATAGATGTTGAGATGTTTCCAAGAGTGGAAGAATCTCAAGCGAGGGAACATTGTGACAGGATCAAGATTGCATTGGAATTTCTTCTTGCTGAAAATGTTAAATCTCTGGAATTCTCTGTGCTGGTGGATTGGGAAGATTGGTTCATTAAGGGTATTTAGACTAAGTAGATACACTTTTCAATTCAGAAAATTGAGAGCTATGGGGAGAAGTGGGGATGATATCTGGGGCAGATCTCAAGGAAGGAATCAAGGGATATGGGGAACAGGGTACTCATTCCAGGTGATCAGCCATGGATCAAAGGGGTGAATATCCTACTCCTGAACCAACTTTCTATGATTCTCTGATCAGCCATGACCATATTGAATGGTTGGAAAGGTTTGAAGGTCCTAGTACCTACTGCTGCTTCTATTTTCTTATGTTCTTATGAGCAGAACACTGACATTGTCCCAGGCAACCCCTATGATAGATGACAGGATTTGAAGTGCCGCACAAACATTTAATCACCAGGGCTCAATCCTACCATCGGTCATCCAATTTACATGGTGCTTTCAGAACAATTAATCTGACTGCAGTATCAGTCAAAGTAAGCCTAACTTCCCATCCATCCCCCATCCACTACACGCCTTCTCACTGCTGACCACGACAGCATCAGTTGGCCACTATTCAGAAGTAAAATGCAACATAGAATAAGGATACTGGATAGGTTTAGAAGGATATGGGCCAAATGCAGGCAGGTGGGACTAGTGTAGATGGGGCATGTTTGTCGGCATGAGCAAGTTTGGCTAAGGAGCCTGTTTCAATGCTGTATCACTCTATGACTAAATAAAGTGCAACATAGAATAAACATTCCAAATCAGAACTTATAGTGGTTGTATTACAGAACAAATGCGAGTAACAATTTATGTGCATTCCACTGTTGCTTCTGTGCAGTGTTTGTCTGTTGCTGCAGTGTTGCCAAGAATAGTCAGCTGACTTTAAGTGGAGCAGGCAACAGATGACCTTAGAAGCTTGCCTTGAGGGCCTAACTAGAAGACTGAGCTCTGAGCAACAGGGTGATGTTTCAGTGATGCGAGCAGTCTGTTGGAGGACACATCACTGGAGCGCTGTGATCCCCTGTGAGCTAATCTGACTGCTGACGTTAAGCTTTAGAGATACAGCGTGGAAACAAGCCCTTCGGCCCAACCGAATCCTCGCCAATCAGGGATCATCCTATACACTAACACTATCCTACACACAAGGGACAATTTACAATTTTACCGAACCTAATTACCTACAAACCTGTCCATCCTTGGGATGTGAACGAAAACCGGAGCAGCCGGAGAAAACCCACAGGGCCGCAGGGAGAACATACACACTTCATACAAGCTGCACCCGTAGTCAGCATCGAACTGGGTCTCTGGCACTGCAAGGCAGCAACTCTACCACAGCTCTGAGGACAGCAGTCTGAACTTTCAGGTGACGGGGTGGCTTCCTGCTGAGCTGCTGCAGAAGTGGGGACATCAACCATTACACTGTATTAAAGTCTGCAGATGGCCCATTACGATACGATACGATAGAACTTTATTTATCCCTGGAGGGAAATTGATCTGCCAAGTCATAAAACACAAAATAAATGAAGCATGAAATTAAAGTGATGAATGGAAAGGATTGGGGATGTGCAAAGATTTGGGGAGGGGAGAGGGTAGGGTGGTGGGGGGAATCAGTCTACCCCACGACATAAGGGGGAGGAGTGGTACAGTTTGATAGCCGCAGGGAAGAAGGATCTCCTGTGGCATTCTGTACTGCATCTTGGTGGGACCAAGATTACAGGTGGATTACAGATAGAGTCATAGAGTCATACGGTGTGGAAACAGGCCCTTCGCCCCAACTTACCCATACCGACCAACATGTCTCATCTACATCTGCCCGCGTTTGGTCCATATCCCTGTCCTATCCATGTAGCTGTCTAAATGTTTCTAAACGTTGCGATTGATGCAAACAATTGATGTTCCGTTACAGATGTCCACTGCTTCCTCACAGCTAAGGATGGGCTCCAGGTTCCACCAGGTTCCACCAGGTTGTCTCCGAAGCTCATGTGCAGATATTTCTGTACAAACTTTTCATTTGCCTTGACAGTGGAGCGGGAGAAAAGGGAGGAGAAAGCGAGACCTATCTGGTCAGGCAATCTGTCTATAATGTACCAGACTGATAACAATAAGCGCAGTCTCAGTCCCTGCTGGTCAGGAATTCCTATCCTACCTTCCTAATCTCACAGAACATTACCATGTGGGCTTGATTACTACACCAGAAATAAGTCGGTACACAATCTGAAATAACATTGATAAACTGAAGCATACCAAAATGTGTGAGTTAATCATCTAGTGGATTTGTTTAGTGTCCTACCTTGTGTACAGTTGGAAAAATACCTTTGCCAGTCCAACTGCCATGCCAGAGGTCCGACTCAGTGCTACTCTGGAAGGTCGTTAACCTTTAAAAGATGGCCTTGAAGGATATTCCTGGGCAATTGATACCCACAACTTTTTTCTTTCAACTGCCCTTTGAGGGTGTTATAAGAAGCTTCTTGCACTCCCCCCTACCACACTCAACCCCTTCCCTCACCCCACACTCCCACCCTTGGATATAAGCAATCTTTGCATGGATCCTACAACAGCATCCCAAGTGTAATCTCTTAATTCTCCCATGATTTTTCATATCTCATGTGCCAGCATGCATTACAGAAGCCTTGTCACATCTACTGTACCATAGCAAAGTGAATCTACTGCCTTTGTTGGCTTTAACAGGGTGGCAAGCTACAAGAGCCATCTGGCACTCATGTAATTGGAGCTCTGCTGAGACCTTTAGCCAATGAGCAATGTAGCTGGTTGTACACAACATTATGAAGCTGAACAGGTTGCGTGAGCTTGTTGTGCTGCCTGGATCGGAAGCACCACTGTATGATCATCCTTTGTAATCCTTGGACCTCCTTTAAGTGGACCATCCATTCTAGTGAGTTTTCTTCATACTCGGAAATTAGCATCTTGTTCCTTGCTCTTGCATTGACTTAACTCAAAAGCTGTGATCAAAGTCAAAAGCCCATAACTTTCTTAAAAATTAAGAGAACTGAATGAAATTTTCAGTTATTATAGATTGAAGCATTCTGAAACAAATATAAAACATCTTACTTGGATGACCTCAAATTAAAGCAAATAATTAGTTAATTACCTAATTGTAGTCAATTACAAAATTGAATGTTGTGACGGAAATAGTAATAAACACCCAGACTGCCTTGAAAATTCAAAAATGTGATATTCTCATGATCTGAACTTTAATATTATTGTATTATATGCTGTAGGTCCATAACAGATAGGTAAATAAATTACAATTTCTAGCAATGGACCAAGTCTTTATGGAGAATATCAGTTGCTAGCTGGTACATTGGCATATCATAATCAGTAGCATCATCATACTCCTCAGATTGTAAGCAATGAGCAACTCTGTACACATTGTTTTTCCTCAACCTTTCAATTTTGGCATTGTAAACTACAAGTTTTTGCTCTTCAAACCACACATGACATGCCTTTCTGCCCACTACTTTCCAATTAAGAATGTCCTGTAGATTCCATTTCTTAAGAAAAGGATTTTTTTTTAAATAGCTTAAGTATCCAAATAGTAAACTAATCCCATTCACACAAACATTCACAATATAACATGATTTATAAATCTCACTGTCATTAATTCATATGCCAGGTGGAAGGAATTTGATGTTTAATTCCCATAAATTAATCTAGAAACACCCACTCAATATAATCAAATTTTTTTTTTGCACAGTACATGGGACTAAAACTGATATTTAGTATAAAAATATTGACGGGTAGACAATAACACAAAATATAGACAATTTAGATGCTCTTATGACATGATCGTCCAAAGAAAATGAGCATTTAAATCATCTTGCGAGTGGGTTTTTCTGGAACGCAATCGATTGAAACGTTGCATTTGCGGTGAATTTGAACCCCATATCGGCAGGAAAAACACTGCCGGTTTGTATGGGGCCAAAATCACATTTTCGCAATGTAAAATTTGATTAAAGCCGTCCCAAGAAGCAGGTTTATATGTAAAATAAATGACTTACCCGTTGTTTTGTCCCGTTCTTGCGATCCGTCACATTGTAGCCATTGAGGGTGTTAGAAGCCGCTTTTTATTTTAATCAAATCATTAAATTCCCGCGATTTACAAAAAGCAAATTGGGAACGGAAGTCGGATCGATTTTTCATCAGCAGCTAGCAGCTCGAGGAAGTCCGCCTCCGACAGGCAGGAGAAAACGGCATTTTAATCCCGACACCCCCCCCCACAGGCGCTAAAGTCGTGCACACGGCCAGTTGCAGAACTGCAGCCCTGCTGAAGGTAAGTTTTGTAACATCGCTATATAGTGATGTAGCAATTTGGGTAGCTAGAGGAAACTAATGTGAAGATGTACAAACTCCATACAGATAGCATTGGTTTCAATCTTTACCTCTGGTGCTGTCCTGCGTGGGTTTTCTCCTGGTTCCCCAGCTTCCTCTCACACTCTAAAGACGTACAGGTTTTGTGTGCTAAATGCTTGGGTAAAATTTTTAATTGTCCCTTGCATGTTTAGGATAGTGTTAGTATGTGGGAATCGCTTCATTGGCGCAGACTCGGTGAGCCAAAGGGCCTGTTTCTGCGCTGCATCTCTGAACTAAACTGAATTAAATGATTGGGGGTTACACAAAAAGCTGGAGAAACTCAGCGGGTGCAGCAGCATCTATGGAGCGAAGGAGATAGGCGACGTTTCGGGTCGAGACCCTTCTTCAGACTGGTCAGGGATCAGGGAAACGAGAGATATAGACAGTGATGTGGAGAGATAAAGAACAATGAATGAAAGATATGCAAAAAAGTATCGATGATAAAGGGAACAAGCCATTGTAAGCTGTTTGTGGTGTGAAAATGAGAAGCTAGTGCGACTAGGGTGGGGGAGGGAGATAGAGATAGAGGGAATGCCAGGGCCCGAGGGCTGAGGGAGAGGTGGGAAGGGGAGGAGACAGCAGGGGTTAACAGAATTGAGAAAATTCAATGTTCAAGCCCAAAGGATGCAGACTCCCCAAGCGGAATATGAGGTGCTGTTCCTCCAACTTGCGGTGTTGCTCACTCTGGCCATGGAGGAGGCCCAGGAACGAGAGGTCGGATACGGAATGGGAGGGGGAGTTGAATGTGCTGAGCGACAGGGAGGTCGGGTTGGTTTTTGCGGACCGAGCGGAGGTGTTCGGCGAAACGATCGCCAAGCCTCCGCTTGGTCTCCCCGATATAGATAATTCGTAAAATGCAGCAAAACATTTTGGGAACAAAACCAGGAAAACTAAGCTGCAAGAGAAAATAATTCAGTCTGAGATGGAAAGATAATAATATTAATGAGGTGAATTAATGATCAAGTCAGTGACTCGCACACTGGCCATTAAAAAAACGCTTTACAACGTGGAATACATGACCCTATAAAGCAGTCAATTAATTATGTTTTACTGCATGCGCTGTCTGTTGACAACTTTGAAATTCTGCACAGTTAACAACGCCTGAGAAAGGCTGAACTTTTGAAAATCTTAATCAGGCAGTTGGAGAGCATAAACTTTAAATACCGCAGCTAATGGTTAACTTCAGTCCTTCTGTGGGTGTCTTGGACATGTGGTAATTCACTAATCAATGTCTGATCCAAATAATTAGGCTGATACCAGCTGCATCTTGTGCCCATTGGGAGCAATGGAGCGAAACATCAATGTAGTTGACTGTCTTAAAGAGGAACTGCGTGGGATGGATCTACAGATGCTCGTTTACACTGAAGACAGACACAAAATGCTGGAGTAACTCAGCGGGACAAGCAGCATCTCTGAAGAGAAGGAACGGGTAATGTTTCGGGTCGAGACCCTTCTTCAGTCTGAGTTACTACAGTAATTTGTGTCTATCTAAGGAGGAATGTCTTGTTTGGATCATCCTGAGAGCCACAAAGGCAACTGATAAAATACTAGAAAAAATTAACATAATTCTGTATTTTGTTTTATTTTAGCTTTCAAAATCTTTTAGCTAATTCAGATACATTGGCTACTTTTGCAGAGATTATTTAATTAGATGGCTACTGCTCAAGTTGGCATTTTATTCAACAACATTCTACTGTGTTTCTTCATGATTCT